>CM022952.1:59287771-59679348 GCA_012931725.1 Litsea cubeba | reverse complement strand
AAGTGATTCGGACACGGCTTTGCCCTAGCCCAGTCGAACATCAGAGGATCATCATCGTGGCAAAGCACCCAGCCGATGGAAGCCAGGACAGTGGTATACATACCACGAATAAAGATATGGGCTGAAAATACCCTATTCATGGGGAAGCCCAAGCCGAACTAGAAAAGCAGCAGCCTGCAGTTCGGTACACAGGTAGGAGTAAAGAGCTGGCAACCAAAGCAAGCTGCTCTCCAAACGCCATCTTGAAAAGCCGGAAAAATACAATGCGGCCTGATGTGGCGTTCCATCTTCCTCCAGCAAATACAGCCTCACCAGCCAATAAGTGAGGTACACAGCGAGATCTCTCCTCAGTGCAATGTCAGGACATATGGCGTTTGTACTTGCACAGAAATCTCTTAACTCTTCTTGCATGGCCAAGATCTTCTTTGAACTTGGATCCTGAGCTCCAGCTTCCTGGGTCATGCTATCGGAAGGCTCCCTACTATCAAAGAAGTTGGGGAATGAAGAGCAAAAACTCTTCCAACTGCTGGATCTAACTTTCGAACCCCCTTCTCCCTTCAAAAAATCATAGAGGCGACGAGCTGAAAGTATAGAAGCCTGAACTCCTCAGACTGCCCCTCGAGGACGCTGTCAATCGGCATAAACTCCTCATAGAGTTTGCCGAGGATGGGCAATCCAGTAATGGCACTCAGCTCCTTCAAAGAAAAACCAATCTCACCATTCGTCACAACGAGGTATTGGTTTGAGGGAGGAACGACTCCAGCATAGCCATGAAGGCCTCGGCGGAAAAGATCACGGGTCTCCCCAAAAGCGCGGACCGCATCAAAAATCCCGCTTCCTTCAAAACGGCGTCCAACAATCAGCAGGACGCGATCAGTCCACACGACTTCCACTCGGAGTCAGCATTGAAACGACCTCGAAGTCGAAAAGGCTTGATCCAATTGCTGCCGTCACCCGCTGAAAATACCAAGGCCCAACCGGTCTCAAATCGACCGACGGATAATCAGAGCCCTGGTAGCCGCTGGATGGCATCAACAAGTCCATGTCAACAGCGACCTCTCCGTTTATCCAGGAGAACCGCCGACAAAAACCCCTTGATTACATTTGTCCTTCTCACCCAACTTGGAGGATCTTCCCTCTTAGGGCACGTGGGGCAAGGCTCAAATCGAGACGGTGCGATCAAACATCGACCGGGTAGTAACAGTCTTCTTCTCACCACTGCTGTGAAGGAAAACTGAAAGATCTCCTCTGGTATGTAATGTCGTCAGGGACTGCATCACCAAAGAAGAAGGTAGGCTTGAGCAAAATGCTCTGATCTTCCATCAGCCATGGACGACTGCTTACATGATCTTATAGAATTCCTCTCCCTTGAGAGTGATCAGTCGCTGCCTCATCTCATCTCTGTTGAGGGAGTCGCACTCTTCCAGGTTTCTTTCAACATACTGGACCTTCTCGAAAGCCTGCTGAACGGCCGGATTAGAGGATCTAGAAGACCGACGAGACGCTTGTAGCAGGCTCTTTACCCTTGTTCGCTCTGGAGGAACCACCTGAAAAGGATGGAAAGAAAAAAGATCAAACATCAAAATGACAGAATCTCGCTAAAAAATCTGGCGAAATTTTGACATGATGACGGGGCAATTCCGAAGAAAAGGAACTATCCCGAAAGAAATAGAAAGCTTGAAGATGGGCTCAACATCGCTGCGAGCTCCGAAACTCCAAACTTTCGAAACCTAAAAGTCTCCGCAAAATCAGGAAGGGCTCAACATCACTGCGAGCTCCAAGTTCCCAAATTTGCAAACACTTTCAGGTATGCAATCACATCATGCTACAAGTTTAATTTACAAATTAAAGGCATGGCATGAACAGCTAGATTTGCGAAAAAAAATGCATTATCATGATGAGCAAATAAAAAAAAAAAAAAAAAAAAAAAAAAAAGAAAAGAAACTTTCTCTAAAAAAAGGGAGGAGAAAGAAACAAGAAAGAAAAGAAACGCCTCAAAAAAAAAGGGGGGGGGAGAAAAAAAAAAAAAAAAAAAAAAAAAAAAAAAAAAAAAAGAAAAAAAAAACGGGCTGGCCCACAGGCCACTTGGCCGTACGGCCAGATCCGTACGGATCTGTCCGTACGGCCCACACAATAAAAAAAAAACATGAAAAAAAAAAAGAAAGAAAAGAAAGCAAAAAAAAAAAAACGTGTGAGAAAAAAAGAAGAGGCCAAACACGTGAACAAAAAAAAAAAAAAAGAAAAAGAAAGAAACAAAAAAAAAGAAAGAGAAAGAACTTTTTTTCCTACATGAAGTTTTCTTGAAAAAAAAGGGAGAACTTACTTGAAGCCATTGATGGAGAAGAAGAAGAAAACTCTTGAAGATCTTGAAGAAGAAAAGCTCTTGGTCTTGAAGCCCTCTTGAGATTATTGCAAAAGAAAGTAGTAAGAGCAAGAGAATCCAACCTTCTCCTTGCTTTTATAGAGGAGAGCAAACCAAGAAGGAAAGAAGAAAGAGGTAAGTGTTACTAATTAGTAACCTTACCAAAAAGAAAGAGATTAGAAGATTCTTTCCCAAAAAGAAAGATATCTTGAGAGATTTTCTCCTAAAATCAATCTATGACGGATTCTTTCCCCAAAGAAAGATATCTTGAGATATCCTATCCCAAAATAAATGGATCTTGAGAGATTTTCTCCCAAAAATCAATCTATGACGGATTTCTTTTCCCAAAAGAAAGATATCGTGAGATATCCTATCCCAAATAAAGGGATCTTGAAGAGATTTTCTCCCAAAAATCAATCTATGACGGATTCTTTCCCAAAAGAAAGATATCTTTGAGATATCCTATCCCAAATAAAGGGATCTTGAGAGATTTTCTCCCCAAAAATCAATCTATGATGGATTCTTTCCCAAAAGAAAGATATCTTGAGATATTCTATCCCAAAAATAAAGGGATCATGAGAGATTCTCTCCAAGTAAAGATATTCTTAGATATCTCTATACCAAATGAGATATTTTTGGATATTCTTTACAAAAATGACACCATATGAGATCTAAGCCATTTCAAAAGCTTAAGGTCCCATGGGTTAGCCCATATGAGCCAGGTTTGACCACCTAGGCACACAAAAAAAAAAAAAAAAAAAAAAAAAAAAAAAAAAAAAGAAGAAATTTTTTTTTGGGCTTTTAGTCAAAGAGAAATCCCTCTTACCAAGAGCATACAAAAATGGTTCCATGCCTCTTTTGAGTTGATTGGACCATACAAAAGAAAATTCCAAGCCCTATGAGCTTCCAAAAATCAAACCATCCAGCCTCATCTACCAAATTGAGCCAAATTCTTGAAATTGACATTCCATCAAACCAAATCCTGGTCCCCTAACTTGCCACATACAGCCTGTTAGGTTACAAGACCAAAACCAAAAACCAAAACCTGATCCCCTAACTTGCCACATACAGCCTGTTAGGTCACAAGATCAAGACCAAATTGATCCCCCAACATTCCACATACAGCTTGTTGGGTCACACGATCAAAACCAAACCCGACCCACCTAACCTGCCATATATAGCCTGTTAGGACACAAGGTCAAAACCCAAATCCACATCCCTGATGTCATCTTCAAAACTTTGCCTCGAGATGGTACGTGATCCCTTTCACCACCATAAAATTCCCCTGGAAGCTCAAAAGGCTACAAATACCAAAAAGAAAGATTGCTCAAAGACTCCTGGTCAAGTCACAGGCTCTCCTTCAAAAAAAAAAAAAAAAAAAAAAAAAATCTCTTCGAGGCACATCGACTACAAAAGTTAAGCAACTCGCCGCTGTACCTCGAGGGGGCATTTGTTGACCCCAAAAATGTCACTTTGCCTTTTCAAGATCCAAAGAGCTACATGAAGTCGCAACCTGCCATAAATAGGCAATGCTGCTTCCAAAAATCAAATCTTGTCAGAATCAAAACAAAAATTGCAAGATTCATCCAGACAGCCAAAAGAGGAGTACACAAGAAGTTTCAAGCCATTTCAAGATCATTTGGCCTAACTTCGCTTCTCCGACAGCCAAATCACGCCTCTCGGTGGTAAAGCTCTCCGGACCATGGTTTCCAAGACAGAACCTATGGATCATCTTAAAATGACTCCAATAGGTTCCCCTGTCAAATTTCAAGTCAATCGGACATCGGTTGACCGCACATCAAACCGCGACATCTTCATCGCGATAAAAAGCAAGTCTGCAGGTGATAGGACCCCAAACGGCTTCGAAACTCAAACAAAAGCCTATGGTTGGTCTTATTTATTGCTCAGGAGGCTTCACACCAAATTTCAGGTCATTCCGACATCGTTTGAACCAGTTTCAGCTTTTGACAGAAAATCGGCAGCTCTGCGCGACAAAGTCTTCGGCTTTCTCAGGAAATTGGAAACTTTGCAAAATAAAATGCAAGGATTCTCATCAGGTTTCCTACAAAGAAATCAGGCCAATAAATGATCAAAATGTCAAAGAAAAGTACAGAAGAAAAAAAGAATCAGAAAAAGCAAAAACGGACGCAAAACGGGACCGAAAGGGGGAAAACCCCCCAAGGGTCGCAGACCCCTGCGACCCTGGGCCAGGGTCGCAGGCCCCTGCGACCCTGGCCCAAGGTCGCAGGCCCCTGCGACCCTGGGCCAGGGTCGCCGGCGACCATGGACCCCGGGGTCGCCGGGAAAGCCCCGGAAACCCCGGTTTTCGCCGTTTTTTCGCGATTCGAGAAGCCCAGCCTCTGGTACTTTCCAAAATTCATGCTTTTGAGACACCAAGTCCTCTGACATCCGTCCAAAACACGGGTAAATCATCAAAAGTATCAAAGACAGTATTGATCGCCACCCGGTCAACCAAAAAAGTGTGCTTTCCACCCGACCGATCGAGAAATCGACAGGACAGATGGCACCGACCCGCTGTTGGCAACAAACACCTGAAATTACATGGTCATCTGATGTCGATCTACATGAAGATCCATCGATGATCATCAACAGAAGAATTCCAAAAGACGTGGCACGGCCCGCGACTCTTCAGCTTACTCGGCGACCACTTAATGCGATTAATTGACTAGCTTTATTACAGTCATTAATCCATTTCTTTGGACGGCCCAATCAGAAGCAAGCATTTGGGAGTTACAAGTCAAGAGATTCATGGCATTTAACCCATGAAACTCCTCCCATCATGGCGATTAAAGGCGATTAAATGCCCTCAATCTCCTCCGGCCAATCAGAAGCCAAGAAAAAGGAGTTACAAAATAAACAATTCAATTTTGTAACTCCTCCCATTATGTGGCTTAATGACATTAAAAGCCCATAAGCTCTCCTAAATGGCTACCAAGAGCCTATAAATAGGAGAGCACTCCAAAGGAATCCAAATCATCAGAAAGATCAGAACAACACACACAACATCAGAAAGCATCAGAAAAATCAGAGAAAAAAGCACAGAAATCCAGAGAAAAGAAAAAGAGAGAAAACTCTGCGGAAGTTCTACACCGGCCACCGCAACAAGGTGATAAAAGTCCCTTGGGGGTACCCCCCCCCCCAAGGTCCTTGCCTTCTCCTCCTGCCTCCAATGGCTTAGATATGGCTTTTCAGCCCGTCTACTCGGTTTTTTATTGGACATAGGACCTTCCTTTGGTCTTTGTCTTCTAAAAACCCGAGGTTATAGCCAAGCCAAGTGAATCAAATAGCATCCTCTGTTCTCATCTGCATGGATGATGGCGAAGCCCACATATGGCTTGCGACCGTCAATCTAAACGAGTCCTCCACAATCTCCTGAGAAGTTAGATCCTCCTTTTCTTGCTTTTCATTGTAGTTTGTATTTTTTTAAAAGAGACAAAAATCACAATTCTTGTCTTTCATTATTGATAAGGATTGTAAATCGGCTATAAACGCCAAAATCGGCTATAAACGCCAAAATCGGCTATAAACGCCAAAAATCGGCTATAAACGCCAAAATCGGCTATAAATGCCAAAAAATCGCCTTTCACGGCAAATCAAGAAAAATGTCTCTTTTCTTAAATATATGTGCAATGGAAAACTTGAAAGAAGTTGATTTCCTTTTTACTTGCGAAGGTTGATCTCCGGATCACCACTTGCAATTCCAAGTAAAAATAGAAAATCTGGCACACCCACAAACAAAAAAAGAAATGTTGATGCACGCCCCTGCCCCCCGGTTACGAAAGGGTCGGACCCGACGGACTCCCACGTCCGCCGACCTCGGTAGGAACTCGAGCAGGAGCGCGGTCCATCATCCGCCGACCTCGGTAGGAAACCCCGGGCATCCGGGAGCGCGGTCCATCAGAGAGGTGCTGTGATCCACTTCCGGTTCGGTCCTGATCGCTTGTGGAAGAGTACGCTCCCCCTGAACCTCCTCACCCTCGCTCAGTAGACCCCCGGTCCGTAGGCTCTCGCCCCGCCAGGCCTCGACCTTGCCCTCCATGCCTCATCGCAATTGGCCCTCGCCCAAGGCATGCACGCCCAGCTCAGGCTCGCCCACCAAGTTGGGGTCGCCCGTCTCCTCGCCCATCAGGCTGGGTTCACCACCTCCACCATCGCCCAACAGGCTGGGCTCACCGCGGCAAGGGGGCATCTCGCCTTTGCTGCTCGCCCAAGGGGGCATCTCGCCCTTGCTGCTCGCCCAAGGGGGGCCGACGACGCCGCCCATCTCCTCCTCGCCCGCGGCAGCCCCCTCGCCCGCTGCCAGCGCGCCGCCCGCGGTGCCCGAGCCTCCCTCGCCCTTGCTGCTCGCCCAAGGGGGGGGGCACGACGCCGCCTGCGCCTCCCTCACCCGCGGTAGCCCCCTCGCCCGAGCCTCCCTCGCCCTTGCTGCTCGCCCAAGGGGGCCCCACGACGCCGCCTGCGCCTCCCTCGCCCGAGGCAGCCCCCTCGCCCACGGTGCCCATCTCCTCCTCCTCGCCCATCTCCTCCTTCTCTCCTCGCCCATTGCCCAGCATCGCAGGAACGACCACATCCTCCTCACCTATTGAGGGATCGCCGGAAACGCCAACGCCAGTGCCTACCCTGCCGCTTGCCACCATCTTCTTCTCTTCCAATGGTTTTTCTGCAGAACCAAGTTTCTTTCTTTTGAAGAAATCATGCTCTAGGGCTTATTTTATAGCCAAAGTTTTCAAAGAAGAGTAACCCAAGCCGGGAGGACTCTCCGAAATACAAATCTACAGGAACAAGCAAGGTTAAGATCGGGAAGAAGAAAATTTGTCAAGAGAGGCGAAATTGGAATTTATCAATGCCCCCTTTCAAAAAAAAAATATTATTATTTGAGCACGGGGCATTGAGGGGGCAAATGATGAGTCAAACCCAATCCGGATCGCGGTAATGAGTCAGGTCCAAGTGACCCGGTCCGTCTAGGATTACGGGTCAGGCCAGAATAGCCCCGTTGAGATCCGGGTTTCGTTAAACGAAGCCTCGTCACCTCATGCTCCAAGTCATCACGACGAAGTCCTCCCCTCACCTGCATTTTACCAAGTCTTACGGAGAGGATCTCACCTGCCTTCCACCTGGTTCGATCCTCAAGGACACGACTGAGGCTCCAAAGAGACGTTGAACTGATCGCATCCCCAACTGATTGGGAAAGGTTATAAATAGAACCCTCTCATCACTTGAGAGAGGATGGTTTTTTCCTACTTTCTCATACCTGTAGCTCTCTACATTAATCAAACCTCACCATTTTGAAGTGGACGTAGGTCACGCTTAACCGAACCACTATAAATCTCTCATCTCTCTTCATTTACTGCACAGCATTAATTATCTGACCGGTGGTGTCCGAATTTACCTTTTTTGTCATCATCAACCGCCATGTTTATATTTTCATAATTCTGGTTGGTTAATGGTGAGGTTTGGATTCATGATTGAACTTCATTTCATTCATCTTGTGCATGATAGTTATATCTAATGATTGTATGAAATGAATTCAAAACTTTATATAGCTTATGATTTTAATAGTTAAATTGTTTGATGCTATGTTTGAGTAAACCCCATCTCATCATGGATAGCTCTAATTTGGATGAACCCTAATAGGTGTATTCCGTAACTCCATTTTAGAGTGATTGAGTTAATAGTTTTATCCTTAAAATCTCAATTGATATTTTTTTTATTTCAATTGATATCCATGATAGTTTATCTCCTTTTTGACCTTGCTCTTTAATTATCCTATAGCTTATCCGTCAATTGGTATCTTTATATTGGTAATTTGATCAATTTGAACTTTATAGTCAATTATCATTATCAATTGGTATCTAATTCTTCTCTTGAAGTGAACCCTCAATTGGTTAAACCATCTTCTTATTGCACCTATTAGTTAAATCATTGTCAAAAGTTTGACAAAAGAAGAGTATGGATTGAGGGGGAGTAAACCTTCTAAGGAAGCATTAGAGTTGATCAAATTCACCCTTATATTGGCTCTATACCCTTATAGCCTATCTACCCATGCATGATGTCCTGTTATATATTTCATTTTCGATTACTTTTGTTAACAGGTGCTACTAAAGGTATTTTCCTTGTTTTATGTGTGTAGGTACCCATCTTCAATTGATACCTTTGCAATTTAATGGCAAAGGGGGAGAAAGTTCTCAAGTTTAAAGGTAAAGAGGGAGAAAGAATTAAGGGGGAGAAAAAGTATTCAAGCTACCCAAAGGGAGAGAATGCACATCTTTCCAAAAGGAGAGTGCATGGTCAAAGGGGGAGAAATGAAATGAAAAAAGCTTGGGAGCTAAAGAAGATGCTTGGTCTAAAAAAAGGAAGATGAAGAGAAAGCTTGAAGATTGATCAAGCTCCAAGCATCAAGGAGAATTAAGAAAAAGAGCTAGAGCCCAAGCCAAGTCAAAGGAGCATCCAAGAAGATTTCAAGCCTTGTCCAGTTAAGGAGGAGCTGAAGACAATGTGTGAAGTATTAGTTTTGAGAAAGGTTTGCAATCAAATTGCAAAGGGGGAGATTGGTAGGATTTTGTATTGCAATTTGATGGATGCATCATTCATCTTATTCATTCATTTGAATCTTCACACATGCATTGATTTTAGAAATCTTAAAATCTTGATTTATACATACATTGTTTTCAATCTTGTAAACCTTATGAATTATGCATGTTTTGGCTTTAAACATTGGATGCATTTTTAGTTTGAAAAATATTTTATAAATCAAGCTAGCCATTGGTTTTAAATGTTTCAAATTTTGTTTGGCGTTTTATGTTACATGATTTTTAAGCACTTGGATTGGTTTAAATCATATTTCCATGCTTGGTTTACTGGCCCAATGTCCCCCTAAGAAAATCACTTTGAAAGTCTCATTTTTGAGAATTCTGGACTTTTACCGGCGGCCAAACTGGACTTTTACCAGCGGTTTCTGGCCGCCGCTAAAAGCACTTTTTCAAAAATTAAGATCATTGGGTTTCTAGCCGTTGAGTTCGGTTAACTGAACTCAAAGTGTCAGTTAACCGACCTGAGAGCCGTTGGACCACTTTTTCTATAAAAAGAAACTCATTCCTTAGCCATTGGTGATGATCTTTGGAGCCCTTCTTGAGGTATTTTGAGGCAAAAGAAAGGGGATCAAGCTAAGGAAGGCTATGGGTCATTAGGAAAAGCTAAAAGCTTGAATTAATGAAGTTAAACCACCAAGTAAGCTTTGCCTTTTGTTAATCATATATTTTGTGCTTTGTCTAAATTATTGGTAAATGATTTTAAGCATATTAACTATGATGTGTTGAATCCACTACTTCCTTTAATCTTTGATTTTATATCATAGGATTCTCCACTTAGATTCAAACAAAGTTTTGTTTTAAAACTTTACAAATCATGTTTTATGAAAATCTTTGATTTGCTCTTTAGCATGATTCTATTTCTTGTTTGAATCTTCTTTGTTGTTTTCATACATTTAAACCTTAGTTAAATTAGTTTTTGAAAACAACATTGCACATGCATCACTTGATTAGTCTTAATCATTTTCATACAACTTGTGATCTTTAGATTTTTCATATCATTCACAAGTTTGTAATTGTTCAAGTGATTTGCATTTGACTTCAATCATATCTTTTATGTGCTTTAAACTTTGAAATGCTTTAAGCATAAAATTCATTGGACTTAATTTTATCTTGATTGAAGTTCTACACACACACACCTCATGAACATTCATCTTTGCGTTTCTTAGTGTGTTGTGTGAGTTTGTTTTACAATTTCATATCCGCCTATTTAGAGGCAATTTATTTGAGCTTAAATTGTAATCTCTTAGAGTGTTTTGTGAAGACACCTTCTTTAGAGAAAATCTTCTATGTGTAAAGGTTATTGCTTAGCCTAAGAAAAGCATTGTGTAAAGGTTATTGCTTAGCCTAGAAAAGCATAGTTACAGAGGTTATTGCTTAGCCTATTGAAAAGCATTCTTAGTGGAAATCCGGTGGGGTGTTGAGTCACAAGCCAGTAGTGGATGTAGGCATTGAGGCCGAACCACTATAAATCTTTGTGTAGTGGTGATTGTTTTGTTTAAGCTTCCGCATATTGTATGTTAATCATCACATATGACTAGTTAATTGTAAAGAAATTAAAATTTGTTATAATTAGTCATTAAATGTAGATCACCCTATTCACCCCCCTCTAGGGTTAGGATCCCCTAGACTTTCAGTTTCCAAAAAGTGTATATTTTGCAAGTTTTGGTGACATTGAAAATTGTGTCCAGATTTTGGGTAAAAAGACTGTTTTGCCCTCAAATTGAGAAAAGTTGAGTTTCGGGCAAACGAGGTCAACACGAAAGTTGTAGGGAATAATAAGATAAGTCAAACGGTATTAAAAACATAATTTTAGAAAATCATGATTAAACCCCCAAGCTCACACAATTCCATAACAAGAACCCCCAAAGGGTCCACAAATCAAGAAGGCTCTCAAAATCCCCCAAAGCTATTATAAAAGCTATTCTAACCCAAAACTAAGTCCAAATCCACTAAACACACTTATAGCTAAGACACAACTTAATTAACACTAATCGAGGTCTCTCGGGTCGGGGTCTTACAAACCCAGGGCCTGATCATTGGGCTGCTGTAAAATGTATTCTCAAATACTTGAGAAGGACTAGAGATTACATGTTAATTTATGGCAGTGATGAGTTGATTCCAGTCGGATACACGGATTCTGACTTCATGTCAGATAAGGATTCCAGGAAATCAACTTCTGGATATGTGTTTATGCTTGGTGGCGGAGCTATTAGCTGGAGGAGTATTAAACAGGAATGTACCACTGATTCCACCGTGGAGGCTAAATATGTAGCGGCTTGTGAAGCAGCTAAGGAAGCAGTATGGCTCAAAAGATTCCTTCTGGAACTTGGAGTGGTACCTTTGGCACGACAACCGCTCACAGTTTATTGTGACAGCAGCGGGGCAGTCGTACAGTCCAAGGAACCCAGGAGCCATAAGAGCCAAAAGCATGTACAGAGGAAGTATCACTTGGTCAGGGTGATTACGGAGAGAGGTGGTATTGCTATCACCAAAATAGCCTCTACAGACAATCTGGCGGATTCCTTTACTTAGCCTTTGACCACCAAAGTCATTGAGCAGCATGTATAGGGATGGGCATGAGATGCCACCCAGACTGGCATTGAGCCCAAGTGGGAGATTGTTAGTTTTATGGTCTCAATGCCAGGATATGTTGTAATAAATTGATTAATTCCTTATTTTTCAATATATTCATGCTTTCCATTTCATGAGATGAATGGTGTTTAATTATATACTTGCACATAACCAATACGAATGACATCATCGTTCATGAGATGAACCGGAGTCCATTAGTATACTAGATTTAATATATGTGTATGGATGAGATCCACATACAGGAGACATGTATAACAAATCTTATACTTGAATATCTTCACAACCAGTGATGAGACTGGACATCTCATACTGACAAGGTTGCAGCACTTTGATCACTATGAGATAGTGTGATTTGTCTCGATCATCAGAATGTAAGATTCCGGTTCAGAGTGCTGGTACATTAAATGTATTGAAGGACCATGAGAAGCACCTTATAAACACTATCTTTATTTTAAGGTTTCCTCTCATAATTCCCTAGTAGTAAGCTCTCAATCCTGAGACATTAATGAACTCAAGTTTCTATCTATTCATTTGCTTCGAGTCACCAATGAGTGAGGCCAACTGTAGGTCAACACCTTGTTGATTTGGGTACGTGGTAGTTTGATTGTGGGAATATTCAATGGTCAAGATGGAATCTATCTTTAATATCCCCTTGTGCCAATTAATGGATTTAATCATTGGTAAGTATACACCCATTCTGATTAAGAGTTAATTGGAAAGGTACCATGATCGTTATAATTAATTGGGGCTCAAGGATAATAAGATATGGATCTAGTTTGGAAGACAGGTTCAATTGATCCATGGATATTGATGGAGGGGCCTACTTTTGGTAATAGGGAAGTTTAGGGTCTTCTATGTAATTTCCTAAGACCTGAGTTCAATTGCATTTATATAGTGGAGTTATTTGCAATTAACTGTGGGCCCGGATTACACATGAGATGTGGGGTCGCGAGTCCCAGTTTAAGCCAGCTTTCTAAGGAATCCCTAGTGGTCCCAACCCTATCCCAATTATTAGAAATATATTAATTCTAGTTGAACTCTAATAGGAAAGTTACTATTTCTATTGAAGTGAGACTTCTAATAGTGGTAATAGTAAGTTACTAATTAATTAATGAAAGTGAGACTTCTATTTTAATTAGAAAGAAGAGATAGTTGCTAATCTTTATGGAAGTAAGACTTCTATTAGAAATTAGTAAGTGTGGCTTGAAAAAGTTATAAAAGGGAGAGAAGAAGTATTGGACGTCCACCCTTGGAACTCACGCCCAGCCCCCCTTTGTGCAAGTGTTGCACGTCTCTTCCTTCCCTCTTCTAGTTCCTTATAGTCCCTAGATAGTTTCTCTTGAAGATCCCACCCATCTTCTTGAGAAAGAGATTCTGATTTGGGTCATAGTGTGGAAGACCATTGGGTATTGGAGAAACCTATTTTATTTGCGAAAGAGTTCGTCATCAAAGAAAGTAGCAAATTCTCCATTAGAGCACAACCGAGCTCCAAAGGTATAATCTATTTCCTTGTATGTTATAGATCTTTGTTGCATGTTTGTTGCTGGTTTTCTATCTTGTAGATAGATTGATTTACTGATTTTGATATGTGAGATTGAGAGTTTACATCTCAAATTGATTGGTTGCCTTTTGGATAGTTGAAAGCAGCTTTAAGTGGGTCAAAAGTTTTGAAACCTATCTTAGAGGCCCACCTTATTTCCAACATTTACAACATTAACTAGTACAATATTACTATAAAAGGACAACTGCAAAATATAGAAAGATTAAATGTCATGTGAATGTTAGGGCTCTCAGCACAGCAACAATTTATCATCACCAAGGCCCAAGTGCATCGCTCTAGCTAATCCCATGGCTACACGCAATCATTTACCTTTTGCGCTAGCGGAGGTAGTAGCTGTTACCTGTAAGTACTAAGATGTAACATTAACTCACAAGTATGAAAAATAAACTAGTAATAGACAAATGGATGAGTACAAAGTTGCATATCCAATAGATAGCGATAATAAAATCGGTACGAGGAACAAACCGTCACACCATACCTATGAGCCCAATGAGTCAGGTAAGCATATAACAATGTTGCGCAAATAAGACAGCCATAAATATGAACAAGGGCATATGGGTATGTTTCAAAATTGTAAGGAAGCAGAATAACCACATATGAGTAAAAAAATATAATTTCAGTACTAGTATTCGCAACCACACGCAATAACATAAAACAAACAGGGCTCGATGAACGTCACCTACTTCTCGGCACTCGCCGATGCCTACAATGTCAAAACTCATCTCGCGATAGCCTACTCTTGCTGTACCTGATACTTACATGAAGCTCAACATCAATATGCCTATAATTCGGTATACTAAGATGCGTAATGATATACTTCTCAATCCATAACAATTTGCAGTGCATATTGTAACACACCGAACCTTCCTAAGAGTGTGTAGTGTCGAATTAATCTTAATTAGGTGCCTAATGTAATGTTTTGGATGTGTTTGTGGTTGGATAGGTATAGTAGTGGGCTTTTGACAAAGCCTAGGTAGTTTAGTTTGGGGACTTTTTAGTAATTTTAGATTTATGGGTATCGTTGTGTGTGTTCTCAGTTTTACGTAGATTTTGAGTGCATTATATAGGGCATTTTGAGTACTTCGGTTTTCATGTTTCGATCCGACCAATTCAGATCAATTTTAGCCCAAATCTGACCCAAAAGCGTATAAATGATATTTCATATAATGACATGGACTTGCACTCAAAACTGAAAATACTCCATTTAAACAAAACCCATCTGAGGCCAATGAGCCTCTTCTCCTTCATTTTTTGTTGGAACTCTCTCTTCTCTCCCTCCCCTCCTCGTTCACAAATTCTTACTCAATCCTTAAGCTAAAGCCTTGCACGTGGCCTAAAACTTGAGAGCATCTCCATCACCACCTTCTTCTTCTCTAAGAAATCCTGTTCCAAATTCTTCCTTATCTCCTTTTATTGGTAAGTATCTTCCTTCCTTTCACTCCTTTTGTCTTGAATTGCCAATTAAGAGGCAAGTGAGGTGCATGCATGCTGATCTCCTTCCATTTCTTCCTTGCACCATTGTCGGAGTTTGGAGTGAGTTCTTCTTTTGAGGGTTGTTTCCTAAAAAGCTTGCTAGAGTGCAATAGATTGGTTTGGTGGGTGATTGAGCTTAAGCATCAAGTATGGCAAGTAAAACATTTATAAATGTTTCATGTAGTGCTCTCTTTGTTTTCCCTAACTTGATTCATGCCTAGATTTCCCAATGCTAGCTCAATTGCACATTTAAATTCAAAATTGGGTAAGAATGTGTTGATCTTTCTCATGGCTTAGGATTTGTATGATTTAATGAGCATTTAGAGGATCTTTACCTTCAGTTGAACGCCTTTGGAAAGGCTTGTGTAGAAGGGGAATTAAACCCACTTGAAACAAAGCTTTTCCAGGTTCACAGAATGCAAACTCTTCACAGAGATTGACTTGCGGCCAGCCTTATGGCTAATCATTAGGTGACCGCGGACTCTTGTTGAATTTTGGCAGTTGCTTTTCCAGACTGTGAGCTGTTCGGCTTTTTTGTAATACGGTCAGCCAGCGACTAACCGTAAAGATCACTTGCGACTAACCGTGAGCTAACCACTAGGTAACAGACATACATAGGTTTCTTAGCTGGTTTTGGGCCTTGTCTTGGACCATAGCAATGGAACAATGGGACCCTAATTCTTGCCTAATGGGCCCCTAAACCGACGTGGGTGTTGTTTGAGCTACCATACACCCATGAGGAAGCCCATATTTTGGAATTTAAGTACTTTGAGCCAAAGGTGTTGGCCTAAGGCATTTGACGTCATCAAATGAATGGAATGCCATGGGTTTTGTATCCCGAAGACGTCGGAGGCCTTAGAACTACAAAAAGTTGGACGGTGAAGCCAACGGACATCCCCAAATCCTAGGATTGGTTTGTCATTTAATATTGATTCATCATATGATCCTGATGCATGCATGTGTTTTATGTTTCCAGTATTCTTGCATGGTATAGCTCATGCTCTCACATTTATCTTGTTTAGTTTCATGTATCTTGTTAAGTGCTACGATTTATGGTCCCTTTATGCATTATAAGCTTGTCTATATCCGTTATGTCCTGCCATGTTATATGTTCATGCCATGCTATGTATATGTGCCGTGTCTTTCGCACGTATACTCTATTCCTTGAGTCGGCACCACTTAGCTTCGATCCTATCTTAGTTGGACCTGGCTGAGTGTGGATTTAGTAAATCTATAGACTAACTGCAGCTAGATTATGTTATGAGAGTTGATCAGCGCTCCAGGTCCACGATGGAGTTTCCGAGCCCTATGTCTCTTAGTGGTACCTCATGTTATGTTATTCTACGCTCATGCTCTCACCTAATTCATGCTTCATGTTTACTTGGGAGAACACAACTTATGTGGTCATGCCACTATTGTTAAGTTATTTTGTATCATGTCAATTATGATTCCTTAGGTTCATGCTTATTCTTACATCAATCATCCCTAGTCTTCGCTTCTCGGCCATATATGATCTTTATTTGTCTTTGATATTCATTTGCGTTTATGCTATGCTTTATATTTGTTTGTCTTGCTTGAGTCTAATGATGCTACACTTGGCATTACAGGTGAAGCATGATAAGGTGAGAGCACGAGCATATAACTTATGTGGTCATGCCAATCTTATTAAGATATTTTGTATCATATTAATTATGATTCCTTAGGTTCATGCTTATTCTTGGATCAATCATGCCGAGTCTTCACTTCTCGACCTCATATGATCTTCATTGTCTTTGATATTCATTTTCTTACATGTTATGCTTTATATTTGTTTATCTTGCTTTACTTTATGTCTAATGTTGTTATGCTTTATGTCTTTGGTGCCCTGCAGGTTGAGGAGGAGGAGACTCCCAAGCAATTAGTGTTAGTTTTATGGACTCAATCCAGTAGATGATATAATAAATTGATTAATTTCTTTATTTATCAGTATATTCATGCTTTCCTTTCATGAGATGAATGGTGATTTATTATATACTTGCACATAACCAATACGAATGACATGATGGTTCATGAGATGAACCGGGGTCCACAAGTATATTAGATGTAACACATGTGTATGGATGAGATCCACATACGGGAGACGTGTGTGATAAATCTTATACTTAAATATCTTCACAACCAGTGATGAGACCGGACATCTCATACTGACAAAGTTGCAGTACTTTGATCACTATGAGATAGTGTGATTTGTCTCAATCATCAAAATGGAAGATTCTGGATCATAGTGCTGGTACATTGGATGTATTGAAGGACCATGAGAAGCACCTTATAAACACTGTCTTTACTTTAAGGTCTGCTCTCATAATTCCCAAGCAATAGGCTCTCAATCCTGAGACACTAATGAACTCAAGTTTCTATCTATTCATTTGCTTTGAGTCGGGTACGTGGTAGTAGAGCTGTGGGAACATTCAATGGTCAAGATGGAATCTATCTCTAAATATCCCCTTGTGCCAATTAATGGATTTATCATTGGTAAGTGCGCACCCATTCCGATTAAGAGTTAATTGGAAAGGTACCTATGATCATTATAATTAATTGGGGCTCAAGGATAATAAGATATGGATCTAGTTTGGAAGACAGGTCCAATTGATCCATGGATATTGATAGAGGGGTCTACTTGTGGTAATGTGGAAGTTTAGGGTCTTCTATGTAATATTCCTAAGACTGGAGTTCAATTGCATTTATATAGTGGAGTTATTTGCAATTAACTGTGGGCCCGGATTACACATGAGATGTGGGGTCGCGTGTCCCAGTTGGAGCCAGCTTTCTAAGGAATCCCTAGTGGTCCCCACGCTAGCCCAATTATTAGAAAGTATCTAATTCTAGTCGAACTCTAAAAGGAAAGTTACTATTTCTATTTGAAGTGAGACTTCTAATAGTGATAATAGTAGACTTACTAGTTTTAGTAGAAGTGAGACTTCTATTTTAATTGGAAAGGAATTAGAAAGATACTAATCATATTTGAAGTGAGACTTCTAATTATGATATAGTAAGTTACTAATTATTGTGGAAGTAAGACTTCTATCTTAACTAGTAATAGAAGAGAGTTACTAATTCTTAGGGAAGTAATACTTCTATTTCAATTAGAAAGAGGAGGCGGCTTGCAAAAGCTATAAATAGAGGAGTGCAAGGCTTGGACGTCCCATGCATAAATCCACCTAGGGATTCACGCCCAAGGCCCTTGTGTGCAATAGTTGCACATGCTCATCCTCCTCTCCCTCTTCTAGTTCTCTTTCTAGTTCCTCCCTAGAGTTCCTAGTAGTTTTCTCTTGGAGATCCCACCATCTTCTTGAGAAAAAGGAGAATCTGATACGAGTCATAGCATGGAAGATCAAGAGGTCTTGGAGATCCCTATTTGATTAGTGAAAGCGTTTCATCATCAAAGAAAGACGCAACTTCTCCATTAGAGCACAACCGAGCTCCAAAGGTATAATCTACTTCCTTGCATATTGTAGATTTATTTGTAGCTTATATGTTGCTGGTTCTATCTTCTAGATAGATTGTATTTACTGGTCATGATGGCTGAGATTGAGGACATAGATCTTGGACTGGGTTTTATAGCCTTCTGGATAGTTGATCCCTGCGTCAAGTGGGTCAAAAGTTTTTGAAACCTATCCTAGAGGCCCACCCTATTTCCAACAATTAGTAGAGTGGACTCCCTTTGATGTCTAGACATCCCTCCGCCGAGTGCTATCATTATCATACCCTTGGGCCCAAGGCTTGTATGTCCATGTTGTTTGAAGTTGTTTAAACTTTTTTTTATATTATGGGATGTAAACCTTAAACTTAAGCTTCCGCTACTTTTCTCTCTACTTTTCTAATTTCGAGACTTGAACTCTAATAACTACTCATAGACGGATTTATGCTCTTGAATACCGTGTAAAATATGCTATGGATGGATGGATGTTGGATACCATACTTGATGAATTGTATAGGTTATTTACTTAGCTCTTATAAGAGATTGAGACTTACCCATTGGTGATTGCACATATGACCTCACACATGAAATCCTGTAGGAAACCGTTCGTGGAGATAAATGTACAATGAGACTTTGACTCAAGTCCCCATGCGGTCGCGTGTCGTGCCTTGAGACTCGTGTATTCTCAGGCTCCGGGCATGACACATATCAAATGTATATGTAAGTGCACAAAAATTCACAGACTCGGGGGTAGTGTTCTTGAGACTCACTGAGGAGGACGAAGGCTGAAGCTCCTCGTCTCCTCGTTGATGATGGAAGAACCGATGCCTGAGAACCTGAAAGAGGGAGAATAAACAGGTCAGAGGACCCTAGCTGTGGGCAGCGCAGGGCTCTCCAATGCCTAAGTCAGTATGAGAACTGGACTAAGGATAGAGATTTTGGGGAAGAAGGTGATACCAGTGTGTATGGTGGGTTCCATCTGATCCCATATTCCTCTCTGTGCCTGCTCCTTATATCGATAGGGAGAGGGAGAGAGTTGACTTTGGAGAAAGAGGGAGAGAGGAGACAATGAGGTGACTCTGTCAGGGAGCTGTCCCATCGTGGCACGTCGTGTCGCATCGGGCCATACCCGGGCGTCTGTGGACGCCGTTCTGTCAGTGGACGTGGGCGGCAGGGATGGCCCTGTCAGAAGATATGGGCGGTGCCCTTGTCTTGTCGTACGTGCTGTAGCGTGCTTAAGTGTCCAAGGGAGGACAGCTGTCAGCCCCTGCTTTAGCTAGCTCTGGCATCCTGACCGAGGTCGGGGAGCCGAGGTCGGGGAAGACCTTGACTTGGCTTCCTGGTGCCATAGCCTAGGTGGAGGTCTGCCGAGATGGAGCTCCTGGCTGAGACCAAGGTGACTAGTGAGGAGGGGATCTCGGTTGATGCCTTGGCCCCGTCGCCGAGGTCCAGGGTGAGTTCGATTGGCGCCCCGGTGTTGAGTGCGCGTGGCCGAGGTGAGGCTTTGACCGAAGCGAGAGCACTTGGCCGAGCTGGTGGAAGTTGAGACGAACCTTACCGAGATGGACTAGCTGGAGCACGAGATGGAGCATCAGGCTAGTATTCCAGTGGGTTCGGAAATATCCCCACAAATAGCCCCCCGGCTTCTGAGCTCATTAGACTTCTCTTTTGAGGTCAGAAGTTAAGTATCATGGAGGACAACACTTGTGCCTTGGAGCTGCTCATATTTTCGAGATGACTGGCTGGCAATGGACCAGAGCTATAGGTTGGCATCGCTGTTGAGCTGTAACGTGGCGCTTCTGCTGAGCTGTGGCAATGGACCAGAGCTATAGGTTGGCATCGCTGTTGAGCTGTAATGTGGCGCTTCTGCCGAGCTGGAGAGTCATACAACTGCCGAGCTGGTGGATGCATTGTTGCTGAAAGCCAAGAGATGATGGCTCATTACCAGTGGTGGTACTCTTGTTTAGGAGTATTCTGAAACTGCTGCTGAAAAGGAGGCGAGCTGCAAACTGGTGCTGCTGCCAAGCTGGCGACTGGCACTGCTTGTATAGAATGCAGGTGGCCGAGACCAGCATGAAGTTTGAGACCAGCATGAGGCTGAGCCAGCGTGAGGCCGCAGCCAACACTTGGACAGACCATCATGAGGTTGAGACCAGCATGAGGCTGAGCCAGCGTGAGGCCGAAGCCAACACGTGGACAGACCAGCATGAGGCTGAGCCAGCGTGAGGCCGTAGCCAACACGTGGACAGACCAGCATGAGGTCGTAAATGCGGTCGAGACCATCATGAGGCCGAGCCAGTGTGAGGCCGTAGCCAGCACGTGGACAGATCATCAAGAGGTCGTAAATGCGGTCGAGACCATCATGAGGCCAAACCAGCGTGAGGCCGTAGCCAGCACGTGGAGGGATCATCAAGAGGTCGTAAATGCGGTCGAGACCATCGTGAGGCCAAACCAGTGTGAGGCCGTAGCCAGCACGTGGAGGGACCGTCAAGAGGTCGGGGCGCGTGGCCTGAGACCTTCATGAGGCCGAACCTGCGTGAAGCGCGTAGCTTGCACGAGGGCGACACCAGCATGAGGTGGAGAACCTGGCGCGTAGCCGAGACCATCATGAGGCCGAACCTGCGTGAAGCGCGTAGCTAGCACGAGGGCGACACCAGCATGAGGCAGAGAACCTGGCGCGTAGCCGAAACCATCATGAGGCTGAACCTGCGTGAAGCGCGTAGCTATCACGAGGGCAACACCAGCATGAGGTGGAGAACCTGGTGCGTAGCCTGAATCCTTCATGAGGCCGAACCTACGTAAAGCGCGTAGCTAGAATGAGGGCGACACCAGCATGAGGTGGAGAACCTGGCACGTAGCCTGAATCCTTCATGAGGCCGAACCTGCGTGAAGCGCGTAGCTAGCACGAGGGCGACACCAACATGAGGTGGAGAACCTGGCGCGTAGCCGAGAGCATCATGAGGCCGAACCTGCGTGAAGCACGTAGCTATCACGAGGGCGACACCAGCATGAGGTGGAGAACCTGGCGCTTAGCTAGTACGAGGGCGACACCAGCATGAGGTGGAGAATCTGGTGCTGTCGCCGCGATGCACGAAGTCGAGATCTGGCACGTAGCCGAGATGCAAGAGATCGAGTTTTGGCGCGCGACCGAGATGTAGGAGCACGGGCTCTGGATGACTGATGGCGGTAGAGGACCGTGCGATCTAGGCTGACAGCAGAGGTCCGTGCCGTCAAAATGACGGTAGAGGGTCGTACGATCGAAACCGACAGTAGAGGGTCGTACCGATGTCATCGAAGTTGACGGCGCCATCGAAGCTGACAGTAGAGGACCGTGCCGCCAGAATTGACGGTAGAGGGTCGTGCGATCGAAGCTGACGGGCGATCGAGGCTAAGTGATGATAGGAGGTATCTGGCTACCTCCCGAGCTGGAGGAGGCGTCCGCCCAGATGGAGGCTGCTGCGGAACTGGAGACTTCCGCCGAGATGGAGTCTTCCGCCGAGATGTAGTCTGCTTGGTCGCTTTGGTAGAGGGTGAAATGCTCCTGGGCTCGGGCTTCGTCTGCTTCTTGCCTGACGAAACAGTTTACCCTGGTCATCAGTGCTGCCATAGTGACCACGGGATGCATGACCAAGTCCCTCCGAAGCTCGTTGCCTAGTAGGAGGGCTTGTTGGAAAGGCATGACTGCTATTGTATCTGAGGCATTTTCGATCTGGCTGTATACAGTCCAGAACCTCTTGGTGAACTACGTGACGTTCTCGGTCTGCTTCATTCTGAGGGCCATCAGGTCGGCGGCTGACCTGGGGATGACCCTGTGAGCTTGGAACTTCGTCATGAAGGAACTACGGAGCTGCTGCCAACTTTTGATCGATCCTCTGGGGAGTGCGCAGAACCACTTTAAGACTGGAAGAGTATACTCTGCAATTTAGATGGCCCGCATCGCCCCACAACGACATCCTCTGAGTGAAGTGCCGGAGTTGTGCTGCTGGGTCCGAGGTTCCATCGTAAGCGACGAACCTCGAGACTTTGAAATCTTCAGGAAGGGGGAAGCTTCTAATCTCTGTAGAGAGGGGGATGTGCCGAGATCGTCAGAGTTCAGCCGAACTCGAGCGAAACCGGCAACCTCCATGTTCTGTCGTACTGCTTGCTCGATGTGTCGATCAAGCCACTTTTTGAAGTCGTGGTTGTTACCCGGGCTTTCGCCATGAGCTTGGTTGCTTCTGTTGTCCTTCAGGGTGCGCCTTTTGGAAGGTGAAGTCGAGGTCGAACCCTTAGAGGATGAACCCGATCGAGTACCCTGCTATTGGACGCTCACTGGACCAGATCTTGCTCCTGACCTTTCCCGGTGGGGGATCGTCGGCAGCTGCGTCGACAGTGTCAATGGTTCCTTTTTCTTTCTGGTTCTTCGAGGCATGGTGTTAGGGAAGATGGCTTTTTGTTCAGTTCCCCACAGACGGCGCCAATTGTAAGTGCACAAAAATTCACAGACCCGAGCGTAGTGTTCTTGTTACTCACTGAGGAGGACGAAGGCTGAAGCTCCTCGTCTCCTCGTTGATGATGGAAGAACCGATGCCTGAGAACCTGAAAGAGGGAGAATAAACAGGTCAGAGGACCCTAGCTGTGGGCAGCGCAGGGCTCTCCGATGCCTAAGTCAGTATGAGAACTGGACTAAGGATAGAGATTTTGGGGAAGACGGTGATACCAGTGTGTATGGTGGGTTCCATCTGATCCCCTATTCCTCTCTGTGCCTGCTCCTTATATCGATAGGGAGAGGGAGAGAGTTGACTTTGGAGAAAGAGGGAGAGAGGAGACAATGAGGTGACTCTGTTAGGGAGCTGTCCCATCGTGGCACGTCGTGTCGCATCGGGCCATACCCGGGCGTCTGTGGACGCCGTTCTGTCAGTGGACGTGGGCGGCAGGGATGACCCTGTCAGAAGATATGGGCGGTGCCCTTGTCTTGTCGCACATGCTGTAGCGTGCTTAAGTGTCCAAGGGAGGACAGCTGTCAGCCCCTGCTTTGGCTAGCTCTGGCATCCTGACCGAGGTCGGGGAGCCGAGGTCGGGGAAGACCTTGACTTGGCTTCCTGGTGCCATAGCCTAGGTGGAGGTCTGCCGAGATGGAGCTCCTGGCCGAGACTAAGGTGACTAGTGAGGAGGGGATCTCGGTTGATGCCTTGGCCTCGTCGCCGAGGTCCAGGGTGAGTTCGATTGGCGCCCCGGTGTTGAGTGCGCGTGGCCGAGGTGAGGCTTTGACCGAAGTGGGAGCACTTGGCCGAGCTGGTGGAGGTTGAGACGAACCTTACCGAGATGGACTAGCTGGAGCACGAGATGGAGCATCAGGCCAGTATTCCGGTGGGTTCGGAAGTATCCCCACACAGTATATATCCATGTCATATCATACAAGTGAAACATGTGCATATGAGTGTGCAACTGCCTTACCAGTGCAAGTACATGGAAACGAACATGTTGTGACTAAGAGTTAACATCGTTAGCCTAACAGAACAAACAATTTATTAAGTGGGTCCAAACAAGAAAACCCGAGGATCAACACTAGCGAAATTTGTTAATAGCATATGGATTCGGGCAATGTGAATTCTAATTGTTGCTGAGATTTGGGTCCATTGTAACTCCTCGTATGACTAGGGCTATTTAAGGGACCCATTTATAAATGTGATTTTGTGGTTATCATGGGTGGAGTGACAATTTTCCCATCACAAAGGGGTTATGTATTCGGTTCAAACTCCAATACCAGTGTTGGATCACAATATGATGGACAAAACCAATAAGACCAAACGAGGTGAATTGAGGTATAATAGTCTCAAGTACGTCTAGTTATACAATCTCGATCATACTCAAACGGGCGGTATTTTGATATGAAATAGCAGTCCCCAAAAAGGGTAGAAAGAGGCAAGATGGATCTGGTCAATTCATATGGTAGCAAGGCAAAGAATGCACGTTAGCCAAACTGAAAAGACCAACCTAGTGAACCGGTTAGTCTAAAGATGAGAAGCAGAGCAACGAATGCTTGCTAGCATTAAAGACTGACCCCAAAGGTCAAACGGGTACAAACTAGTTTGTAATACCAAATTACAATATTCTTGGTTCATGTTAAGCTAAATGGAGTTAAAACAAGTGATAACAACATTATTCAACTCTACGGAAACCCTAAGGTTCCGAATACCTGGGACTGCACGTCTTTCAGTGCTTCTAAAGGTAAATGGATTCGGGATCATAGGTTTACGTACCCTTGACTTAGGTCTTCTTTAAACACATTTCAAGATGATCTAGGGGTAAACAATAGCTAACAACATCATCCCCCATTGGTCTTAAGTCAAAACAAATGTCAGGCAATGTTCGGGTTACGGAGATCCACCAAATTGCTAAGTTTTAGTTCTCTAAATTAAGGGTGATCAGTTAAAATATGGGTAAATTAGCCAAAAGTCCCTGCGCACGGTCTTCTAAGGCATCAAGGACAACAACTTTTTCTCTAATGTCTCTAGTCCAGACAGCTGGAGATACTTTGGTGAAAGGTCCCTAATATGCCACGTCATATATTTTCATGACTAATTTGCCCCTTTCAACTCTCATTCGAACTCCTGCCTTCTTCTTCTCTCTCATTTTCCATTTTTCATTCCTTTCCATGGTTTGGAGTATCGTTGCAGAGCACTTTTCATCGCCACCATGCCATGACTTCTGATTCTCTCTATTTCATTTCTTCAAAGATGGAATCGGTTTTGAAATCTCTCTTTATCCAAATCTCTCTCTGTACTCAGACAAATTTATCTGAATTTCTGATAAAACTCAGACAAATTTATCTGAGTTTGTGTCCAATTTGTGAGGTATTTTTCTATGATATAACGGTGGAATCTTGACTTGGTCTCTTCATGAAAGTTGTAGCCCTAGATGTGTAGATGATTCTAGGGTTTTGAATCACCCGATTTGGACTTCAGAAACTCAAGTAATGGCTCATTGAAGTTTACTGGTAAAAACAGGAATTTTGGATCGGTTTTTCCGGCCTTATTTTGAAGCAACGCTTGGAGGCCCAAACGAATTTGAATTTTTGCGAACCAGACCTTTCTGAAAAGCTTAAGACGTCCTCTAAAAACTTCATGAAGACCACTTTGTCGTTCTGAAAATCTAACGCTATCCAAACCTCAATGGAATGAGAGAAGCTCATTTGACGAATTTATCTGAATTTCTGATTAAACTCAGACAAATTTATCTGAGTTTGTGTCCAACTTGTGAGGTATTTTTCTATGACATAACGGTGGAATCTTGACTTGGTATCTTCATGAAAGTTGTAGCCCTAGATGTGTAGATGATTCTAGGGTTTTGAATCACCCGATTTGGACTTCGGAAACTCAAGTTATGGCTCATTGAAGTTTACTAGTAAAAACAGGAATTTTGGATCGGTTTTTCCGGCCTTATTTTGAAGCAACGCTTGGAGGCCCAAACGAACTTGAATTTTTGCGAACCAGACCTTTCTGAAAAGCTTAAGACGTCCTCTAAAAACTTCATGAAGACCACTTTGTCGTTCTGAAAGTCTAACGCCATTCAAACCTCAATGGAATGAGAGAAGTTCATTTGACAAATTTATCTGAGTTTCTGGCAAAACTCAGACAAATTTATCTGAATTTCTGATAAAACTCAGACAAATTTATCTGAGTTTGTGTCCAACTTGTGAGGTATTTTTCTATAATATAACGGTGGAATCTTGACTTGGTCTCTTCATGAAAGTTGTAGCCCTAGATGTGTAGATGATTTTAGGATTTTGAATCACCCAATTTGGACTTCGGAAACTCAAGTTATGGCTCATTGAAGTTTACTGGTAAAAATAGGAATTTTGGATTGGTTTTTTCCGGCCTTATTTTGAAGCAACGCTTGGAGGCCCAAACGAACTTGAATTTTTGTGAACCAGACCTTTCTGAAAAGCTTAAGACGTCCTCTAAAAACTTCATGAAGACACTTTGTCGTTCTGAAACTCTAACGCCATCCAAACCTCAATGGAATGAGAGAAGTTTATTTGAATTATTGCTGAGCTTTGCCAAAACTCAGATAAATTGTCTGATTTTGCTTTTGCTGACGTGTACAAGGGTGTTTTTGTCTTTTTCAATGAGTTACTTTTATAAAAGGATTGCCGTCAGTACGATAAAATGGTGTGGACCGTTTGCAATAAAAATCACAGTTGAGGGACCTCCGCCCAAATGCCCCTTAAAATATTTGGTACAATTTCAGAGCCACAAAGGCCCTCGATTAAAGTCATTCGGATGTCCAAAAAATCAATCCAAGAGTGAACAACCGATTGAAATCGGACCAGTCACCTGAATTGCGAGTTAGTCATTAGAAAGTCCTAATCGCTAGTGGGGAATGATTCAAGGGTGTATGGGAGAATTATGATCGGATTCAAGCCCCACCTAACATGTTTCTAAGGTCCGCAAAGTGTCAGGAAGGCTTCAGGAATGAAACCCACCCATAATAGGTCAATATAGAATTCTAAAGGAGGACCGCCAAATCTTCAAATAGTCGGGTGGTCCCCTGAAGGCCACATTGTTTACCATGAAGACTAGCCGGCTGCACCATAGCGCGGCTGGTGGTCCACCTTAATTAGGTTTTACACAAGTTTCGGCCCTTATTTTTGGTCCTTTTATGTCCAGAATCCTTTCTAATTTTCCGAAGAATTGAAATACATCCAATTAGCCAACTTAAACACAATTTTGAGCTTGCAACATGGGTGTTCCAATACTTAGAGTGTAAAAGACATGAAACCAACAAAAAATCGAATGCATTTTATGCTTTTTATAATTAGGACTTTCCAAGGCTTCCTTAAGGTCCGCAAGGACTTTAGATGACTCCTGAGTCTCAAAATTCACTCCCCCATGATTTTCCCTCACCTTCTCTACTCCAAACCCACCAAAAAATAAGAGTTAGGGTGGAGATGGAAAGGAGGCTTGCATGCCTCAATTTGAGGCCAAAATGCTGATGGGTTGGTGAAGCTTGATCTAGACTTTATTCTATTACTCGGGTTTATCTTAAATCTGGTAGGTTTCTGGGCTTTTCCCCCAAGCGGCAAGTTGAAATTCTTCAGGTAGAGGAGATCCTCAATCTGCATATTCCAGTATGCGAAGTTTGTGCCATTAAACTTCTCAATTGTGAACTTTGTGTCGTTCGTCATTGCTCCCACTCAAACCAAGTTCAATCTACTTGATGAATTTCTCTACCTATCAAACCGTCAATCCGTTCCATCTACCTTGTAGATCTCGTCGATACGAATCCAACAAAAAAAAAACGGAGCACAATTCTGAGTTCGGATCACTTCAAAAATCAAGAAATGATTATGGCCATCCAATTGGTCAAATATGCTTTTGACTGTACTACTAAGTCAGTGGACTGCTCCTGGGGTTCTGGGAAGCGGGTCAGGTCGAACTGGCCTGGACCTAACTTGTAACTACGCTGTTAGGCTTCTGGAGCGGGCGGGCCGAACCTGACCTGGAACTGACTCAACAGACCTGACCTACGAGGGTCTCCTTCTTCCTTCAATTTCTATTACAGAACAGAGAAACAATGACTAGAGATTTCTTCTCCTCCCCTTCTCCGACGCAGGCAAGGGGCGGTAGCAGTGACGGAATTCCGGCGATGGCCATGGCAAGGATGGGCTATGCAGATCAATCACAGAACCTAGTTGACGATGGGCGACGGGTGCAGCGACGGAACTGAACCCTTCTTTTGATTGATGAGATCTGGCGCGGCGCCCACCTCTGTATCTCCTTTACAGCAATGGAACAGAGGCGTGCGATCGTCTGTCTAATTTCCAAATAGAGTCTGTCAACCCAGACTCCTTCTCTGTCGAGCAACGAGATGTGACGAAGCCCCCAGAGTTTCCTCTCTGTAACTCGGTTCTGCAACTCGATCATGCACAGTGATGGCCTACCGAGTCCTTTGTGAGTCCCAACCCAGAACGTTCTGCAACAATCCTCCGTGTGGCGAAATCAAGAGATCCAGGCGATCTCTTCTCTGAGATTAATCTTGATCGTGGATCATGCGCAAATTCTAAGCTTTGATACAAGTTGTTAGGATCGGACACACACGCACGATCTACAAGATTATCAATCAATCACACAATCAATCCACGAGACATGGATTTATGTGGTTCGGCAAGATTGCCTATATCCACGAGAGATTCATGCCGTTCACTATTAATTGAGATTCCCACAAGAGTACAAGCACTCACTGTCTCTCTTGCTCTCTTTGTATTTCACCATTAGTTCAATGCTCTCACCACTCAGTATAAATATATGAAGCCCTAAACCTCTAGACACCCACAACCGTCGGATCTGGCCTTATAATATGGTCCAGATTGAACCAACAAATTACAAATAAACCCCTGTAATAGAATAAAGTCTAGATCGGGCTTCACCAAATAAAAATAAGCAAAAGAACGGCAATAAGGACAACGATGCTTCTGCAAATGTCGCAGGTGATGCTGTTCAAGATGCTTTAATTCTTGCTTTTGATTATAAATCTGAATCTTGGGTCATAGATTCTGGTGCGTCCTTTCATGCTACTGCACATAGAGAATATCTCAAAAATTGTGTACAAGGTGACTTTGGAAATGTTTATCTTGGTGATGATGAACCTTGTGACATAATTGGCAAGGGAGATGTTCAGGTTAAATTGCCAAACGGCAGTATATGGCAATTAAATGATGTCAGGCATGTACCCAGCCTAAAGTGAAACCTCATACTAGTTGGTCAGTTTGCTAACTCTGGTCGCGTAACTATTTTTGCAAATGATTTCTGGAAAGTTACAAAAGGGAGTATGGT
Organism: Litsea cubeba; assembly: GCA_012931725.1. Lineage (NCBI taxonomy): Eukaryota > Viridiplantae > Streptophyta > Magnoliopsida > Laurales > Lauraceae > Litsea > Litsea cubeba. Next base: position 59,650,475 of record CM022952.1, on the reverse strand, counting down.
TGTTGCTCGCGGTAAGAAAGAAAGAACTCTTTACTTGACTAACAACTCTACAAGTTCCATTGCAGTTGCAGATAAAGGCATTGACTCAAACACATGGCACTATAGACTCGAACACATGAGTGAGAAAGGGATGAAGATTCTTCACTCTAAAGGTAACCTGGAATGACTCAAGTCCTTAGACTTAGAGTTCTATGAAGACTATGTTTTCGGAAAGCAGAAGAAAGTTACATTCTATAAAATAGGTAGGCCACCGAAGTGAGAAAGGTTGGAACTAGTGCACACGGATGTGTGGGGACAAACTCAGGTACCTTCTCTTGGTGGATCTTCTTACTTTGTTACATGCATTGATGATGCTACAAGGAACACAGGTTTGACGTGTTTAATGTTTTCAAGGAGTGAAAAGCTTTGGTTGCAAATGAAATAGGTTTGAAACTGAAATGCCTAAGGTCTGATAATGGGGGAGAGTACTGTAGCAAAGAATTGGAAGAGTATTGCGCCAAAAATGGCATTAAGCGATAGAAGACCATTCCCAATACACCACAACAAAATGGTGTGGCAGAGCGCATGAACAGGACAATTGTTGAGCATGCTAGAAGTCTGAGGCTACATGCTGGATTGCCCATCCAGTTTTGGGTGGAAGCAGTGAATACTGTTGCATACTTGATTAATCGGGGGCCTTCAGTACCTTTAGATGGTGGACTACTAGAGGAAGCTTGAACCGGAAAAGAGGTAGACCTTTCTCACTTAAAAGTATTTGTTTGTATCACTTATGTTCATGTTGATGCTAAAAAAATAGACAAACTAGATTCTAAATCTAGGAAATGCACTTTCATTGGATATGGTTCTGATGAGTTTGGTTACTACTTCTGGGATGATGAAAATAGAAAAATCATTAGAAGCAAAAATGTTATATTCAATGAGAAAGTGATGCATAAAAACAAGGATAAGGTGAAGGAGGACAGCAATGAATACTTTGAACTAGATGACACTTTCGAAAATGATGTACCCAAAGTGCATGAAAATGAAAACCCGTAGGTGGACCCTCAAACACCTGACCCAGTAAGAAGGTCGTCTATGACTCCTAAGCCTACACATCGCTATTCACCTTCTTTGTTTTACTTGTTATTAGCTGATGGTGGTGAGTCAGAATGTTATGAAGAAGCATTGCAGGTTGATACTTGGGCAAGGTGGGAACAAGCCATGGAAGATGAGATACAATCTTTATCATCAAACCAGACATGGGACTTAGTTCAGTTGCCTGAGGGAAAGAAAGCATTGCACAACAGGTGTAAGAGGACAACAATGAATATTTAGAACTAGATGACACTTTCAAAAATGATGCACCTGAAGTGCATGAAAATGAAAGCCCATAGGTGGACCCTCAAACACCTGCCCCGGTAAGAAGGTCATCTAGGACTCCTAAGCCTACACAACACTATTCACCATCTTTGTTTTACTTCTTGTTAACTGATGGTGGTGAGCCAGAATGTTATGAAGAAGCATTGCAGGTTGAAACTCGGGCTAGGTGGGAACAAGCCATGGAAGATGAAATGCAATCTTTATCATCAAACCAGACATGAGACTTAGTTTTGTTGCCTGAGGGAAAGAAAACATTGCACAACAAGCGGGTATACAAATTGAGGGAAGAACATGCCGATAGCAAGCAATACAAAGCCAGATTCGTTGCAAAAGGCTTCTAGTAGAAGGCAGGTATTGATTACTCTAAGTTATTTTCTCCTGTGGTTCAATTGAACACAATCAGAAGTGTTTTGAGCATTGTGGCAGTAAAAGATTTACATCTTGAGCAGTTACATGTGAAAACTGCGTTTCTCCATGGTGACTTGGAAGAAGAATTTTATATGCATCAACCACAGGGATATGTTATACCAGGAAAGGAGAAGATGGTGTGAAAGCTCAAAAAGAGTTTATATGGTTTGAAGCAAGCCCAAGGCAATGCTACATTAAATTTGACAGGTTTATGTGCAACACAGGATACAAACGGTGTCATGCAGACTATTGTTGTTATCTCAAAAGTTTTGATGACTATAACATTATTCTACTCTTGTACGTAGATGATATGCTTGTTGCAGGTTCAAATACGCATGAAATAAACAATTTGAAGAAAAAGTTGTCATAGAAATTCGAAATGAATGATTTGGGTACTGTAAATCAAATTCTCGGCATTAGAATTAGCAGAGATAGGAAAAATCGAACATTGAAGGTGTCTCAGGTAGAATATGTTGAAAAGGTTCTAAACAGGTTCAACATGCAGAGAGCTAAGCTAGTTAGTGATGGACAGTGCTTCTGCTCGGTTCTACCGAGGTCGGCGGACGTGGGAGTCCGTTTGATCTGACCCTTTCGTAACCGGGGGGCAAAGGCGTGAATCAACATTTTTTTTTGTGTGGGTGTGCCAGATTTTCTATTTTACTTGGAATTACATGCGGTGATCAAGAGATCGACCTTCGCAAGTAAAAAGGAAATCAACTTCTTTCAAGTTTTTCATTGCACATATATTTAAGAAAAGAGACATTTTTCTTGGTTTGCCGTGAAAGGCGATTTTTTTGGCATTTATAGCCGATTTTGGCGTTTATAGCCGATTTTTGGCGTTTATAGCCGATTTACAATGGTTATCAATAATGACAGACAAGAGTTGTGATTTTTGTCTCTTTTGGAAAAATACAAACTACAATGAAAAGCAAGAAAAGGAGGATCTAACTTCTCAGGAGATTGTGGGGGACTCATTCAGATTGACGGTAGCAAGCCATATGTGGACTTCGCCATCATCCATGCAGATGAGAACAGAGGATGCTCTTGATTCGCTTGGCTTGACTATAACCTCACGTTTTTAGAGGATAAAGACCAAGAGGAGGTCCTATGTTCAATAAAAAGCTAAGTAGACGGGCTAAAAAGCCACGTCTAAGCCATTGGAGGCAGAAGGAGAAGGCAAGGACCTTGGGGGGGATAGTGTCCAAGGGACTTTTGTCACCTTGTAGTGGCGGCCGGTGCAGAACTTTTGTAGAGTTTTCTCTCTTTCTTTCTCTGGATTTCTGTGCTTTTTTCTGATCTGGGATCTGTCTTGTTTTTCCGATCCGGAATTCTTTGGAATGCTCTCCTATTTATAGGCTTTTAGGTAGCCATTTAGGAGGATTTATGAGCCTTAATTGTCATAAAGCTACATAAAGGGAGGAGTTACAAGATTGAATTCTTTATTTTGTAACTCCTTTTTCTTGGCTTCTGATTGGCCAGAGGAGATTGAGGGCATTTAATCGCCTTTAATTGCCATGATGGGAGGAGTTTCATGGGTTAAATGCCATGAATCAATTGACTTTGTAACTCCCGGATGCTTGCTTCTGATTGGGCCATCCAAAGAAATGAATTAATGACTGTAACAAAGTTAGTCAATTAATCGTATTAAATGGTCGCCGAGCAGTTTAAGAGTGGCGGGCCGTGCTGCGTCTTTTGGGATTCTTCTGGCGATGATCATCAATGGATCTTTATGTAAATCGACATTGGATGACCATGTAACTTCAGGTATTGGTTGCCAACAGCGGGTCGGTGCCATCTGTCATGTCAATTTCTCTATCGGTCGGGTAGAAAGCACACTTTTTTGGTTGACCAGTTGGCGATCAATGTTGATTTTGATACTCTTGATGATTGACCCGTGATTTTGACGGATGTCAAAGGATTTGGCACCTCAAAAGTATGAATTTTAGAAAATCCCAAGAGTCGGACGCTTCGAATCGAGAAAAACAATGAAAAACGGGCCTTCCGAGGCCCACCCAGCGATTCCAGGCTCCATGGTCGCCGGCGACTGCGACCCTGGGGGAATTTCCTCCTTTTTGTCCCATTTTGCATCCGTTTTTTATATTTTTTTATTCTTTTTTCTTTTGTATTTTTTGTTGGCCTTTTTTATCATTTATTGGCCTGATTTCCCTATAGAAAACTTGATGAGAATCCTTGCATTTTTAGTGCAAAGTTTCCAATTTTCCGGGAAAGCCGAAGACTTTGTCTCGCAGAGCTGCTGATTTTCCGTCAGAAGCTGAAACTGGGCCAAACGATGTCGGAATGACCTGAAATTTGGGATGAAGCCTCTTAAATAATAAATAAGACCAACCATAGGCTTTTATTTGAGTTTTGAGGCCATTTGGGGTCCTATCGTAAGTAGACTTGTTTTTATCGCGATGAAGATGTCGCGGCTTGATGTGCAGTCAACCGATGTCCGATTGACTTGAAATTTGACAGGGAACCTATTGGAGTCATTTTAAGATGATCCATAGGCTCAGCTTCACCACCGAGAGGCCTGATTTGGATTCCGAGCGTCAAAGTCTGGTCAGATGTTATCGAAATGACCTAAAATTTGACGTGTAGCCCTTTGTAAGCATTTTGATGCCGTCCATGTGTGCTCTATTTGATGAGTGATGGCCTCGGTGGTTCTCGCCGCTGAGAGGCTTGATTTAGCTGTTCGAGGGTTGATGTAGGGTCAAACGTTGTCGGTTTGACTCAGAACTTGACGTGGAGCCTTTTGGATGTATTTTGAGATCATCCATCGGCTCTGATCGAAGATTTGGTGTCTCCGATGCTTTCGCCGCCGGGAGGTCCTTTTCAGCTACCAGAGAAGCGAAGTTAGGCCAAATGATTTTGAAATGGCCCGAAACTTCTTGTGTACTCCTCTTTTGGCTGTCTTGAAGGATCTTGCAGTTTTTGTTTGATTCTGACAAGATTTGATTTTTGGAAGTAGCATTGCCTATTTATGGCAGGCTGCGACTTCATGTAGCTTTCTGGATTTTGAAGAAGCAAAGTGACACATTTTTTGGTGTCAACAGATGCCCCCTCGAGGTGCAGCGATGAGTTGATTAACTTTTGTAGTCGATGTGCCTCGAAGAGATTTTTTAAGGAGAGCTTTTGACTTGACCAAGAGTCTTTGAGCAGTCTTTCTTTTGGTATTTGTAGCCTTTTGAGCTTCTAGGGGAATTTTATGGTAGTGAAAGGGATCACGTACCATCTCGAGGCAAAGTTTTGAAGATGACATCAGTGATGTGGATTTGGATTTTGACCTTGTGACCTAACAAGCTGTGTGTGGCAGGTTAGGGGTCGGGTTTGGTTTTGACCGTGTGACCCAACAAGCTGTATGTGGAATGTTGGGGGGTCGATTTTGGTTTTGATCTTGTGACCTAACAGGCTGTATGTGGCAAGTTAGGAGATCAGGTTTTGGTTTTTGGTTTTGGTCGTGTGACCTAACAAGCTGTATGTGGCAAGTTAGGAGACCAGGATTTGGTTTGGATTTTTGTGGAATGTCAATTTCAAGAATTTGGCTCAATTTGGTATATGAGGCTTGATGGTTTGATTTTTGGAATCTCATGGGGCTTGGAATTCTTTTTTTGTATGGTCCAATCAACTTAAAAGAGGCATGGAACCATTTTTGTATGCTCTGGGTAAGAGGGATTTCTCTTTTACTAAAAGCCCAAAATTTTTTGTTTTAGTGCCTAGGTGGTCAAACCTGGCTCATATGGGCTAACCCATGGGACCTTAAGCTTTTAAAATGACTTAGATCTCATATGGTGTCATTTTATAAAGGATATCTAAAATTATCTCGTTTGGATAGAGAATATCTAAGAATATCTTTATTTGGAGAGAATCTCTCATGTTCCCTTTATTTTGGGAGAGAATATCTCAAGATATCTTTCTTTGGGAGAGAATATCTCAAATCTCCTATCTTTTGGAAGAAAATCTCTCATTGATTTCTTTTTGGGAGAGAATCTCTCAAGATATCTTTTTTTTGGGAAAGAATCTTTCTAATTTCTTTCTTTTGGTAAGGTTACTAATTAGTAACACTTACCTCTTTCTTCTTTCCTTCTTTGGTTTGCTCTCTTCTATAAAAGCAAGGAGGAGGTTGGATCTCTTACTCTTATTGCTTTCTTTTGCAACAATCCCAAGAGGGCTTCTAGACCAAGAGTTCTTCTTCTTCAAGATCTTCAAGACTTTTCTTCTTCTTCTCCATCAATGGCTTCAAGTAAGTTCTCTTTTTCAAGAAAACTCCATTGTAGAAAGTAGGATGATAAAAAAAAAGTTCTTTCTTTTTTTTATTTCTTTCTTTTCTTTTTTTTTTCTTTTTCACGTGTTTTCTTCTTTTTTTTTACACCTTTTTTTTTTTGGCCGTACGGACAGATCCGTACAGATCTGGCCGTACGGCCACGTGGCCTGTGGGCCAATCCCATTTTTTGTTTCCTTTCTTTTTTTTTTCTATCTCTCCTTTTTTTTTGAGAAATTTTTCTTTTTCTTCCCTTTTTTTGTTCTTTTCTTTCTCCTTTCTATTTTTTTTTATTTTTGAGAAAGTTTCTTTTTTTCTTCTTCTTCTTTTTTAGTTCATCATGATAATGCAATTTTTTTTTTTGGCAAACCAAGATGTTCATGCATGCATTCTTTTGTAACTTGAATTTGTAGCATGATGTGATAGCATACCTGAAAGTTTTTACAAATTTGGGAATTTGGAGCTCGCAGCGATGTTGAGCCCTTCCTGATTTTGCGGAGACTTTGAGGTTTCGAAAGTTTGGAGTTTCGGAGCTCGAAGCAATGTTGAGCCCATCTTCAAGCTTTCTATCTCTTTCGGGATATTTCCTTTTTCTTCGGAATTACCCCAGAGCCATGTCAAAGTTTCGCCAGATTTTTTTTAGCGAAATTCTGTCATTTTGATGCTTGATCTTTTTCTTTTCCAACCTTTACAGGTGGTTCCTCCAAAACGAACAAGGGTAAAGAGCCTGCTACAAGCGTACCTCGTTGATCTGCTAGATCATCTAATCCGGCCGTTCAACAGGCCTGGGAGAAGGTCCGGTATGTTGAGAGAAATCTGGAAGAGTGCGACTCCCTCAACAGAGATGAGATGAGGCAGCGACTGATCGCTCTCAAGGGAGAGGAATTTGATAAGATCATGGTATGCAGTCGTCCATGGGTGATGGACGATCAGAGGGTTTTGCCCAAGCCTACCTTCTTCTTTGGTGATGCAGTCCCCGATGACATGACATACCAGAGAAGATGTTTTCAGTTCTCTTTCACAACAGATGGTGAGAAGAAGACTATTGCTATCCGGTCGACGTTTGATCGCACAGTCTCGATCATGAGCCTTGCCCCCACGTGCTCTAAGAGGGAAGATCCTCCAAGTTAGGTGAGAAGGACAAATGTAATCAAGACCGGAGTTTTTGTTGGCAGTTCTCCTGGATATGCGGAGAAGTCGCCTGCTGACATGGACAAGTTGATGCTGGCCAGCGGCTACCAGGGCTCTGATTATCCGTCGGTCTATTTAGGATCGGTTGGTCTTGGCATTTTCAGCGGTGACGACAGCAATTGGGTGAAGCCTTTTCGACTTCGTGGCCGTTTCAGTGCTGACTCTGAGTGGAATTCGTGGATGGATCGCGTCCTGCTGATTGGTGGCACCGTTTTGAAGGAAGCCGGGATTTTTGATGCGGTCCGCGCCTTTAGGGAGACCGTGATCTTTTCCGACGAGGCCTTCATGGCTATGTTGGATCATTCCTTCCACAAACCAATACCTTTGTTGTGATAAATGGTGAGATTGGTTTCTCTTTGAAGGAGCTGAGTGCCATTACTGGATTGCCCATCCTTGGCAGACTCTATGAGGAGTTTATGCCGATCGACAGCGTCCTTGAGGAGCAGTCTGAGGAGTTCAGGCTTCTATACTTTCAGCTCATTACCTTCTATGATTTTTTAAAGGAGAAGGAGGGCTTGAAAGTTAGATCCAGTAGTTGGAAGAGTTCTGGCTCTTCGTTCCTCAACTTTTTTTACAGCAGGGAGTCTTCTGATAGTATGACCCGGGAAGACAGGAAGAAGACTTCGGCCATGTAAAAAGAGTTGAGAAATTTCTTCGCGAGTACAAACGCCATATATTCTGACATTGCACTGCGGAGAGATCTCACTGTTTACCTCACTTATTGGCTTGGTGAGGCTATTTTTGCTGGAGGAGATGGAACGCACATTAGGCCGCATTATATTTTTTTGGCTTGTCAGATGGCATTTGGAGAGCAGCTTGGTTTGGTGCCAGCTCTTTACTCATACTTGTGTACCGAACTGCAGGCTGCTGTTTTTTTTGTTCGGCTTGGGCTTCCCATGAACAGGGTATTTTCAGCCCATATCTTTTATTCGTGGTTTGTATACCACTGTCTTGGCTTCCACCGGCTGGGTGCTGCACAGGATGATGATCCTCTGATGATTCGGCCGGCTATGGGCAAAGCCGTGTCCGAATCACTTTTGTTTGCCCGCATGAGGATCCGACGGCTCAGGGACGTCGAGATGGGGTAGTCTTCAGTGAAGCTTTCTCCGGAGTTGCGGAAGAAGGCTTTTGATTTTGGTGCCTCCCGAGACTCTACAAGGGCGGGGTCGGGAATGCATTACTCCTTGACAAATGCAGAGAAGGAGTGGCTTTTCAGCATACGTGTCTGCACGATGGTGTACCGCAGACATCTTTTCGTCGATATTCAGCCGTATGTACCTTCTCGCTTTGCTCTGCAGTTGGGCTTTTCTCAAGGCGTTGTTGGAGCGCCTTCAAGCATGGTGAAACGCTTTGGAGGTTTGCAGGACGGGAGAAACTAATGGGCTTTCTATAGTGATGAAAACACTACTGCCATGATTTCTTATCCTATGTTGTCGACTTCCCGGACTGCCGGCTTCACGAAGTGGTTCGTGGAGAGCTTTTCGGCATATCGAGGGCTTTCCAAGAGGGAGCTTGATGTGAAGCTGTCATCTGGAAAGGGCCTTGGAAAGTCGGATGGCGTCCGGCGAGAGGAAGTTTGGGCCTTCCTTTCTAGAGAGAAGCACAAGATATGTTTTCTCGGTGACGAGGGCGTCGTTGGTTCTGAAGCTATTCGAGAAATACCTGATGAGGCTTTAGAGCAGCTAGAATAGGAGGAAGCTAAGCTTGATGCTTGGATGCAAGCGGCATAGAGGCAAGCTTCCGTGGAGTCTACTGGCAAGAGTAGACCATCCAGTGAGGAGTCAAGTGGGAAACCTGACTCTGACAGTGGGGCAGGTTCCTCTAAGAAGCGAGCCCACAGGAGTAAGAGGAAGATGAGTCATCATCGCAGCAAGGGGCAACATGAGGACTCTCCTGACATAGAAGCCCCTTTTACTATCAATGAGGAGGTGCCAGGGAATGCTGACGAGCCTCCAGAAAAGAAAAGCCGAGAAGAAGAGACCGTCGGTGAAGGTATGATTCTTCCTTTTTCTCTTTTTAATTCTTTTCATGGGATTTTTCCATGTTCTAATTTGCTTTCTCCCTCTGCTGCTCTTTTTTTTTAGCAGAGGATGAAGACTTGGCGACGCTTGAGGTTCCTGCCGATGAGGCGGTGACGGATCCGGTTGCGTCACCAGAAGAAGAACCTAGGGATTCTGGAGTAGTTCCAGAATCTCCAATTGGTATAACTTCTTTTGCTTTCTTTTTTTTTTTGTCTGTGACTTGGTTTGCTAACATTTTTTTTGTCAGCTAACATGCCACAAGATTCCGATGACATTGAACCATCGATGGATGCAAATGTTGACGATGCTTCTGATGAGTTCATGGAGGAAGAGAGTGTTCCACCAGTCGTCGAAGAAGGAATTTTGTAGTATTAACCCTGATAATGATTTTCAAAGAGGATCATATTCATACCTTTTTGTATTTCTTTGGCAGGTATGGAAGTGACAAAGGAGAGTCCGTCGCTTCCTTCAGAACCTGAGCAAGGGCTGCCAGGGGTTGATCCGGAGGTAGAGACTTCTGCAACCAATTTTGACACGGTGGAGGAGGTACCTCGTGCTGAGATTCCTTCCACAACAGCTCCGACTGGAAAGAGTTCTTTTGTTCCTCTCCCAACGGGGCATATCATGAGCAGCCGACCGACGGAGCGGGGCGAATCTTCAACTAGGCCATCTCTTCTTTTTGCGAAAAAGGTGGTGGTGCGGGTTTTGAGCTCTTGGATTGAGACTCTCCTTGCTGGACACTTGGATGCCGGATTTGGCATGATCCAGCATGTGCAGGAGATTCTCGGTGATGCCGAAGAGGCTGGTCTGGATGTCACAGGTGCTAGGGCGATCGTCGATAGGATCATTGCACTGGGTGACAAGTGTTTTGAGACCATGGATTTTGCTGACAACCAGTTCTTCAAGGAGATGTTCCTGGACCCTGCTGATAAGGCTAAGTCTGACCTGAATGAGGCTACACAAAGCAGGAAGCAGATAGTCCGAGAGAAGAACTTAGAAGAGCTAGCCATTATTGGGCTGACACATGACCTTAACATCCTTGATAGGGAGGTCGATGAGGCCAGGAAACGTCTTGAGCATTTAAAGGCACAAGTTGCCGCCAAGTGGGCTGCTATAACAGAGGCTCGCGACAAGGAGAGTGCTCTGATTCACAGGGTCGCAGATGCTGATCGAGTTCTTGAAAGAAAGTTTCAAGAGGACAAACAATGGCAAACTGCTCGGGATAAGCATCCTAGTGTGAAAGAAGGTTTGCAGCCTTCTCCAGCATCTCATGGCAAGTTTCTGAAGAAGCGTGCCCTGGAAACTCTGACGGCTAAGGCCAAAAGTTTGCTTGAGGAGCCGAAATTTTGGCTGGAGACCATTTTAGGTTGAGCTCCTGATTTTTGTAGCAAAAACTATCCTTTTTTTTTTTTTGGTACCACATGTTTTTTTTTTGGTACTCTTTTTTTTGTAGTGCTTTTGAACACTTTCTTTTTTTTTTTTGGTACCACATGTATTTTTTTGGTACTCTTTTTTTTTTTTTTTTTGCTTTCCCTACGTTCACTTAAATCTTTTTGTGATGAAAGCAATTGCTAAATGGGATGCTTTTTTTTTTGTTTTCCCTACGCTCACTTAAATCTTTTTGTGATAAAGTAATTGCTAAATGGGATGCTTTTTTTTTTGTTTTCCCTACGCTCACTTAAATCTTTTTGTGATGAAAGTAATTGCTAAATGGGATTTGATCAAAAGCTTGTCATTTTGTGAAAATTTTTTGTCAAATGATTGTTTTGGCATGGGAGCCAGATTTTGTTTGTGGCATGGAAGCCGGTTTTGGCATGAGAGCCAGTTTTGTGGCATTGATAGCTGATTTTGTGGCATTGATAGCCGGTTTGTGGCGTTGATAGCTGAGTTTTTTGAAAGCCAAGTTTTGGTTTGTGGCATTGATAGCCGGTTTTGTTTTGTGGCATTGATAGCTGGTTTGGTGGCATTTATAGCCTATTTTGGTGGCATTTATAGCCGGTTTGTGGCATTTATAGCCGGTTTGGTGGCATTTATAGCTGGTTTTTGGTTTCAAAAATTTCAAATATCAACTAAAAGTCGCCTCCCTGCTGAATGGTCTTGCAAGTATCGATGGAATGTCGCATCCTTGCTCATTCGGTTGCGAGTATCGATGGAATGTCGCATCCTCGCGGATTTGGGTATAAGTATCGATGGAATGTCTCTTCCTTGCTTTTAAAAAATTTTGGTTTTGCGGGTACTGACTTGATGTCGTTTCCCCACGATTTTTGAAATTTATGGTTTTCTAGAAACTTTGGGTTATGGATATCAACTGAAATGTTGCGTCTCCATGTTTTTTAGGTTATTTTGAACCTTTGAAATTTGGGTTGTGGATATCAACTGAAATGTTGCATCCCCATGGTTTCTTGGTTTTTTCGAACCTTTGAAATTTGGGTTGTGGATATCAACTGAAATGTTGCATCTCCGCGGTTTTGGATTTTGCAAGTATCGACGAAATGTCACTTCCCTGTGATTTTGGAAGTGTCGAACGTGGTTCGCATGCTTCCGATTTGTGCGAGTATCGACTAAGCGTCGCTTCCCTGCGGTTTTTTGAAAAAAATATTTTTTTTTTGTTTAAAGACATGAGGGTCATAAGTTTTGACCTAAAACCATTTTGGCGGTAAATGGCAGGGTGGACTAGGGTGGAAATCCCTGAATCCGGATTTTATTTCAAACCATGAATTTCAGGTTCAAGGGTTGAAAATTTTGGTCGAGTTAGGAAAAAGTTCCTAAACATGGACTTTTGAACAATGAAACGATGAAAGTAAGCATTGTTTAAATTTCTAGAAATTTCAACATTTGATATGAAAATTCTAAAAAGATTGGGTTTGACGAACGTGTACCTGGAAACAGGTTTTGGCCGTACAGGCATTGTTCTTACACAGTTGGGTAAGTCTTCAAGGGTAGTACCGCTTTAAGAACTTGTCGTTGATGGGCAGCATACATCTGTCACTCTCCATGTTTAGGAGTGCGTATGCGCCGTTGGAGAAAACCTTGTCGATGACGTAGGGTCCCTCCCATTTTGGCTCAAACTTGCCTTTGGACTTGTGAGCGAAGACCATTTGTCTTTTTACCGCAAGAACCAAGTCACGCTTTTTATAGGTGCGTTGCCTGACCTTTTTGTCGAAAGATCCTGCCATGCGTACTTGGTAAAGTTCAATGCTTTGTCGAGCTTCGAGCTGTCTCTCATCGAGATTGTCCAGCTCATGGAGTCGCAATTTGACATTGCTTTCTTGAGTCATGTAATTTTGCAAGGATACCCTCAAGGAAGGAATTTGTACTTCCAAGGGTACGACAGCTTCGCATCCATAGACCAAGGAGAATGGTGTGCTATGGGTTGGTCCTCGAACGGTGGTTCGATAGGCCCACAAAGCTTCAGACTGTTTGTCGCTCCAGTCTCTTTTGTGACTAGAGACCATTCTTTTGAGGATTTTACAGAGTGTCTTGTTGAAAGCTTCTGCTAATCCGTTTGCTACCGGATTGTATGGAGTCGATAGACAGCTTTGGATTTTGTATTTGTCGCAGAACCTGTAGAATCGATGATCCCGGAATTGTGGTCCGTTATCATGGACGAATCTTTTGGGTATGCCGAAACGACAAATGATGTTGGTGCGCAGGAACTGAAGGACTGATGAGGTCTTCATTTCGTTAAGTGCAAATGCTTCTGACCACTTGGAGAACTAATCCGTAGTGGCAAAGATGAAGCGATGACCTTTGTTCGAAGGGGGAGAAATAGGGCCTATGATGTCCATAGCCCAGGCTTCGGAACGCCATGAAATCGCTGTAGGATGTAGCCATTCTGGAGGCATTGAATGTAATCTCCATGAACTTGGCATTGTTGGCAGCGCTTAGCAAATTGCATTGCGTCAGCTACCATGGTAGGCCAGTAATAACCTAACCTTTTTATCTGATCATAGAGCTTGGGACCAGCCCGATGAGCTCCACAAAGACTAGCATGAACTTCTTTGAGTGTTTCTTTAGTGAGACAAGCAGCGTAGAAGTACTTCGTTGAAGGATTTCCTGTAAATGATTTTTGAAGGAATATCCAAATGAAAGTTTGGGGGTCGCCTTTGTATGCTTACCCGTTCTTTTGGATCTTCAGGTAGGATTCCGAACATAGTGTAATCAATGAACGGATCCCTCCAGTCGCCGATTGAAGGTTGAAGGATTGAAGTCCGACTTCCCACCACTTGGTGGCATTCAGCAACTGCTTGGTGTGTGTTTAAGAGGAGGAAGGATTCTTCTTTCGCACATTGTGATTTGCATGTTTTCCCCTTCTTGGATTGCCATAGATGCGGCAAGTCCAGCCAGGGCATCTGCACGTATGTTTTCACCTCTACGAATGTGGGTGATGTGACAGATGTAAAACTTTTGCAGAAGCGATTGTGCCTTGTTGTAGTAAGGCAACATATCAGGCTTCCTGACTTCAAATTTCTGATTCATCTGGTTGACGATCAGTTGAGAGTCTCCAAAGATTTCCAGCATGGTGATACCGGATTCGATGGCGAGTTCCAATCCTAGGATCAGAGCTTGATATTCAGCTGCATTGTTTGTGCATGGTTCCAGTAGCGAGAAAGCATGTGGAATCATGTATTTGTCGGGGCTAACAAAGAGGATGCCAACTCTCGAGATCAGCTGACTTTTTTCATTTGTCCTGGTTGCACCTTCAAAGTACATGTCCTAGGAAGCTTTTTGTAAGAAAGTCTCCACATTGTAGACTGGTTCGTCTGGGAGATCATCTCTGAGTGGAGAATCTTTAGGCAATGGATGCTCTGCAAGAAAATTTGCTAGAGCTTGCCCTTTGATTGCTTTTTGTGGTACATACCTAATATCAAATTGTGACAGAAGGATGGACCATTTTGCCAGTCGGGCATTGAGAGAACTTGCTTTTGTGACAAGGACCTTCAAGAGGTTGATCATCGAGACCAGGTAGACTGCGTTGGAAAGCAAGTAATGACGTAGCTTTTGTACGGCGAACATCACTGCAAGGCATTCTTTTTCGACTGGAGAGTAGCGATGCTCTGCACCTACTAGCATGCGGCTGAGGTAGTATAGAGCAGCTTTTTTTCTTTCATCATTTTCTTATGCAAGTAGAGAGCCCAGAGAGTGATCAAAGGCTCTTGTGTACAAGATGAATGGTTTTCCAGTGGTAGGAGCAGCTAATACTGGAGGTTTAATCAGGTATGACTTGATATCTTGGAATGCAGCTTTACAGTCAGCATCCCAGACAAAGTTTACACCTTTTTTCATCAACCGGGAGAATGGACGGCATTTCCCCGAAAGATTGGAGATGAACCGTCTGATGTAGGCCAATCTCCCTTGAAGCCCTTTGAGTTCTCTCAAGGTTTTTGGAGAGGGCATTTCTAGAATGGCTTTGACTTTTATGGGGTCAAGCTCTATTCTAGCTTTCCGAACTAAGAATCCGAGGAACTTACCCGACGAGACGCCGAAGAAGCATTTCAAAGCATTCATTCGCAGTTTGTGTTTGCGAAGTCGGAGGAAGACTTCTCAAAGGTCTTCGAGATGATCTTCCTTTCTTTTGCTTTTGACGGCGAGGTCATCAACGTAACATTCGACCGTCTTGTGCTGCATATATTGGAATATCTTCATCATAGCCCTCTGATATGTGGCACCAGCATTTTTCAGACCAAATGGCATGACAGTGTAGCAATACAGGCCAAATGGGGTCCAAAAGGATGTATGTTTTTCATCCTCAGGATGCATCTTTATCTGATTGTAGCCTGAGAAACCATCCATGAATGTCATTCGCTCGAATCCACAGGTATTATCAATCATTACTTCTGGTATGGGGAGCGGAAATTCATCTTTAGGGCATGCGCCATTCAGGTCTCTATAGTCAATACAGACCCTGATCTGCTCGTTTTTCTTTGTCACGGGGACAATGTTGGCCAACCATTCAGGATGTTGTTCCTCACGGATGAAGCCGACGCTTTTGAGTTTTTGAACTTCTTGTTCAATTTTATCCATCACATCTGGACGGAATCTTCTTTCGCCCTGTTTGACAGGCTTGATGTCTTCTTGAAGATTGAGTTTGTGGACTGCTATTTTGGGGTCTAAGCCAGGCATTTCAGCGTAAGACCATGCAAAGCAATCAACGAAATCATGAAGAAAGGCGATATACTCGGGTAACTCATCATCCTTTATATAATTGCTTATGAATACAGGACGTGGGTTATCAGGTGTTCCCAAGTCTATCTTTTGAACAGGATCTTCTGTTGGAAGGTTCGAAGGTGGTTCCTCCATAATATTTTCGGAGGCTTTCAGCTCTACAAAACCTTCTGGGTTTCAAGGGCATTTCCAGACCAAGGTTTTGTTCCTTTCCACGGGTCTTCTTGATCGGCAATTTTCTCGAGGTTTGCTATGAGATGATCCCAATCGCCTGTTGAAACCGGGTCGAAGTAGGCTACTTCTTTTGGAGATGAGGGTTCTTCTGGGTCAAAAGACCATACGTCTGTGTTATCGGACAATTCGACCTCATTGTCAGAGAAATCGTACCAATTGGATGAGCTTCCTGGATCTTTGTCAGGTGACTCATCGAAGAGATATCCAGGGAGATCGATGTCTTCATGGATACGAGATGTTGAGGCTTGGTCAGTAGATTGACTTTTAAGCCTTTGTGTCAACTATCTCAGGGGAGAGTCGGGATCATACCCTAGCCCGTGTGAAGCCTTTTCTACATGGCCGTAGAGTCTCCAATCTTCCAGCTGGCTTTTGGCTAAGACGGGCCCCCATGGCGTGAGAATACCGCGTCCTTCTCCCAAACCGACTGGGTTTTGAGCATCATAGCCCATTTTCTTCATAATAGCTTGTGTCACAGAACTATATAAGGATAGTTGAGGCATACCTTCATTTTGGAAAGGTTCAAGCACGGAGTTTGATGAAGAAGCATCCAATCTATGGAAGAAGATCGGCTTTTCCTTTGCTGAAGTTGCTGGAACAACGAAGGACGCTGACGTAGGATCTTCTATGTCAGAAGTTGTCTCGATTGGAGTAAGAGCAGGCCGAACTCGCTGAGTGTCAGCTTGGCTTGACGATGTGTCGTCTTCTGGCTCTGAATCCGAATCCGTGTCTTGCATGATAAACACGAAAGAGACAACATATTTGCCCCCAGACTTTTGATTTGCCTTCTTCACTTTAGTTGTGATGACCAAAGGCTTTGAAGGTTTGAGGGAGATGATGAAGGGAGTTTGAATGCTCTCTTCGGATTTACCGGATGGTTTGTTTTCTTCCGGTGATTGTTGAGGAGCCTGGCCTTTATCTTTCTGGAGATTTTTTCCAAGGGTGCTGTGTGCTTCTCCTCTTCTTCTTTTTCACCTTCATACATCTGTGAGTCTGCAAAGTGGACTTCTCTACCTTTAAAGGGTTTTCTGTCAGCAAAGACTCGATGTATCATGCCGTCGTCCCTAACAAACTTGATGCATTGATGTAGAGTTGAAGGGACAACACCATTCTCGTGGATCTAGGGGCGTCCGAGAAGGATGTTGTAGCATGAAGGGGTTTTTATTGCATACATAGTGACCTCAGAGATAAGATCACCAATCTACAACTTGAACCTGATTTTGCCAATAGGCCTTTGAGTACTCCCATCATATCCAAAGATAGATATAGATGCGTGGCTCAGCTTGCTGGGTGGGATGCCCAACTCTTCGAGAGCCGAAGTGGAGATGGGGTTGAGTGCAAAACTTGGTTTGATCTGAACTCTGTGCATAGGCATTTCTTTGATGTACCCTGTGAAGTACAGGGGTCGGTTGTGCCTTGTTTCGCCAAGTAGAAGGTCTTCCTTAGTGAAGGCGATGCTTGCACTGGCTGCCTTTTGAACCGAGAGGCATTCAATGCATGATCCCTCAGTTTTCTTCTTTTCTCCCTTTGAGGAAGCTTCTGAGTTTTTGACCCGGTAGTCCACTTCAATTTGGAGGACTTGCGGGGCATGTTTGTTGGCATCCTCATTCAGCTTTTGTAATTCTGAAATGAGATTATCACGAGTGTGTGGAGACATTCGCAATAAATCTAGGATGTGCAGACGTGCAGGTATGTGCTTGAAATGATTAATCAAGTCATACTTGAAAGCCTCCTTCGGGCCTGCATGTTCATCATTATTGCCACTAGGGGCACTTACAACATCTTTTCCCGAAGGATTTATATATGTAAAAGAAGATTGGTTGTAATTTTTGTGGTAGTCCCGGCCAGAGCGGGTGCCTCTACTAACTTCGAGAGCTTCTTGAGAAGGGTCTTCATTTGGAAGATTGTCTTCAGGATCAAGAGGCTGTCATTTTTCATTTGCTGAGGATGTATCTGCAGCAGAGTTGCCATCCTCAGTGATTGTGTTGCACGGAGCATTTTTCGGGAACAAGTCCTGAATAGCATCCAGCAACCTTTCTTCTTTGTTGACCAATTCATCGTCCCAAGCATCAATAGCTAGGAATTCTTCAGTCAGGAAGGGTGTGAACTTTGAAGTCACAGTCTCAGGAGAAGAAACCTGAGAGGGTGTCATCTCAGTGAAAGTCACGTGAGATGAGGTGGCTCCAGAAGATACATTGCTAGGAGTCGTCGGAGTGTAAGTGATCTCATCAGACAATGCTTCGGAAGAGCTATAATCCCGAATTATCACATTACAGGAAGCTCTAACAGGAGACGTTGCCTGATCAGAGTCAGACTCATCCTCGGATGTAAGAGGATCGTCTATCCAGCGATTTTCTCCATTTTCAGGAGTTAAGGGAGGATGTACCTGATCGTCTTCAGGGACTTCAGGCTCTAGATTGCGAGGAAGCTCGTTGACGCTATCTTGCTTTTATTCTAGAGCGAGATGCTGCAAGATACTTGCATATTCTTCAAGAACAGGCATGGGAGCCAGATCTTCTTCTTTGTCTGCTTTTTGTGGTTCAACATGGTTGGGTTCCACTGGAGCAATGACGGGTGCTGGTTCAACAACATTTTCTTGTACAGCCTCTTGGTCTTCTTCATCATCAGACCAGGATCCTTGTGCTATAGGGGATTATACCATATTACTGGCATAAGATGAGTCTCAGGAACCCATTTTTCATTGGAGAGATATTCTCCTGTTTCAAGGGACTCCTCCCACTCATTGGTGTAGTTGGATTCGAATCCATCATCAGTGTCGCTGGACTCGTATCCATCAATGGAGAATCCAACTACTGAATTGCAAGAGTATGATGCCCCCTGCGCGGCTTCTTTGAATTGAGGTGGCATGAAATCACTGAGAGTGAATTTTCTTACCCCCTTTGAAGTCGCCGGTAGGGACATTTTTGTTGCCTCCAGTGAAGCGGTAGAGGAGGACTCTACCTTTTCTTGGACTTCTTGTTTTGGCTGGGTCTTCTCTTGACGTTTGAGCTTGAGGAGATGTTTCCTAGCCTGCCTTCACTGTTGAGCTGTAGGCTTTGTTTTCACGACCTCCCAGTTTTCATCTTCCAGGAGATCGGGATGTACCCATATGGGTTGTCCGTCTGGTGTCAGGTAAGGAACCAGTTCCTCAGACGCTTGGATTGTGTTTATCACCTTGAAGGAAGTAGTAATCTTCTTCTTCGGCGATTTTGATGTTTGTCCACATGTCACCATGTTAACGGAGGTAGACCCATAGTTTTTGTCAAAGGTGATGACTCCGTTTTTCCACATCTCGTTTATTTTTTCCTTCACAATGAAGCATTGATTGAGAGGATGCGAGATCATCTGGTGGTATGGACAGTACCAAGGATCGTTGGTTTTACCAACATCACTCGGTCTTTTGGGTTCAGGCAAAGTGAGCATGTTGTTCGCCACAAGAGCCCCGAAGATTTCATCAACATCTTTATCGAACAGGTATTTCTTTTCTACTCGCTCTTTAAAGGCATCTGAGAGTTCAGGTCTCTTACCAGCAGCTTTGTTTTCAGCTTTCTTTGGTGGCTGAGGAGCTGACTTGGTCTGCACATTGAGGACCTCTTTTTTCTTTGGTTTAGAGGTTGCAATGGCGGTTGGCTCTTTTCTTGATGATTTCTAACTGTTAAGGTCTTTAATCACCATTTCAGCTTCCATGGAAGCTTCTAGGAGTTCTCCTAGGTTCTTTGATTTGTTGCCGATGATCATGGAGCGGATTCTGGCTCTCATGTTGTTTCGGCAGATGTCGACTAGCGACGCTTGTGGCAGTACATCAGAGCATTTGTATGCCATTGCTTTCCACTTATGAATGAAGTCATATGTTGACTCATTCTCCCCCTGTTTTAGGCTGCACAGCTGAGCCATAGTAGCGGGATGATCCTCACCTTTGAAGTGAGTTAGGAAGTGTGTCTCTAGCATGGCCCAATTTTGGATGGAGTCCTCCGACAGAGTGGAGTACCAATCGAAGGCCGTACCTTTTAGGGTACTTGCAAAGAGGCGGATCTTGAGTGCATCTTGATCTGCGATAGCTCCCATCAGGATCTTGAAGTGGATGACGTGTTGTCTGGTTGATCCTTTCCCCGTATATGTTTGGAGAGTAGGATGCTTGAATTTTGTGGGGAACGGGACCGAGTCCATCCATAAGGAAATGGTGGCTTGATCCCATGCTCCTTGAGTATATCCTCTTATTTTGCTTTTGTGAGGATACTGTCTACGTCCTTTTTGGTAAGGGCGCGTGACTCATTTTCTTCTCCATTTACCTCAACATCTTGATGACTCGGAGGAGGTTCATTGTTCGCCTGATTTTGGAAGGCGAGGAGAAGGTTTTCCATCAGAGTTTCAATCCTCTGCTGGCCTTGTTCCAACTGCTGGATGCGTGTGAGCGCATCATCTTAAGGTGGATTGCGAGGTGGTGGCTCAGAATTTGTAGACAGGACGTTCATCCTTCGGGATTCGAACGAAGAAACTATCTTGGTGACTGAGTTGGGGCTCATTCTTTTTTATGAAGAGCTTGAGGAAGGATCACTCTGCCATCCTTTGCTTGAAGGAGCAGGGGATTCTTCTGAGTGTCTTCTTGTCCTAGAGACGCTGGGGGTCACCAGACGTCGGACATGAATTTTTGTTGCCGACCTTTGGCGTCTTCTGGTTTTTCCAACCATATGGACGGCAGCAACTTGGTTAGGTCTTTCTTTTTCGACCCATTTGTGAGAGACTTGAAGCATAGGAGGCTGGGTCCTTTGCTTTTCTAGTCTCTTTTGTCAATAAGACGTGCGGCGGCGTATACGACGAGCAATTTGAGTTTCGGTCGGCTCTGGCTGGGCTTTGACAATGAAGGGTGTGCTCCCTCGTGCGCAGCAGCCGAGCCTGTCTTCTTTGTAGCTGGGCAAGGACAGGATGCAGACCCGGTCATTTGCCTATTGCAGCGAAGCTTTGAATTTTTCGAGTTCGGCCCCTGTAGATATGAAGGGTCGAACTGAAGGATTATAGGCCTTAGCAGGTGCTTGCAGAGGCCTTGTGATGCATGATCTGATTTTGGGCTTGTAAGAATAAGCCGGCTCATGCTGGGTTGACTTGGGAGTCAGGTTGGAGATGGGTATCTCCTCTTTCATGTAGGTAAGAGGGTAGAACTGGTTCTCCTTGAGTGGGGCCAGGTATGCTGGCTTGGTGGATGTTTGGGACCTTCTTTGTTTTGGTGAAGGTCTTGGGGACCAAGTCTTGGGATAGACCTGGTCATTTGCGGGTCGAGGCTTCGTGGGGGTGCCACGGGCTTCGGGCCTTCTAGTGCTCGCCTTTGGTGTCACGGTAGTGACACGTTGAGAGGCGACCTTTGCTTCTTGGAAGGAGCAGTTTGTTCTTCGGGAAGTGGGAATGGTCCTAGCGTCCCAAAGATGATAGTCCGGGGAGTCAAGGTGACCCGGAGTTCAGAGAGTTGCCGAGGGAGTTGATGCTTCGGCAGCTGATGGGGCGCTTGTAGGTGCGCGTGGTTTGCTTCTGTTAAAGCATGAGATGGTGCTTGCTCTCATCGAAAGTAATGGTAAGCGATGCTGCCATTGTTAGTTTTCGAAAAAAATTCTGAAACAAAACTACATCCATTAATAATCACAAGAATATAATGATCATAAATGAGAAGTTCTATGGTTTTGTCTTTTCAAGTTGCTCGGGGGATATGACCCAAGCAATATGAAGAAAGCAAAAGGCCATAGAGTGTACAATTGTTTTGATCGCGGGTATGGTAAGCCCAGAATGAGCGTTCCAACGACTGCTAGAAGTAATTGTGAACCTAAATTCGACTTATCGAGAAGCAGAGCTTGCTCGATGTAAGAAGAATATAAGGTTAGAGTTACAAAGGTGCCGGTCGCGAATACAGTAGACCCTGAAAGGGCGTACTAGTACTGCGAGAGACAAATGTTTTGAGACCGCATCCATGAGATGAGATTCTCTATTTTGAAAGGTCAAGAATGGATTCATCAGAGAGAGCAGATGGTATTCCGATCCAAATACGGTCTCAGCGATTTCCGTGAGCGCTAGTACTCAGAAGGAAATGAACCATAATTTCTCGGATATGAATCCAAAAATGACGAGTTTTTTTTTTTTTTTAAAGGCTAAGATCGGGTTCATCAAAGAGAGCAAAAGGCATCCCAATCTGAACACGGGCTCAACGATTTCCGAGAGCGCCAGTGCTCAGAAAGGAGGAGACCAAAATTTCTCCGATCTGAACCCAAAAATGATGGAATTTTTTTTATTTTTTATGAAGAGATTTTTTTTACTTTTTTTTAAAAAAATCTTTTTTTATTTTTATTTAATTTTTTTATAAGATTTATTTTAAGATTTTTTTTATTTTTTATTTTTTATTTTAAAAATTTTTATTTTGAAATTTTTTTTTTATTTAAAAGACGCGAAAGTACACGTAGGCCTCCTAACCCGGTCTTATGAAATCTCGATTGATAGAATTGCCCCCAGGTAAGGGTAGGATTACTTAATGAACCCGTTTGGAGGGCCCTTGCCTAGAACAGTCAAGCTGTCTCCACACTGTGGACAAGGCTTTTTTTGTATCAACCGCGATCAAAGAACGCAGTTGGTTTAACCTTAGTGGTCTATGTCTTTTTTTTTTTAGATCTTTAATGAACTCATCGAAGAGAAACGATGGCCCAAAACCTTAGTCAAACAGGCTCCACATTTCTGCAAGCGCAATGAACGAAAAGAAATGATCAAGGTTTCTCAATTTTGAGTCCAAACTGAAAAATCTGATTTTTTTTGTTTTTATATATATATTTTTAGATCTTTAATGAACTCATCGAAGAGAAACGATGGCCCAAAACCTTAGTCGAACAGGCTCAACATTTCTGCAAGCACGATGAACGATAGGAAAGGATCATGGTTTCTCAATTTTGATTCCAAAATGAAAAATCTGATTTTTTGGTTTTTATATATATATATATATTTTAGATCTTTAATGAACTCATCGAAGAGAAACGATGGCCTAAAACCTTAGTCGAACAGGCTCAACATTTCTGCAAGCACGATGAACGATATGAAAGGATCAAGGTTTCTCAATTTTGAATCCAAACTGAAAAATCTGATTTTTTTTTTGTTTTTATATATATATTTTTTTTATCTTTAATGAACTCATCGAAGAGAAATGATGGCCCAAAACCTTAGTTGAACAGGCTCAACATTCCTGCAAGCATGATGAACGATAGGAAAGGATCAAGGTTTCTCAATTTTGAATCAAAACTGAAAAATCTGATTTTATTTTTATTTATATATATATATTTTTAGATCTTTAATGAACTCATCGAAGAGAAACGATGGCCCAAAACCTTAGTCGAACAGCCTCAACATTTCTGCAAGCACGATGAACGATAGGAAAGGATCAAGGTTTCTCAATTTTGAATCCAAACTGAAAAAACTTATTTTTTTTTTAAAAGAGAAAGAGTGGAAATAAATTCAAAGAATTAGAAATTTTCAAAAAATATCATCTCATTTTTTTTAGATGCGGAATCCAACATAGGCCACCAATTAGAAGGAAGCCAAGGAATCGAGAAAAGAAGTATAAGCATAGAGCAAAAGATATGATATGCAAATATTTCATTTCTAACATCATGTTCTCAAATGAACGAGTCCCACCGGGTGGAGCCATCTTGATGGACAGCGCTTCTGCTTGGTTCTACCGAGGTCGGCGGACGTGGGAGTCCGTTTGATCCGACCCTTTCCTAACCAGGGGGCAAATGCGTGCATCAACATTTTTTTTGTGTGGGTGTGCCAGATTTTCTATTTTACTTGGAATTACAAGCGGTGATCCGGAGATCGACCTTCGCAAGTAAAAAGGAAATAAACTTCTTTCAAGGTTTCCATTGCGCATATAATTAAGAAAAGAGACATTT
The DNA here is from genome assembly GCA_012931725.1 of Litsea cubeba. Lineage (NCBI taxonomy): Eukaryota > Viridiplantae > Streptophyta > Magnoliopsida > Laurales > Lauraceae > Litsea > Litsea cubeba. Next base: position 59,626,926 of record CM022952.1, on the reverse strand, counting down.
TTCTTGGTTTGCCGTGAAAGGCGATTTTTTTGGCATTTATAGCCGATTTTTGGCGTTTATAGCCGATTTACAATTCTTATCAATCATGAAAGACAAGAGTGGTGATTTTTATCTATTTTGGAAAAATACAAACTACAATGAAAAGCAAGAAAAGGAGGATCTAACTTCTCAGGAGATTGTGGGGGACTCGTTTAGATTGACGGTCGCAAGCCATATGTGGACTTCGCCATCATCTATGCAGATGAGAACAGAGGATGCTCTTGATTCGCTTGGCTTGGCTATAACCTCAGGTTTTTAGAGGACAAAGACCAAGGGGAGGTCCTATGTCCAATAAAAAGCTAAGTAGACAGGCTGAAAAGCCACGTCTAAGCCATTGGAGGCAGAAGAAGAAGGCAAGGACCTTGGGGGGGATACCCCCCATGGGACTTTTGTCACCTTGTAGTGGTGGCCGGTGCAGAACTTTCGTAGAGTTTTCTCTCTTTCTTTCTCTGGATTTCTGTGCTTTTTTCTGATCTGGGATCTGTCTTGTTTTTCCGATCCGGAATTCTTTCGAATGCACTCCTATTTATAGGCTTTTAGATAGCCATTTTGGAGGATTTATGAGCCTTAATTGTCATAAAGCTACATAAAGGGAGGAGTTACAAGATTGAATTCTTTATTTTGTAACTCCTTTTTCTTGGTTTCTGATTGGCCGGAGGAGATTAAGGGCATTTAATCTCCTTTAATCGCCATGATAGGAGGAGTTTCATGGGTTAAATGCCATGAATCAATTGACTCATAAATCCTGGATGCTTGCTTCTGATTGGGCCGTCCAAAGAAATGAATTAATGACTGCAATTAAGCTTAGTCAATTAATCGCATTAAATGGTCGCTGAGCAGTTGAAGAGTCGCAGGCCGTGCCGCGTCTTTTGGGATTCTTCTGGCGATGATCATCAATAGATCTTTATGTAGATCGACATTGGATGACCATGTAACTTCAGGTATTGGTTACCAACTACGGGTCGGTGCCATCTGTCTTGTCGATTTCTCGATCGATCGGGTAGAAAGCACACTTTTTTGGTTGACCGGTTGGCGATCAATGTTGATTTTGATACTCTTGATGATTGACACGTGATTTTGACGGATGTCAAAGGATTTGACACCTCAAAAGTAAGAATTTTGGAAAATCCCAGGAGTTAGATGCTTCGAATCGCGAAAAATGATGAAAAACGGGCCTTCTGGGGCCCACCCGACGATTCCGGGCTCCATGGTCGCTGGCGACCATGGGCCAGTGTCGCAGGGCGACCCTGGGCCAGGGTCGCAGGGGTATACGACCCTGGGGGGAATTTCCCCCTTTTTTGTCCCGTTTTGCGTCCGTTTTTGATATTTTTCGATTCTTTTTTCTTTTGTATTTTTTCTTGACATTTTGATCATTTATTGGCCTGATTTCCCTGTAGAAAACTTGATGAAAATCCTTGCATCTTTTAGTGCAAAATTTTCAATTTTCCGGGAAAGCCGAAGACTTTGTCGCGCAGAGCTGCCGATTTTTTGTCAGAAGCTGAAACTGGGAAAAACGATGTCGGAATAACCTAAAATTTGGGTTGAAGACTCCTGAGCATTAAATAAGACCAACCATAAGATTTTTTTTTAGTTTTGAAGCCATTTGGGGTCCTATCGCCAGTAGACTTGTTTTTGTCGCGATGAAGATGTCGAGGCTTGATGTGCGGTCAACCGATGTCCGATTAACTTGAAATTTGACAGGGATCCTTTTACAGTCATTTTAAGATGATCCATAGGCTCTATCTTGGAAACCGTGGTCTCGGGGAACTTCACCGCCGAGAGGCCTGATTTGGCTTCCGAGCGTCAAATTCTGGTCAAATGTTGTCGAAATGACCTGAAATTTGACGTGTAGCCCTTTGTAAGCATTTTGAAGCCGTCCATGTGCTCTATCTGATGAGTGATGGCCTCGGTGGTTCTCTCCGCCGAGAGGCTTGATTTAGCTGTTCGAGGGTTGATGTAGGGTCAAACGTTGTCGATTTGACTCGGAACTTGATGTGGAGCCTTTTGGATGTGTTTTGAGATCATCCATCGGCTCTGATCGAAGATTTGATGTCTCCGATGCTTTCACCGCCGGGAGGTCCTTTTCAGCTGCCGGAGAAGCGAAGTTAGGCCAAATGATTTTGAAATGGCCTGAAACTTCTTGTGTACTCCTCTTTTGACTGTCTTGAAGGATCTTGCAGTTTTTGTTTGATTCTGACAAGATTTGATTTTTTGGAAGTAGCATCGCCTATTTATGGCAGGTTACGACTTCATGTAGCTTTTTGGATCTTGAAGAGGCAAAGTGACATTTTTGGTGTCAACAGTTAGCACTCCATCACTACGTCAAAAACGTCTAAAAAGCCACACCAATGGGCGCTGTACAAACACAGTTCCTACTGTGGTTATTTTTACCTATTTAAAATACCACTGCCTTATTTTGCGTTTTCAGCCCTAATTTCATTCAGCACCAAAATTAGCCTTTTTTACTTCTCTCCCACGCTCCTCTCTCTATATCCGTTTCCCTCTCCCGCCCCATGCACTCTCTCCCAATGTCTACAGATTTCTCATCTCCAGTCATGAGTCGATCTTGCATGACGTTTTCATCTCTGTGTCTTCCCTCATCTCTGAGGCTTCCCTTATCTCCAGTGCTTCCCTCATCTCTGTAGGTTCCCTCATCTCCATATGATCTGTGGTTTCCCTCATCTCTGCGGCTTCTCTACGGCTTCCCTCAATTCTATCTCTGCGGCTTCCCACATCTCCCAATTTCTCTCTCGATTTGGTACTCTCTCATCTCTCTCTTTATATTGTTCTTGGGTTAGATGCCGCTGCAAAGAATAAAGTCTATACATCCCAAAGCCCTCTTCTTCTAAAATGGTCAATTGACCCTACAGCACTTTTAATGATCCCATTTTGAGAAGTCGGAGAAGGAAGCCCTAGAGGATCCAAATCAAATAATAAGGGGAGTTTGCATGGATGATGGAACCCCTTACCTTCTCTAATATTATTAACATTCATCTCTATTTCTGGTTTATACACACAATCGCCTTTAGCCTCTTGAAAACATTAATCACCACCTTGATTAACGATCAAACATGTTTTTTTGATCATGTTATCAAATTTACATAATAATTTTTAAACAGATAAAAAGCCCTTTTCTTGGACCACTCTGTAGTAATTTAGGGAACACTTGGTGCTCTCTTCCAGTAGTTGTTTGAATCTCTCCCAGTAGTTGTTTTGACTGATAACGTTTAGAATGGTTGAATTTGGAGAATCCGGGAGGAAAAAAAAACTGCTAAAAAGGCTTGGTGTTAGAGATTCCCTCACACATGGGTTTCTCATTAAAAAAAAAAAAACCATCCCTTTAAAGGAGCACCTAGCTCCTTAGTATTTGACTTTGATTAAAATAACTTTAGTTGCAATACAAAATTATTGTTTCATCCCTACTCTAAGCAGAGTTACCATGGTATTTTTGTTGAAGTTTAAACTACTATAGTTCATTTTCAAGGTTGATCTAACAAAGCGTAGAATGTCTCATCCTTTTAATTGACTAGTTTTCGATGAAAACTCATTTTCAGAAGACCCTTTTTCAGCTTTTGACCACTTTTTAAGGTGGTTTAACGAGCATAGTTACCATACAACTCATTCAATTTTGATCGATTCTTTTCAACGGAGCCCATGTACTCCTTCAAGACTAATTTTGCCCAATTCTGACCAATTCAATTTAGATATCAACCAAAGATGGTAACAAATCTGGTTATAATAAGTTTAACCTGATCCATTGAGATCCCTACAATGAACAATCTAATTTAGAAAAATCATGTAATGCTGAGAGGGTTAGTTGACATCTAAAATATATTTGACTGATCTCATGGAAGCAGATGGAGAAGAAGGTATTGCTATCATAGACGTGTTTTTTAGTAGAACAAGATTTATTTTCTGAATGGTGAGATTTATCTTAATATAACTATATAGTCTACATATCATTTGGTTTATGATTCTCATTCTAGAAAAAGAATTTCGGAAAAAAAGATAGGAGCATAGATAGGAAATACATGAAACATAGGAGCTTATTATATTACCTTTAAAGCTCTATTTGAGATGAGATTGCACTAATGGCTCCTAAGTGATGATGCAATTTATGAAGAATTTTGGGCAAAAATGAAAAATCAGATGTGCCCCAATCTCTTCTCTATTTTGGGGAGAAATTTGCCCAATCTCGCTAAGGCAGCGAATCGCAGTGAGTCCTCATCTCTATTCTTTTCATTGTTGTTTTTTTTCTTCTTCTTCTTAAGGTCTGCAATCCTCTCTCTGCAGTCTGTGCAGCCCTATCTCTGCTCATGGATTTGTTAACCGCCTCAGGTATGATTGTAGATTTTTATTTATGTGACTTTAGTTTGTAAATTTGTTTGTATGACACTAGATTTTTTTTTTATTTTTTGTATGTGTTGTGCATGTTGTGATGGTGGTGGTGTGATTGTGGCAATGGATAGATGGAGTGGTTTTTTTTTAAAGGTTTCAGTTGCAGTTTATTTTATTTTTTTAATGTTAGAAGATTAACTATTGTAAACCAATTGGTTGGTTCAAACCATCTGATGACTCTACATTGATAGACCCGATTAATTGGCGATTTTGAAAATTTTATGGTGGTTTAAAATGTTGCCAACTACCAAGATCTGATTCCCTATGTGGTGGGATGTTGAATGGGTTGTTTGATTTGATTGCAGACCGAGTATGATGGGTTATTTGACTTGGGAGTTGGGTTCAGCTTGGATGAGTTTTAAAGGTTGGATTGGAGATTGGTGTAGGTGGGTGTTGAAGTTTGAATCCTAATAAGGAAAGACTCCTAAATAAATGAGCCCAAATCATATGACCATGTTAACTTTTTTTTCTAATGGGAAGCACTTGCAACAATGGGGAAAATCAAGCATGGCTGTACATGTGCCAGGCTGGGCTGGCTAAAGCCTGTCCATGCTCAGCCTGTTTGGTTGTTGGGCCTTCAAGCTTGATGCTTTGGGCACAACCAACAAGGTTGATCTGATTGTGTTAAATATGTCAGGCTGGATCAGACCATATACAAGTACTGGAGGACTCAAACATGAACAGCCAGCCCATTTTACTATCTGGCAAAAAATAAACTACTCTTATCAAGCCCAATGTAGTTTAGGCTGTTGGAATATTTCTATTTCTATTTCTTTTCTTTTCTTTTTCCGGTGCATCATACTATAGTGTTCCTTAATTATCTTTTTGTGAATCAAGATTATCCGAGGCCAGATCTCTGAGGTCATCCTCAACTATCAAAGTTTCTCCACATGGTTCACTCATGATGAGGTCCATCTTATCACCAGTCCACAAAATGAACCAAAAGACCCACTTGTTTCTTTAAATGGGCTGCCAATTGAATATCCAAAACTGACCATAGAATAATATCCTCTTTAATAGAAAGTGATTCAAATTTTAGGAATGTCAAGATCACACATCTCTACCTTATTTCCTTTGTCTCTCACTCCCTAAATATTCCTTTGTTGGAGCCCATTTGACCATGAATTCCTATGTCTTAAGTTCTCATCTTGGCATCAGGGAAGATGCCTTGGCATTTCATGGAAAGTTGCCGAGCCATCGGCAGCCGCATTTTGGACCGCCTGCAGAGCAACCTTACCTAATTGCTTTTGTTGTCCTGTTCCTAGGCCCTGTTTTGCTTTTTTGTTTTGGCCTGCTGCTTGGTTTTGTAAAGTTTTCTCTACTTTGATTTTGGCCTGCTTTCTCTTGTGGGCTTCAGCTTGTACACATTTTGGGGGCTTGTTTTTGTCCAGTCCCTTTTCTCTCTATACAATTCTTTTGCACCTTAACAAAAGAAAATAAAAGAAAGTTCCCATGCGAACAAACGGGCCGTTAGGGTCTGTTTGGATGAAGAGAAAGGTGGATAAAACTTTCAATAGACCAAATTTGCATTGCAGAGTTTTCTTCGCTTGTTTATTCCTCCTATTTTCAGTTTTCTTCAAATCCAATTGGATCCTTAAATTTTGATTACGCCCAACCACGCATGGGAATTCTTTAATGTGGACATGGGGAAAATTCATATGGGGAGAATTCCAAACTGTGCAATTGGTATCTTCATCAAATGATTCTGAACTGGTTAAGGGTGTGTTAATTCGTTAGTTGTACCTATGGTTTTGGATTAGGTAGGATTGGGTTCACAATTTTCATCCAATTAATATATGGGTTGAGTCAAGGCTTGCTATTTGACATCTTGACCTGATCCAACCTGAATCAACATATTAACTAGGGTCTAGGTTGGCCCATTTCATTTCAAAGTTGAGTTTTAACAAACATTTTCAATCTGATTTATAAATGGATCAGTTCAGATTGAGCCTATTCATGTACCAAAGTGCTCAACCTTATATGAATCCGACTACCTGTCCCATTAGAACTCCTAGTACCACTAGCATTATATTTGGATTTCTAAAACCTGGGGAATTTGGATTGGGCTAGAAAACCATGTCTTTAGAACTAGGGAACACAATGGGTTTGGTTTCTAATGGGTTTAAGGAAACACGAATCCGCCCTAACTCCACCGCATCATACCCAACTTGATCAATGATGAGTTTAGCATAAGTAATACCAAATCCACCTCATGACAGATAAAGGCCGGTTTGAGTTTAACACCATTTATCCTTTAATTCTTTTCTTCAAAAGATACTAAAATATTTCAAGAAGAAGAATTTTAAATGGGGCAATAAAGTTGGGGAATCTAAAACCCAAACATACACTAAATCCAACTTAGGTCATAATCTAAGAATCCAAAACATATTGAACCAATATCATTATATCTTGTATAGCCAAGTCAGAAAACTCACAATTTAGCAATACTTAATACTCCTTAGTTCTTTTTCTCAAATTTTCTTGTCATATAATCGTAGCATCCAAATTTTGAGTCTGAAGATGTAATAGTTTTCCAAGTTCATTTACTTTTGTGATTGAGTCCAAGATACTTGTGATACTTGTATATGTTGTACTTGTGTTCTACCTTTTTAATGCACCTTGCACTCTATGATTTTAATATTTCAGAACATGTCCCTATACAAGGAATGAATGAAGGCAGCAAGAAATTCTTTTGAATACTCAGAAGGGGTTGAATCATTCATTGAGTTCATAAGAGCTAATAAAGATGAATTAGGGGATGATGATTGCTATTGTTGCCCCTGTGTCAAATGTCGCAATTTGATAAGAGAGAAAAAGACCTTAGGAGAAATTCATACGCATTTAATTTGTGATGGTATGGATAAGACTTACACAACATGGATCCACCATGGAGAACTCCATCCCCGAAGTCATTTAAACGTAGGAGTAGGTACTAATAATGAAGATTTGTTCCCAAGAATGGTTGATATGGTGAATGACATATTTGGACGTGCTCGTAATGAGGATGATCCTAAATCTAATGTAGGGGGTAGTACGTCTATATGCCCCGATGAAGTTAATGATCAAAGTTTTGTTGAAGGACAACAGGATTCACCAGAGAATATTCGGTACAAGAAGGTGATGGAGGATGCAGTAAAACCATTATATCCTTCATGCCGAGTTGAACATACGAAGTTGTCGGTGACGGTTGATTTGTTGAGCATGAAGGCTAGATATCAATGGTCTACTAAGAGTTTCACAGAGTTGTTGGAACCGATCAAAGATATTCTACCAAGCGAGAACACATTTCCTGAGAAAACATACACTGCTAAGAAGATGATCAATTCTTTACATATGGAGTGCAAGATTATCCATGCGTGTAAAAATGACTGCATACTTTATTGGAGAGAGCATGAAAATAGAAACAATTGTCCTACGTGTGGTGTAAGCAGGTGGCAACCGAGGAACATTTTGAAGCCAAGATGCAAACGCTTGCCATGGAAGAAGCTAAGATACTTTCCATTAACACAACGGTTGCAAATAATGTATAGTGTACCGTGGATTGCAGAGAGTATGACATGGAATGCAAATGCAAGTTTAGTTCAAAATCAAGCAATAATGCGTCATCCAATGGATTCTTCTTGTTGGTCACAGGTTAATCGTAAATGGGCTGACTTTGCTGCTGAACCAAGGAATGTTCGCTTGGGACTGGCGATGGACGGATTCAATCCTTTTGGGAACAATAGCAACTCCTATAGTTGTTGGCCTGTTATGATTGTTCCGTTCAATCTTCCACCATCTCTATGCATGAGGAAAGAGTTCACCATGTTAGCATTATTAATCCCTGGAAAGAATTGTCCAGGACATGACATTGATGTTTATTTGCAACCATTGATCACCGAGCTAGAAGAATTGTGGTCCACCGGAGCCATAACATATGATTCTCACACTAAGAGTATATTTTCAATGAAATCAATTTTGTTATGGGCTATACATGATTTTCCAGCATATGGTCATTTGTCGGGTTGTAGGACTGCAGGTAAGTATGGTTGTCCTGTATGTAGTGAAGGAACTAATTCGGTGTGGCTAAAATATGGAAGGAAGCTTGCCTACATGGGACATAGAAAATTTGTACCAACTAACCACCCTTTCAGAAGCCAAAAATCTTAATTTAATGGGAAAGAAGAAAATGCAAAATATCCTAGGTGTTTGACGGGCTCTGAAGTCTTATTAAAAATGGAAACCATTGATAGCAGTTTCGGGAAGGCAGAGAATAAGAAGAGGAAGAGATGTCAAGAGGAGAATGAGATGATTGCAGTTGAAGAGATCCATATTTTTTGACTTGCCATATTGGAAGGTGCGCTTAACTTTAACTCCTTATGTTAAATAATGCACCAAATAAAATGCTATACTAATATAAATTTATTATTTTTATAGGATCTGCCTATTCGCCACAATCTGGATGTGATGCACGTGGAAAAAAATGTGGCTGAAATTTTATTTCCAACAATCATGAACACTAAGGATAAGACTAAGGATGGCCTTGAAGCCCGCCAAGACTTTAAGGCTATGAAAATTAAAAAAAAAATTATGGCCAATGGAAAATAACGGGAAGTTGACATGTCCAGAAGCACCTTACACTCTATCCCGACAGGAGAAAGATTTAATTTGTAAAACCTTGTATCATCTGAAGGTTCCTATTAGGTATAGTACAAATTGGAGACACAAAGTAAGCTTGGAGGATAGAGAGCTCAAGAATATTAAGTTACATGATTATCACATACTACTTCAACAATTATTACCAGTGTTGCTGATGCACACATTTCAGTCCCATAAGCCATTACGTGTTGCAATTCGGCAACTGTCAATATTCTTTAATGTCTTATGTTCAAAAGTAATCAATCGTGCAGAACTGCGAAAGATGAAAGAAAAAGTTGTGGAAACACTGTGTGTTTTTGAAAAGTATTTTCCTCATTCATTTTTCGTTTCCATGACACACCTTATTGTGCACTTGGTGGAAAAGGCGCAGGTTTGTGGATCTGTTAGATATCGATGGATGTATCTTTTTGAGAGGTAAATAAAATCCTTGATTGCTTGAGATTGTTCATATTAATCACAAGTTAGCACAGTGATCTAATTTACTAATTTTTTTACCAGGAAGATGAAAACATGCAAACGATATGTTGTGAATCAAACATATCCAGAGGGTTCTATTTCTGAGTGTTACCTCATAAATGAAGCAATGTTGTATGCCTTGAATTACATGCCCGATGGCACAAAAAGAAGCCATAAGCAAGGAAGGTTGGAGTGGATGGACACGGAAGGTGAAGTTGCCTAATCTATCGATAAAAATGGGAAGGTCTACATTCTTGAAAATGTGCAATATCAGCAAGCACGCAAATGGGTACTAACGCATTCTATTGAGAATGTAGAGATGGAGCAGTAAGTAAATTTTAATGATCATGTGAACAATTTTATTATTTTAATATATAAAGCATTCGCACTACATAAATAAATGCAAGATTTATGCTGAATATGTCGAAAGCATAAGATCTAGTAATCAATATCGAAGAGGCAGTACTCAAATTAAAAAAGGTATTAGATTACATACCTTGGCTTAGAAAGCAATTAGAGAATAAAGAAGATTGTACCCTCAAAAGGCTTGCGGATGGACCAAGTTTTCAAGCCATTTCGTATACATCCTACATGGTCAATGGATATGCTTTCTATACAGTGGAGGCAGAAATGAACAAAACGGCGCAGAACTGTGGAGTCTCATTGATGGCCTTGACCCCTTTCAAGGCAAGTGTGAAGGACATGAATCTTGTGCATGAAGAATCTGCTTACTACGGTATAGTCAAACAAATTCTAGAGCTGGATTATTATGACTTTAAATGGGTAGTATTCTATTGTGATTGGGTGCGTCTAGACAGTCACGGATGTAGAGTTGATCCAGAAGTGAACTTGGTCTACGTTAATTTAGGAAGGCTGCAAAGAAACACAAAAGAAGATGATGAGCCATTTTATTTTGCTAATCAAGCAACTCAAGTCTTCTACTGTAAAGATCATGTAGGCCTGCGGAAGAATGGCATGTTATATTGGATGTTCCAAGAAATCTGAACCAGGATATGGACTCTTTTGAAGATCACCTAGTTTTTGAGGGAAGAACGAATGAAAATGGCTTAACAGCAGCACTGCTAGATGATATCATTGATAATGTGGAGACCGAACTATAAATCCTTGTACGACGTTTTCTTTATTGCATTTTTAAGTATCCTTTTGCATGTTGATATTATTTTTAAATGTAACATAATCATAAATGTAAAAATTTGGTATCTTTTATATAAGATTTTACTTGATTTTATTTTAATAACATCTACTTAAAATTTAACATATTTGGTTGCAGGCATAATGTCAAACGATCAACCATCGTCAGCAACCGTGTCTATAATACAAGGATGTGGTTCTCGTGAGAGTATGAAATGCATATCCCAATTCATGTTAATTTGAGATATTAACTTTTTTAATGTTCATAAGTTGATATGTCATTTGTAACAGGTCATGTCTCCCTGGTGACATTTAACATTGACGGGCAACCCATCGGTGATAATGCAGCTAGTTTGTCCACAATGATAGGGCGGTTTGTGAAGAGTAAGATACCGCCCTCATTCGATAAATGGTTAAACGTGTCCAATGTAATGAAGGAGAAAGTGTGGGACACCATAACTGTGAGTAATTGTGCATTTGGTTCAAGCAGTTTTCATATATTATTTATGTTTTTTGGTAGATTTATCTCGCTAAATAATCTACTTTGCAAAGTAAATATGAAATCCCAACCGATAATAAAGAGTGGGTACTTATGAAGGCAAATGAGTGTTGAAGGAATCGAAAGTCAAAACTGAAGCGTTACATATATTCTAAATATCACACAGACGTGGATAGAAAAAGAATGTACCTAAATTTGTTAAGAAGGAGGATTGGGAGAGTTTTATCGACAGGTGCTCGACAGATGCGGCACAAGAAAAGAGTAAGCTGGGGAAAGCCGCTAGGCAAGCTATCAGGTGCCCACACACCTCCGGTAGGAAGGGGCAAGCGAGGGTTGCTGATGAACTGGTAATCACAATTTATGAATTTCCTTATTTTTTAATATTTATCTAATTTTTTTATGTAATCGGGATGTTCGTTTCTAACACTTTTCAGCGGCGAAAAAATCCTAACAAGGAGATCACGCGTACGGATGTCTGGCTTGAAACTCATACAAAGAAGGATGGTTCTGCTTCCTGCGAAGAAACGATAAGAAAAACCTAATTCCAATTTATTGCATTGGCACTAAGTTTAGTTAGGGGATTATCACATTTACAAGTCACCAATTTGATTTGTTTTTAAGATATATAAGAATTCTCATTCTTAAATTCATTATGTAAGTACTATGTGATGTGATGATATGGATTGTTGATATTGGAGTTTTGAGGGGCATTGGAGTTATATATATGAAGTGTTTTAAGTACTATGTGATGTGGTGATATGGATTGTTGATATTGGAGGTTTGAAGGGCATTGGAGTTATATATATGAAGTGTTTTATTAACAGGTAATACATTTGTGCACCCAAGATATTTTTCGGGGTCCGAAATACAAGGGAGACTCTGTCGAAATTTTTCTAAAGTTATGACTTCTATTTTTCTAAAGTTATATCTTCCTCATCCATCTTTCAGACCTAATTCCAATTTATTGCATTGGCACTAAGTTTAGTTAGGGGATTATCACATTTACAAGTCACCAATTTGATTTGTTTTTAAGATATATAAGAATTCTCATTCTTAAATTCATTATGTAAGTACTATGTGATGTGATGATATGGATTGTTGATATTGGAGTTTTGAGGGGCATTGGAGTTATATATATGAAGTGTTTTAAGTACTATGTGATGTGGTGATATGGATTGTTGATATTGGAGGTTTGAAGGGCATTGGAGTTATATATATGAAGTGTTTTATTAACAGGTAATACATTTGTGCACCCAAGATATTTTTCGGGGTCCGAATTACAGGGGAGACTCTGTCGAAATTTTTCTAAAGTTATGACTTCTATTTTTCTAAAGTTATATCTTCCTCATCCATCTTTCATACCTAATTCCAATTTATTGCATTGGCACTAAGTTTAGTTAGGGGATTATCACATTTACAAGTCACCAATTTTTGATTTGTTTTTAAGATATATAAGAATTCTCATTCATTATGTAAGTACTATGTGATGTGATGATATGGATTGTTGATATTGGAGTTTTGAGGGGCATTGGAGTTATATATATGAAGTGTTTTAAGTACTATGTGATGTGGTGATGTGGATTGTTGATATTGGAGTTTTGAGGGGCATTGGAGTTATATATATGAAGTGTTTTATTAACAGGTAATACATTTGTGCACCCAAGATATTTTTCGGGGCCAGAAATACAGGGGAGACTCTGTCGAAATTTTTCTAAAGTTATGACTTCTATTTTTCTAAAGTTATATCTTCCTCATCCATCTTTTAGAGAAAACCGTAGCGATAATCCCACAAGGGTGAAGACATTGACCACCTTTAACCAAATAATGTCAGTCCCAACTAAAATGGTGCCATGGTTTTAAAACTCAGTTTCAGACTTGTTCATGCACCATTTTCATTTTTTTTTGTTCATGCACCATTTTCTTACAAAGCAGACTTGTTCATAGTTTAAAACCTTATTATGTTTTTCATTTTACAAGAAAGAGTTCGCGTAATACATGAGAATAACCCTTCCTTTGCACAAGGACATTTGGACGAAGACCCGGTGGCACAGGTATGTGGTCGTGATACTCGTGGACACGTGAAGGGCATGGGTTCAGAAATTTCTAAGTATGCCATTTCGCGTTCAGCTCCTTATAAGAGAGCATTAGAGTGGGAGAAGAAGTCGAATGTCACCCTTCATACTGAGGTCGAACAGCTAAAAGAGCATATGAGGGAAATGCAACAAATTCTTGCATCTCATGGTGGGCGACAGACTCGATTTTCGAGTAATTATGGGAGTTCATCTCAAGTACTTTATTTATTTTACATTAATAATATATCCCCTAATATAATTAAATATACTATTGATGAATTACTCACTTTTCCTAATATATAACATATGTAGGTAAGGCAAGATTCATCACGTCAGGAGGCACAATCCGACCAAGCAACCACTGATCAATCAAGTTCACCTTTGCTAAAATTGTTGCATTTGATAAAAAAATACATGTGTCGCATATGGAAGACACTCAAATGAGTCTGCTGAAGAATCAAGTTGGAAAAGGATCATTTTAGATGAGATCATTCATGGAAATGTTGACTTGATAAATGGACAAGGCAAGATGGAAGATCTCACACCAGGCGATGCCATAGATTGGCTTGAATTTAGGATCATCTCCATTTAACATTTTCAATTTAATATTTTGAGGCACTAAATTTAGTGATGGATGGTTACATTGTTAATTATGTTAATATTTTAGTTGATAGATGATTGATTACTGTATGGTTGTTTGAAATAATGTTGGATGTTTTATTATTATACACCTATTTGGGTTGGCTATTTTGGAAGAACCATTTAATTTATTGTTATGGAAGATTGATTTAGTTTATTGTTATTGGTATAAAACAGGTGCATTTTTTTTATTTTTAAAATAAAAATAAAAAAACCTCGGCCATTGGCAGTGGTTTTTAAAAAAAAGTCAAAACAACCACGGTTTTGTGTGTGGTTTTATTTTATTGTTATCCGCATGTAATGGCTGTGGTCATTTTTAAATTTGCCACAGGTTCGAGTTGTGGTTTTTTTTTTTTAAAGTAAAACAACCACGGTTTTGTGTGTGGTTTTATTTTATTGTTATCCACATGTAATGGCTGTGGTAATTTTTAAATCTTCCACAGGTTCGAGCTGTGGCTTTGAAATACTACACCATTCTTTGCTACGGCAATTGCCACGGTCATATCTATGGCTAAAAGGGAAAGACCACGGTCATTGGCTGTGGTTTTTTAGCATTTTTGACGTAGTGTTTGGCCCACTTCAAACTCTCAAAAGAGTTGTCTCCTAAGATAGAACAGGAGAAGGAGAACATGTCCAAGGTCTCATATGCTTCAGTTGTTTGCAGCTTGATGTATGCTATGGTTTGCACTAGAACAGACATTGCTTATGCAGTGGGAGTTATAAGCAGATTTATGAGTAATCCCAGAAAAGCGCATTGGAAGGCAGTTAAGTGGATTCTCAAATATCTGAGAGGCACCACTAATGCACCATGTGTTTAAGAGGATCAGCGATCAAATTGCATGGCTATGTTGATTCGGACTTGATAGAAGCAGGAGATCTTGATAGAAGCAGAAGCACTACAGGATATGTCTTCACATTGGGTAGTGCAGCAATCAGTTGGAAGTCACAACTACAGGGCGTTGTTGCATTTTCAACCACAGAAACAGAATATGTTGCGGCTACAGAAGCTAGTAAGGAAATGGTTTGGTTACAGGAGTTAATGGAAGAGTTGGATTAGAAGTAAGAGTCTAGCAGGCTTTTCAGTGACAGTAAGAGTGCCATTCATTTTGCAAAGAATTCAGCATTTCATCCAAAAACCAAACACATTCGAATCATATATCACTTCATACGGTGGCTTCTAGAAGAAAACGTGTTGAAACTGGAGAAGATTTTATCAAGTGAGAATCCTGCAAATATGTTCACAAAGGTGGTGACTACAGAGAAACTGAAGCTGTGCTCAACTTCAGTTAGTCTTCACGCATGAAGATGAGGCATCAAGATTCTTAGCCGTGTTCTGCTATTGTCAGAGCCATTCAGTATGTTCAGTATTCAAGTGGGAGATTGATGGGTTGGTGAAACCTGATCTAGACTTTATTCTATTATAGGGGTTTATCTGTAATTTGTCGGTTTAATCTGGACCATCTGTTATAAGGCCAAATCCGATGGTTGTGGGTGTTTAGAGGTTTAGGGCTTCATATATTTATACTAGGTGGTTAGATCATTGTACTAATGGTGAAATATAAAAAGAGCAAGAGAGACAGTGAGTGCTTGTACTCTTGTGGGAATCTCAAATATTAGTGAACAACATGAATCTCCCGTGGACGTAGGCAATCTTGTCGAACCACATAAATTCGTGTCTCGTGGATTAATTGTGTGATTGATTGATAATCTCGTAGATCGTGCGTGTGTGTCCGATCCTAACAAATGCATCCCAAGACTCGACTCTAAAAGATGGAAGCGAGTGTTCACCTTAAGGTGATCAAACAAAGACGAACGCACAATCCCGTGGCTACCACCAGTTAAATCCAACGATTAAGACGGCTTGGACAAATTTGGTTGCTCGGAGAAGGAAGGGGAAGAAGAGTGGAGAAGATCGGAAGTGGTCTCGTGCAATTCTGCAGAGAAACGAGAGAACGGAGATGGAGACTCGAAACAGTAGGGAGCTGCTACTTCTTGTCATCTAGAAAGAGAGGGAAACGATAGAGGAGAAATGGAAGAAGGAAAAAGGGGTCCAACCTTATATAGGTACGTGATGTAGGCCCCACCACTTAGTGGAAATTGATTCGCAAAAACGAAGGTCTTTTGGGCCTCGCATGACTTCGGCCCAAGAACAAAAGTTTCTTGAAATTAAAAGATATTTCTATTGAATTGAGAATGGGGATGTTTCTAGGTCTTTTGCGAAAACTCCACTTTTTGCAAAAAGGATAATTTTGCCCATAGTAATAGTTTTGGGAGAAAGGAGACGTTTCAGAACTTCATATGGGCACGGAATTTGTTGGGCATGACAAGACCTATCTTCTTAACCCACAATAGTATTTTTACGAAATTTCCAAAATACCCCTGAATGTTTCCGAAATCCAAACTAAACTCTTTCAAGTGCCGAACTTGGTCGAATGCTCACGAAACTCTCCAAAACTTTACCACACATTATTCTAACCTTCTAACTCAAACAAGAACTCTAAAAAAAAACTCCCCATTTTTCCTAGAAGTTATGAATAGGTCCTAAATTACCCCCAACTTGACCAATCCGCGACCAGCCCACTTGGAACACTACTGTAATAGCTAGAGCCACCAAACTAGCAACTAAACACACTTAGTTAGCAAATACAAATCATGAATCATCAGTAATTATAAATAACTAACTACCAAGCTTAATTAGATGGGGCCAAGATCTTACACAAAACATCACTAAAGGAGGGATTCCGATAAACTTCACTGAGTCCCATATGATGAATTGCTTCTATGCATAGTGCATAGGAGGATATCGCCATTTGTTAATCTCCTTAGAGTCATGATTTCTACCATTTATAGATCATCTCTCTCACTCTTAAATTTCCAACATGACTTGAACCCATAACTTCAAGATTGTAATTCCTAATATTAATGATGTTCTTATTTATATTTTGATATATTAAAAATATCCTAAAAAAAGCTAATATCCACAACCCTAGCTCCTAAGTATGTTCTCTATCAAAGGGCACACTTGACCAATAAGAAATTAAAAGATAGAAAACCCAAATTAAGTGGTGAAATGACAAAAAATCTTAAGGTGGGGAGTCGCTTATTGGATTCCCAAGTGGTGGTGCTTCTTCTTGCTTCTCAATGTTTGGGTTTGAATAGAGAAAGCAATGTATGAGGAAGTTAATCTTGAAAACTGTTCTTTTAAAAAAATTATTAAGGCTAAATGTCACTTCTATTACTACTACTACTACTACTATTATTTGACTTCAATAGTAAAAAAGTGGTTCTTCGAAATAAATTTTTCTTAATTTTTCAAAAAAGGAAGTTAGGATTCTCCTCTAAAATATCTAAATTGGATTATGATTTATCTATTGTGAGTCTTTTCTCCTCTCAATATTCTCATCCAAGTCGCCTTAAAAGCTAGTAGGAATAAGGGCCCATCATCATCGTCGTCATCAAATCCTTGTCCAAACCATGTTGGGGTTGGCTACACGAATTTTGTTTCTCCATTCCGATCAATTTTGAGCCAAATCCTCAGATAAGTCGCTCTTCTTCAGATCTATTTTTACTACCTCCATCCATGTCCTATTTGGCCTATCCCCTTGATGTTTTTTCAACCTTAATAGCCAAAGTTTTTCTTACCGGCGTTGTCGCCGGCCTACTTTGGACATGACCAAACCATCTTAAATGGATTTTTCTAATCTTATCCCCTATGCTCCCCCTAAATGCTCTAAAAAATACTCATTTTTATTTTATCCTTCCTACTTTTACCACACATAAACCTTAATATTCACATCTGTTCTACATCCATTTTGTGTATTTATTGCTTCTTGATTGACCAATATTCTGCTTTATAGGTCATAATTGGTCTAATCGCTATCTTGTAAAATTTCTCTTCAATATTGTTGGCATTTGTAGGTCACAAAGCACTCCATAAGTAAGTCTCCACTCTAACCATCCCGTTTTTACCCTATGTTTGACATTTTCATCAATATCTCAATCCTTACTAATTATAGAACCAAGGTAACAAAAAGAATATCTTCACGGTATTTCACGGTCTTCAATTCTCATAGTAGTCTCGACTCTTTCTATATGCCCACTGAAGTTACAAACCATATATTCCATCTTTGTATGGCTTATAGCCTTTGGATTATAAAGCCTACTATCATCTCCCTAGTTTCACATTCACACCATCTCTTGATTCATCTACCAACACTATATTATCTACAAATAACACACACCAAGGCACCTCTTCTTTAATATGATCAGTTAACTTTTCCATAATCATTAAAAAGAGACATTTCATGGATGACACCATTGCCTAACAGACTTTCATGTGGCAATTCAGGAGAAAGTTTATCCCAAAACATGTTACTCGGCGGGAGAAGGATGAGTTTGAGAAGTTAGTTTAGGGTAATATGTCAGTAGCAGACTATATTCACTAGGTCACTAGACTGTCCAGATTTTAACCCTAGACCAGTGGGCACTAAGTTGAAAGATTTCTGGAGGGATTGAAGCCAGAGACTCACAAAGATGTGACTGTTGTGATGAAACCTCTTAATCTTGAGGAGGTTGTTGGTAGAGCATACTGGTCTGAAAAAGAAAACCAGAAGATCCAACGACATAAGGCAAAGAGAATGGAAATCGTTCTAGCTCCAAAGGGCATTCAACAATAAAGTATGAAATAGAAGCCAGGAGGGAGCTCTTAGAAAGTGGTGCATTGTGAATTTTGTAGAAAGAGGTATGATTCGAGTCAATACTATATGCATATCATGTTTGTTTTAGTTGTGGTTCACTTGACCACTTGGTAAAAGATTGTCCCCGAAGCCAAAGTTCTGGTTTCCAAGTTCCATAACAGATTGTGAGGCCTTCATTCCAGGCACCCTAGCGGAGGCAGGCCATGCTAGTTGTAACATCTCGAAATTCCAAAGTTGTAATTAGTCTAATTAATTGTGCTTTTAGTTAATTAAGCTCGTTTATAAGCCAAATAGGTCCGATTAATCATTAGGATCGCGTGTGCGAAGTTGGGTTGAGATTCGAGTTCGTTTGGGTACAGTAGGGGTGTGTGTAGCTATTTCCGGAAAGTTCCGAGGGCTATTTAGTATTTTCCGCTTTTCGAGATTTTGGCACCATCGGGTAGACTGCCTAATTTCCCGGACTTTATCCTTCTATTGCATTTCGATCTGAACCCTCGAACCCGACCCAAAACCTGGCCTGACCCGAACCCACCTTAACTTCTTTTATTAATTTCCCCAAAGTCAAACCCCATCCCACCCCACCTTTATCCCATGTGAGACCCACCTCACTCATCACCTCATTTCCATGTGTATCCCACCCCTTAACCCACGTGTAACAGCCCACCCACCTCATCACCCATTTCTCCCTTATCCTTTACTTAGGTCACGATGAAAACTCTTCCTCTCCATTCTCCATCCACACAGCAGCTCTTTTCCTCTCTTTCTCCCATCTCTCTCGTTCTCCCTTCCTCACTCTCCTCGCTGCCATCATCGCCGGACCACGCCGCCAGCCACCACGATGCCGGCCAGCCCTTCTTCTCCTTTCTTCTCCTTTCTCCACTCTCTTATCTCAGCTCTCTCTCACTCACCTCGCCGCCCCACTGTCCGGAGCCACCTCCTCGTCACTGCCGGCCACCACCATCTCCGGTGAACCCAGCCACTCCATCTCTCTCTATTTCTCCATTTCCATCTCTCTCTGTTTTTTCCCCAAATTCCCCTTCACTGTTTCTCTTTCTTTCCCTGTTTTCTCCCTTCTTGCTGTCAACATGAATGAAGCCATCCACCCATTTCATCCTCTTATTCTCTCTCATCTCTCCCTCACTCCTCCCTGCCAACGTGAATGGGCACCCATTTCACCATGTCATCATCTCTCTCTCAATTATCTCCCATACTTTCTCTCATTCGGCCTTCTTCATTCTTCTTGTCAATGGACCACCAAGACCCTCCATCACCACCAATTTAGTGGGCCACAGATCAAGTGGACCCCACATCCTCTCCACCTCAATTTCAGTTTCTCCCTTTCTCTTTTAACTTGCTGGAAATGGACTGCAAAGGCAGCTCCACCGCCTCCGATGTTGGCTATCATCTTCGCATGGACCCCGCGAGCATCTCATCCTCAATTTTCAAGCAACCACTTCATCCACCCATTTGTTTGGTAAGCTCCCCTTTCCCTAGGTTTGGTTTATGTGCTTTGGGTTGTAGTAGTGTGTTTAGTAGCTTAGAGCTTCCCATTGATTTATGTTTTAATTTAGCTTTATTTTGCTAATTATCCCTTAGGTTAGGTTTGTTGGGCTTTGAGCTAAGATTTGTGGATTTGGGCAATTTCAACCAAAGGCAAGTTAATCTATATATTTATGCTTTGATATGCTGTTTCTTCCTTGAAATGATGATTGATTATGTCTAGATGACCCTATGCTCTAATCTAGATTGTTTTTAATTGAAAACATGATAATCTTGTTTAATTGCTTAATGAATTGGATTGATAATTAAATGGATAGATTGATAGGTTTATGGAACCTGAATCGATGTGGTTCTATCCTTGAAATGCTATGGAACAAGTTCAGGGATTATGGGATAGGGATTAGACCATTTACACATCAGTTACAGAACTGGTGTTCTGTAACTGTAGTGTACTCGGTCGACCGGCCAGGGGCTTCGGTCGACCGAAGACACAGGATCAGGTGCTTCCAGTACCTGATCATTTTACTGTTCCTATTTATTGGTTACAACTGCCGGTCGACCGGCTATGGGCTCTGTCGACCGGGCATGAAGGAGGTTGACCTTTCGGTCGACCGAACCTTCCTTGTGGGAGGTCGACC
Source organism: Litsea cubeba (assembly GCA_012931725.1). Taxonomy (NCBI): domain Eukaryota; kingdom Viridiplantae; phylum Streptophyta; class Magnoliopsida; order Laurales; family Lauraceae; genus Litsea; species Litsea cubeba. The sequence goes on along the minus strand of CM022952.1, from coordinate 59,606,198 downwards.
GACCATGGTTGGGGTCGACCTGGACAATTGCTGGGAACCTTTTGAAGGGTCCTTTTTACCTCTTTTTCTATTGGACTTGTATGGAACCTTGGCTACCTTTTTGGACTCATTTGACTTGATACGAGGAATGTTATGGGCATGCATTTTCTCGTCGTTATTCCTATTTTCTCGGTATTCAACTTATATCAATCTTGAACGGTACGGGACAACGGGATACCCTCTCTTATATCTATGCACGAAGATTATTTGTTCGGGTATCGCGAACCTTATTCCTTTCGTTGACTGAATAGAGTTGTACGAGACTATGGTAATAACTATTGACCTAAGATTGGATTGTTTATTGTTCTCGACTCTACATAGTACAATTGGGTACTTTCTACATGAAATGTTCATGTTCTATAGATTGCTTTACTTGTTTTGGTTTGGGATCAAATAATGAACTTAGATGATTGCCTAGGATTCCCTTGATGTCTTGTTTATCTTGTATATGATTGATAGAAGTGTTGAGATTAGGCGGCTTTGATCGTAAAAGCTTGATGAGGACTACTATGATATCGATACTTGAATAAGCTTGCTTGATAGTCTTGATCTGATTGATGGAAAGTAGTCTCTCAATTGTTTATGAACCTTGTTCACGCAAGAAAGCCTAGTCTCCTCACTCCTAATTGTCTAGGACTCTTGTGTCAGGCATCACTCAGTTGTCAACGCCCAACACATGGTGGGGCACCACATGTGTGAGGACCTTGGTTTGAAAGTCTGCGCAGTACTACTTTTTATATTTTGATGGATTGTACACCATCGGATACATCTTGCATTATTGATCTTGTTTGGTCTTTAGTATCCATCTTGCTTGTTTACTTGTTTGCCGGGTTTTCATCCCGTGCCACTCTACCACAACTCTCATGTTGAGTATGGAGGGTCCTTGTTGAAACTATCCGTGGTGTATTAGCTTGTGTGATTTGCCTATTTGCTAGTTTGTTTATGACTCGTATACTATGCACTTCTTATGTCTGAAATGCATATGTTTCTATTGATTTTGTCTCTCGTTTACTCTGATTCGATATGCATATCTTGTTGTCATTTATATATACATTGCTTGCCATCCGTCGTGTTGACGATGCTACTCTTGGTGCATAGGTGCCGAGTAGATTTACCTTTGGGATAAGTGGAGGCGTTGCTTCAGGTAGTTTAACCTGATGGTGAGTACGAGTTATGTGTTGACGGTATTGTCGTCGTGACCAGCACACGAGTGCCTTCATACTATGGTTAGTTTATATTTATTCTCTTTTGGCTTAGGTTTTGATAGAAGCCATTAATTAATATACTTTTGTTATCTTTTGCTAAACTTAAATTATAGAAAAGAAAGATGTGCATACTCTGAAATGTTATATCGTACCATTTGTTAATCATGATGTCCCATTATACTTATAACTACCGAGGAAATATTTATACCTCACCGCGGACTTCGATCCTATGGGACACGATTGGGGCTAAGTGTTGTTATCTATGTTGGAAAATTTTAATTAGCCCTAATCTCACGTATAACCCCGGTTTAAATATTGGGGACGTGACACTAGTGCTTTAGAGATCAGCTTAGAAGTAGCCTAGGCCATCGGTGTGGCTGCAGAGGCCACCTCAGTAATTTAGGCAAAAACAAAGGCCTCAAATTGCGGGACGTGTATATGCACTCACTTGAGGGAATGTAGACGCCGCAGGGATTGTGGTAGAAGGTATACTTTTGTGATTATGGTGCTAAAATAATATTTGATCCTAGCTCTACCCACTCCTATATTCCTGTATCTTTTGATGTTGTTATTGGTGGGAGTCCAACAAAGTTGCAGTATATCTTAACTGTCTATACCCCTATAGGCAAGAAAATGGTGTGTGATATTTATTATTTAGATTGTAGAATCCAGATAAGGGATTATGGGATGTTAGCTAATCTGATTGTGTTGGACATGCATGATTTTGATTTGATATTGGGAATGGATTGGTTGTCTATACACCATGCTCGTATGTATTGTTTTAAGAAGATAATCAGTTTTAGAATGGATGAACCTAGTCCAAGTTTGTTGTTTGAGGGAACTGAGTTTGTTGTTTAATTGAGGGGACTAAGAGGAGCAACAATACCCTAATGATTTTGGGTTTTAAGGCAAAGAAATTAATTCAGAGTGGTTGTGAGAGGTACATTGCTATCCTTATTGAGAATAATTGGCCCAAGAATTTAGAAGATATTCATGATGTTTGTGAGTCCCCAAATGTGTTTCCAAAGGAGATTCTCGGTTTGCCACCGGTGAGGAAGATTGACTTTATCTTTGAGTTGATGCCAAGGACTACTCTATTTCTAAAGCTCCTTATAAAATGGCACCAGATGAGTTAAGACTACTCTATTTCTAAAGCTCCTTATAAAATGGCACCAGATGAGTTAAGGGAGTTGAAGGGTGAACTGCAAGATTTGTCACAGAAGGGTTTCATTCGCCCTAGTGTTTCTCCCTACAGAGCTCGGGTGCACTCTTTGAAGAAGGATGGTTTTCTAGGAATGTGTATTGATTACATGTAGTTGAATCAGGTGACAATAAAGAACAAAATATCTGTTGCCCAAGATAGATGGATTGTTTGATTAAACGCAAGGCAACACACTTCTTGAAGATAGATTTGAGATACGGATATCACTAGTTTAAGGTGCAAGATGTTCGGAAGAAAGCCTTCAGAACAAGGTATTGACATTATAAGTTTTTAGTTATTCCGTTTGGGTTGACTTATGCACCTGCAGATTTCTTTGCATTGATGAATATAATTTCTCCCCATATCTAATCAGTTTATAGTTGTTTTTATAGATTACATCTTGGTGCATTCGAGGTCTAAGGAAGATCATGCTCATCATCTAATGACCTCTTTGCAATTGTTAAGAAGCAACTTGTTGTATGTGAATGTGGATAAATGAGATTTCTTGTTGGAGAAAGTTCCATTTCTTCGGCATGTGGTTTTCAAAGATGGTGTGTTTGTATACCCAACAAAGATTGAAGCTATTGTTAATTGGGAGAGCTCAAAGAATGTAACAAAGGAGTATTCTAGGATTAGCTGGCTATTATAGGAGGTTTGTGGAGGGTTTCTCTGCTCTTTCAACTCCTCTGACTAAATTGACAAGGAAGAATGTACCACTTCTATGGTTTGCGTAATGTAAACCCCATTTCAAGTTAGTGAAGAAGGGATTGACATAGGATTAAAACAAGCAGTTTGGGCACAATTAGAAATAGGTTTCTAATTTTCGTAAGACTCTGCCACCATGTTCGCTCGAGCGGACCTTCCATCCGCTCGAGTGGATGAGGTTCTGTTTCAGCGTCTGTCAGCGTCTTGCTATTCTAACTCATGTCCACTCGAGCGGACCCCATTCTTTACTGGATCCATAATCTCAACCCGTCTAATTTCTTCCAGCTTTCTTCTTTGAGTCATTCAAGTCTTCTATCTTGAAAGTCCTTTTCTAAAAATAAGAATTACAACTCAATGGACCCAGAGTTTCTCAAACCCATGAATGAGCCAAAAAACAAAAATCCTAACATGTCCTCTATCAACTTGAAAATGAAAGCTCATAAATGTATGCCAAAAAGCTTTTAAAATTTTATATCATAAAAGATGCTTGATTAAGGTTGAAATGTTAATCACATGTTAAAAGGACAACTTTTAAGAGATATACCTATCTAGTTCAATCAAGTTGTAAAATTTCTAAAACCAAAACATGTGATGCACAAGGACTTCAATCAATTTAAAAATGAAGCTCAATGAATGTATGCTAGAAGAATTTGAAAGTGTAAACACAAAATCGATTTGATTGAAGTGAAAGGACAAATCACATGTAATTTAAAAATCAACTTGAAAAAGATATACTTATCAATGCTAAGCAAGTTATGAAACTTTAAAAACCAAATTTATGTGATTTGTTGAGTGTTTGTAGGATCTTACACACCATTGAACTACTACTTATCCCAAAACCAATTGGTGATAAGAAACGGCACAACAATAGTTTTATGGTGAGGGCGAGGGCTCGACTACAATTATGACCGGTCAGGAGCGAGGGTGGACGTTGACCTCAATAATCCCTTCCTCAATGGCACACCCACCGCGACTCTTGCTGTAAACTAGTAAAACACGTATTCCGTGATTTGAACACCCGACGTACCAGGCTCTGATACCACTTGTAGAATCTTACGCCCCATTGAACTACTATTTATCCCAAAACCAATTGGTGATAGGAAACGGCACAACAATAGTTTTATGGTGAGGGCGAGGGCTCGACTACAATTATGACCGCTCAGGAGCGAGGGTGGACATTGACCTCAACAGTGTTGTTGAATCCAAAACATAATATAGACTGAAAATAATTATCTTATCATGGAAATCAACAACCTAGGATTCAACAAAGTATAGGAATCATGTTACATGTGATTTCAAAAATGATTCCATAACATGATTCACTTAGATACACTAATTTGAGTCCTACTTGGTGTGAATGAAGGTGATGCATCCAAAACAACAAATCAACTCAAATCATATACATGTTAAGGACACAACAAATCATAATTTAACATGCTAAAAGTAATTTACCAACAATTTAAACAAAGCATGAAAACATATGACAAGGTAAACTAAGCTTACTTAGATGATCTAACTATTGATTCCAAGCTTTAGCTTCCTTTTGACCAACTAGCTTTCCTTAGCTTATTTCCCTTTGTTTGTCCTCAAAACACCCCTTGGTGTTCCTTTTGGCTCCTCAAAATCATAAGGAATGGCTGAAATCTATAGCAAAAAGGCCATCCAACAGCTCTCTGGGCGGCTAGCCGACCTCCAATGGTCATATTCTAACGGTGACTAACATTTATAGGTGGCTAACCGACCTCCATAGGTTGGCCAACCGACCTCGGGTAGGCTAGCCTACTGGTGACCTACTGTATGGTTTTTAAAATGAAAATGAATTTCTAAGTAGGATTCTTAGGTAATGGAAGTCATGCTTCGCTTCATGTTTAAATAAATCCAAAAGTGTTTTCCAAAACATGAACCTATTAATACCTAAGTTGATGTTGAAATTCTAAGATCGTAGGCATGCATGATAAAAATAATTTCTAAATTACTTGTGCATCCAAGTTTAAAATTCAAACAATGCATGTAACATAAGTTCTAAAAGGTTTACAACAATGCATGTGAAAAATAAGATTTCAAGTTTTTCAAAAACTATGCTCATGTGAAAATTGAAATGATGATAGCATGATAATGCATCCATCAAATTGCAGCACACAAAATCTATAACAGCAACAATTGTTTTTTTCTTTAAAGATCTAGAGGCATTATCTATGAGGAGAGAAGTTTGAAGTCCATTCTAATAATCAAAGTTTTCAATATCTCCTCTCAGAGAGAGATGAATATGCGGCAACACAGGTGCATGGAGTATATAAAGGATTATGATTTTTCTATCAAGTACCATCCAAATTGGGGCAATGTTGTTGCAAATGCCATCACAGGAAATCGGTGATGATGGCTTCCATGCAAGGAGAATGGGCTTTAATAGAGTAGTTTAGTGACATGGATGTTGATCTCCAGTTGTGTGCATGGTGATGTTGTGATGTTGGCAGCTATGTCTGTATTTGAGCCTACCATTTTTCAAGAGTTCAAGGATAATCAGTAGCAAGACCCAGAGTTGGCCAGGACCCTTGAGCATATCTCTGAGAAGCTAGATTTTAGGTGATAGATGGTGTCTTGAATTTTTGATACAAATTGTCTGTACCTGATGTGGAAGAGTTGAAAATGAGATTATGATAGAAGCACATCATGCGAGGTATTTAATGCATCCCGGGAGTACTAAAATGTATAAAAAGTTAAAAGAATTATTTTTTATGGAACAATATGAAGAAACAAATTGCAGGGTTTATATCCCAATGCTTAGTATGCCACTAGATTAAAGCACAATATTAGAAGCCTCCACATTCGTTACATCCATTAGAGATACCAGAATGGAAATGGGATCATATTACCATGGGTTTTGTTACAAAATTGCCTAATACTTATAGAGTTAATGATGCAATCTAGGTGATTATTGATAGATTGACCAAGTCTACTCATTTTTTTCCATTCAAGACAGGTCAGAAGTTGGATTACATGGCTAACCTATTTGTCTCTAAGGTAGTGAGGTTGCATAGAGCCCCACTTTCCACTGTTTCTTATAGAGACAGTCATTTTATATCAAAATCTTGGGCTACTCTGCAAGAGGCTTTCGGAATGAAGCTCCATTTCCTCAGATAGATGGGTAGAATTTGAGGACGAATCACACTCGGAAAGATATGTTGAAAGCATGTGCGTTGGACTTAGTGGGATGACGATTTGCATCTTTGTGAGTTTGCATATAATAATAGTTTTCATTCTAGTATTGGTTTGGCTCTATATGAGGCTCTTTATGATAGGAAATGTAGGACACTATTATGTTGGGAGGACGTTGGTGCTAGGAGTTTCCATGGACCTTCACTAGTGAGTGCTACTAATGAGAAGGTCAAACAAGTGCAAGGAAAACTGAAGATAGCCAGAGGCAGAGAAGAATGTTTTTCAGATCATAGAAGAGAATTGGAAATTCAAGTTAGAGATATGGTATTGAAGGTTTCACCTTTGAGAGGCACTTTGAGATTTGGAAAAACAAGGATAATTGGCATGAGATATATTGGTCCATTTAGAACCAAGTCCAGGATTAATGACGTAGCTTATAGATTGGAGTTGCCACCAGAGTTAAATGGGATTCATGATGCGTTTGGCGACTTAACGTTAAAGAAATATGTGCCAGATAATTAACATGTGATTCAACATGGCTCTATAGAGTCGAGGAGATGCAACTTATGTCGAAAAGTTTGCGTGCATTATAGATAGGAAGGAGCAAATGTGGCAGACCGTGATGATTCATTTGGTGAAAGGTCTTTGGGAGAATCATGGAATGGAAGAAGTTACTTGGGAGTTGAGGTACTAGGTCCAGAAATTGTATCCATATATGCTTCTTGAGCATGTTTACATTCGGAGAACCAAGTGTTTAAGTGGGGAGGGTGTGAGATTCTTGATTTTAGTTGTATATGTTAGATATCGCGATCACTGAGAGGGGGGGTGAATCAGTGATTCCTTAAAAACAGGTCCAATTTAACAACAAAAGCAAATCAAATCACACAAGGACACCAGATTTAACGTGGTTCACCGAAAGGCTACGTCCACGGCTCAAAGACTGTCCGAACACCGATCCGGAGCAGATATGAATCTATTTAGTCGCACCGACGACAAAGAGCACCAACCCTTAAGTTTCAGATAGCACCAACTATCTAGGAAGCACCTACTCCCTTTACAATTTATCTGCACCAACAGATAGGATCACCAAACCCCTAACACCAAGCACCAACTTGATGTTCTACAGAATTAAAGTAGAGAACTTTTCTACAGCCTTTCCCCTCTACAATCTCTCTCTCTCAATCCCTTACAAATTGAAAATTAAAGCATAAACAGAGAGACACTTATCTTATGGACGAATCACCATCTTCATGAGCGCATTCTCGTCCACACTTGCTGTAGAAACGTGCAACACAACTGCACACAGCAACTGCTTCTTCTCCAGTCACTCTTCTCTCCAAAACTCTTTCTTTTTGTTCTCTCTTCTCTTCTGTGTACTTGAAAACGAACCAATCAAGCCTTTATATAGGTTATGGTAGCCCTTAAGAGTGTTCAAATTAGGCTAGAATTCGTTTAGAAAGAGTCCCAAACGAAATACAAAAGATTCCTGAATTTTCGTGCACAACTTCTAATTTCTGCGCAATTCTGGTTCCTGTACTCGGTCGACATCATGGTGTCTTCGGTCGACCGGCGACACACTGTGGAAGCAGATAACTGTTGTGCTCGGTCGACATCATGGGGTCTTCGGTCGACCGGCGACACACTTTGGCAACAATTAACTGGGAGCTAACCTGGACTATTTTCTGCAGGTTTCTCTTGCCCGGTCGACCGCATGAGGTGCCCGGTCGACCTGCCACTCTGCTTCAGGAATTCTGAATTCCTGAACTGTGTCAGTCTGTTTTCTTTTTGAAGCTCTATCAATACCACACTATCAACACCACACTTGTGACATTGTGTTGACAATAATTCCAATACAAAATGATACTTGAGATACTAAATTCTTCAATGCTTCATAAAACTTCTCAAGTCATCTCAAATTCCAACAATCTCCCCTTTGGAATTGTTGGCAACACTTGGAACTTCAACACTTGGAACACTTTGAACCAGTTGACCTTCATGAAGCTTCTTCAGAACCATAGACCAACAGAATCAAGATCTTCACATTCTTGATACCAATCTCCCCCAAGCTATCATAGCATTACAACTTCTTCTAGCATAGCTTTCTCCTAGCATAACATTCTTTTCTCCCCCTTTGACAACAAGTCCAAAGGGACCAACGAAGGAGCGAATAGTATATTCAAGGAATACAGTGCTCCCCCTTTCAAGCACATCTCCTAAGGATTAGGAGAGTGAGTAACTCCTAATTTTTCCTGGAGATACTCGAAGACTTCCTTTAGCAGAGGTTTTGTGAAGATATCAGCAACTTGCTCAGTAGTTGGAACATATTCCAACTTTACCTCACCGTCTGCAACCTTTTCCTTGAGAAAGTGATAGCGGATTGCAACATGCTTCGTTCTAGAATGCTGAACAGGATTCTTAGAGATGTGAATTGCACTTGTGTTGTCACAGAGGATCGGCGTAGGATCCGTTGTCGGAACTCCTAGATCAGAGAGCATTTGCCGTATCCATAACACTTGCGTACAACAAGTTGCCGCTGCAATATATTCCGCTTCCGCTGTAGAAAGGGATACTGAATCTTGTTTCTTACTGTGCCATGCCACCAACCTTTCACCGAGATAGAATGCACCACCGCTTGTACTCTTGCGATCATCTATACATCCAGCCCAATCGGCGTCAGAGTATGCAACAAGAGTGAAGGATTTGCCTTTAGGATACCAAATGCCAAGCTCCATGGTACCTTTTAGATATCGAAATATCCTTTTTACTGCTGTAAGGTGCGTCTCAGTTGGTGATGCTTGAAATCGAGCCACCATACATACTGCTTGCAGAAGATCCGGTCTTGTAGCAGTCAAATAAAGCAAGCTTCCTATCATAGAACGATAAGTGGTGTGATCAACGGACGAACCCTTATCATCTTTGCTTAGCTTTGTGTTCGTTGTCATTGGTGTGCTCACTGGCTTGCTGTCTTCCATGTTAAAACGCTTCAGCATTTCCTTGATGTATTTCATCTGTGATATGAAGATACCATGTTTCAGCTGCTCATGAACTTGTAAACCAAGGAAGAACTTTAGTTCTCCAAGCATTGACATCTCAAATTCTTTCTTCATCTCTTCAGCAAAATTCCTGCACATTTCTTCATCATTGCCACCAAAGATTATGTCATCGACATAAACAATGACAACCAGCTGTTTGCTCAACTCTGTTTTGACATAAAGATTGCTATCAACTAATCCTTTTCCAAAGCCGATCTTGCGGAGATAGAGGTCCAGCCTTGCATACCACGCCCTTGGCGCTTGTTTCAGCCCATAAAGAGCCTTTTTCAACTTGCACACTAGGTTTGAATTTTTGCTAATAAGAAAACCATCAGGTTGCTCAATGTAGAGCTCTTCTTCAAGTAATCCATTCAAGAAGGCTGACTTTACATCCATCTGAAATACCTTGAAGGTTTTGTATGCAGCCAATGCAAGAAACATACGAATGGCTTCCAGACGAGCCACCGGTGCAAAGGTCTCTTCAAAATCTATGCCTTCAACTTGAGCATAGCCTTTACAAACCAACCTTGCTTTGCTTCGTATGACCTGACCATCTTCATTCAGTTTGTTCCGAAAGACCCATTTAGTACCAATAACATTCTTATCGGTAGGTCTAGAAACTAGTTCCCATGTGGAGTTCTTCTCAATTTGCTCCAACTCCTCATGCATAGCTTTCAACCAACTTTCATCGAGACTGGCTTCAGCCACAGTCTTGGGTTCAATGGTGGACACAAGTGAGTAATTGCTAACTACACTTTGTCTTGTTTTAACACCGGCCTCAGGATCTCCAATGATTTGATCCTTAGGGTGTTGCTCTACCCAAGTGCTTTTCTTTCTAGGTGTAGCATCCTCTGAGTCATCCTTTGATTTCTCAGAATCATTAGGTTTAGCCACTTCATCATCAATCTCACTTGAGTCCTCATAAACTGGACTGTCATAATGAGTTACATTCTTTGATTCACGGTTTTCATCAATTCTAACATCGGCACTTTCTATGATTTTTCTGGTCCTTTTGTTAAGACATCTGTAAGCCTTACTAGAGGAGGAGTAACCTAGAAATATACCTTCATCAGCTCTTTCATCAAATTTGCCCGGATTTTGTTCAAGACGCTTGATGTAACACTTGCTACCGAAGACTCTGAAGTGCTTGACTGCTGCTTTTCTCCCAAACCATAGCTCATAAGGAGTTTTGTCTTCATGTGGCCTGATCAAGCATCGATTCTGAATGTATACAGCCGTATGGATTGCCTCCTTCCAGTATTTGTCAGCTAGCTTGCTCTCAGTTAGCATTGTGCGAGCCATCTCTTGCACGGTGCGATTTTTCCGTTCCACAACTCCATTTTGCTGTGGAGTTCTAGGGGCTGAATGTTGTCTTTGAATGCCATGGTGCTCACAATAGTTAGTGAACTCTTCAGATGTGAATTCACCTCCTCGATCAGACCTTAAAATCTTGATACGTTTTCCAAGCATATTTTCAACCTGTGCTTTAAACACTTTAAAACGATCAAGTCCTTAATGTTTATGCTTAAGAAACAATACCCATGTCATACGAGTATAATCATCAATGCATAACATAAAATACTTATCTCCATTGGTGCTTTGAGTTCGCATCGGTCCACAGAGATCAGTGTGCACTAGCTCAAGAGGTTTCTTTGTATGATGTTCCTTTGACTTGAACATTACCCTCGTTTGCTTTCCCTTTTGGCAAGAATCGCAAATGGGGTTGGAAGGCTTTTCAACTGTAGACAAACCTCTGACAGCCTTTGAATTGCAAATCTTTGACATGTTATCAAAGTTTAGATGCCCAAGGCGTTTGTGCCACAACCAACTTTCCTCTGTCCGACTCATCAAGCAAGTCTTTTCAGCTCCATCTGACAATGTATAGAGATTTCCAGCAGTCCTAGATCCAGTAGCCACTGTTTTGCCGTTACTACTTTTCTTGATAGCAAACCCATTCTTTGTGAAGACAACTTCGTGGCCTTTGTCACAGATCTGGCTCACACTAAGCAAGTTGTGTCTGAGTCCAGACATATATAAGACCTCGTCTGATCTGATCTTGTTTGCCTTTAGCTGAACAACACCTTTTTCGCAGATTTTGGCACCATCATTGTTACCAAACTTCACTGATCCGCCTTCATAGTGCTGTAATTTGACGATTTTTTCTTTATCACCCGTCATATGGCTTGAACAGCCACTATCAAGGACCCATGGTGCTGCCTTCTTTTGTGCATTGAATGCCGTTTGCACAATGAGAGATTCCTTGGAATTATCTTCCCTTTTCTTTGCCCTCCATGCCTTAACTAACTTGGATTTCTTTTCAACCTGAAATTGGTTAGCTATAGGCAACCTACAATCCCTAGCCAAGTGTCCATAATTATAACACTTATGGCACTCAATTTTGTGGCCGTTTAGGATTGAGAAAGGGTTCCTAGTCACTAATGGACTGTTTCTAACATAGAATCTACAATCAGCTCTTTTATGTCCATATCTATTACAATGAAAGCAATAACCATAGAATCTGAACATTCTTCCTTTCTTAGGTGGCTGGTTAAACTCCACAAACCTTTTCTTATTGACCATCTCAATACTAGGCTGAATTTGAAGCTTTGTAGCCTTGAGAGGTATGGCACTTTGTTTCATTAACAAAGAAGGTGCAGCTTTAGAGGACTCTCCGGTCTCAAATCCAATACCAAATTTATTATGGAAGGGCTTTTGAAATTTCAGAATTTCATTGAGTTTCATTGTCCCTTCAATTGCTTGGAGCACTTTGAGTTTTTGGCGACTTTCCAAGTTTTCAGCCTTTGCTCTAGCGATTTCAGTTTCAAGTTTCATAACCTCTTCCTTTTTGATACTTATTTGATTTTCAAGGACTTCCACCATTCTTTTATATTCTTCAACTTGAGTTTTCAAAGCAATAACTAAACTTTCAGATTCATGAAGAAGTTTCAGATTTTTCTTACTTGTTTTTCGTTCCATGCTAAGCTCTTCAAGTGCGGCAATGAGTTCTTCTTCAAGATTGACCTCAGCCTCCTCTTCCTCTTCCAGCTCTTGCTCCTCTTCTTCTTCAATAGTAACCATGAAGAGAGCTTCAGTTGCCTCGACTGATTCATCATCGTCTGAAGTTTCAGACGTGCTGTCATTATATTGACTGATGAAGCTTTTTGCTTTGCTCCTCTTTCTGAAATTTTTCTTCCATTTACTCTTATCAACATAAGAGTCATCATCATTGTTTTCTTTCAGCGGACACTTCGCAGCAAAGTGACCAACACCGCCACAATTGAAGCATTTAAAGGGTAGCTTCCCTTTGTACTTTCCATTGCTTCCTTTCTTCAGCTTTCTAACTAATTAAGCCTCAAGCTCATCATCATCAGTATCAGCATCATGACCAGCAGTCTCTTTTCCTTTTTTCTGAACTTTGAAGGCCGCTTCTCTATCAGATGAAAACGTCTTACCTATGCGCATCTCATAGGCAGTGAGTGAACCATGCAACTCATCCATGGTAAACTCATTCAGATCCTTGGCTTCTTCTATGGCTGAGACTTTTGAATCAAACCGGGGAAGAAGAGATCTTAGAACCTTTTTGACGATTACTGGTTCTTTAATCTCCTCCTCTAGTCCACGAATGTCATTCGTGACTTCATTCACTCGTTGCATATACGAGTCAACATTCTCGCTTTCCTCCATGCGAAGAGACTCGAATTGAGAGCGATGAGTTTGCAATTTCGCTTCTTTGATCTTCTCATCTCCTTCATGAATGCTTTTCAATTTGTCCCATATTTCCTTGGCTGTTTTGCATGCAATTACTTTGACCAGCTCGCTGTCCACAAGGCCACTAAAGAGTGCATTCTGCGCCTTGGAGTCGTTGTCTGCTAACTTCTTCGTTGTAGCATCAGTGGGTACTATGGCAATATTGTAACCGACTCTAACGGTCTCCCAGACATCATAGCCAAGTGATTTGATGAAAGCCTGCATTCTGATCTTCCAGAAGGAGTAATTAGAACCATCAAAACAAAGGTGCTTTCTTATTCCCTGTATTGGATGCCATGTGATTTGACAAGAGATCACCCTTAGCGTGTTAAGCTTATCAAGGGAACCTTACGCTCTGATACCAATTGTTAGATATCGCGATCACTGAGAGGGGGGGTGAATCAGTGATTCGTTAAAAACAGGTCCAATTTAACAACAAAAGCAAATCAAATCACACAAGGACACCAGATTTAACGTGGTTCACCGAAAGGCTACGTCCACGGATCAAAGACTGTCCGAACACCGATCCGGAGCAGATCTGAATCTATTTAGTCGCACCGACGACAAAGAGCACCAACCCTTAAGTTTCAGATAGCACCAACTATCTAGGAAGCACCTACTCCCTTTACAATTTATCTGCACCAACAGATAGGATCACCAAACCCCTAACACCAAGCACCAACTTGATGTTCTACAGAATTAAAGTAGAAAACTTTTCTACAGCCTTTCCCCTCTACAATCTCTCTCTCTCTCAATCCCTTACAAATTGAAAATTAAAGCATAAACAGAGAGACACTTATCTTATGGACGAATCACCATCTTCATGAGCGCATTCTCGTCCACACTTGCTGTAGAAACGTGCAACACAACTGCACACAGCAACTGCTTCTTCTCCAGTCACTCTTCTCTCCAAAACTCTTTCTTTTTGTTCTCTCTTCTCTTCTGTGTACTTGAAAACGAACCAATCAAGCCTTTATATAGGTTATGGTAGCCCTTAAGAGTGTTCAAATTAGGCTAGAATTCGTTTAGAAAGAGTCCCAAACGAAATACAAAAGATTCCTGAATTTTCGTGCACAACTTCTAATTTCTGCGCAATTCTGGTTCCCGTGCTCGGTCGACATCATGGTGTCTTCGGTCGACCGGCGACACACTGTGGAAGCAGATAACTGTTGTGCTCGGTCGACATCATGGGGTCTTCGGTCGACCGGCGACACACTGTGGCAACAATTAACTGGGAGCTAACCTGGACTGTTTTCTGCAGGTTTCTCTTGCCCGGTCGACCGCATGAGGTGCCCAGTCGACCTGCCACTCTGCTTCAGGAATTCTGAATTCCTGAACTGTGTCAGTCTGTTTTCTCTTTGAAGCTCTATCAATACCACACTATCAACACCACACTTGTGACATTGTGTTGACAATAATTCCAATACAAAATGATACTTGAGATACTAAATTCTTCAATGCTTCATAAAACTTCTCAAGTCATCTCAAATTCCAACAGTATATTTATATAAATAACCTGGATTACTAGCTAATTAAGTATTTTTTTGTGCTAGATAAGTAATAAGATAGATTTGGCGAGTTTTGAACAAAAAACACATATCTGTATTTTCAAATAAGGTTAGGGGTTATTTGTAAATATTAGATTTTTGTGTTCTTCCATTCATTGGTTAGAAAATTTTATTCAGAGCAACTTTTTGTTCTTCCCCTTTGACGATTCAGTGAATCATTTCATAGAAAATGATGCATTTCTATACTTGTGGACTATTTTGCAATTTTCAAGAAATTCAAGGATTCTTTATATTTCCGAAAAGCTTTGTATTTTTCTATAATTCTCTACATTTCTCTCCCTTTCGCTCGTTGATTCACAACTATCTCCATTTTAGCTATCTTCTTCTCTTTCTCCATCAATCAATCATTGTCAATTCATCATCTTGTTCTTCATTCTAGTTCACCATCATCACCTTCTTCACTTTCTGTCTCCTCCTATAGTTATATCATCTACTGGATTGAGTCCATAAAACTAACAATCTCCCACTTGGGCTCAATGCTAGGTAGGGTTGCATCTCATGCACATCCCATCTACTTACAGCTCAAAGACTTTGATAGTCAAAGGCTTAGTAAAGGAATCTCCCAGGTTGTCTGCAGAAGCTGTCTTGGTGACCATAACATCACCTCTCTGCACAATCCGTCTGACCATTATATAACTTCCTCTGTACATGCTTTTTGGCTCCTGAGTTCTTCGGACTTAGCGACTGCCCTACTGTTATCACAGTAAACTGTGAGCGGCTGTCCTGCCAAAAGTGCCACTCCAAGTTCCATAATGAATCTTTTAAGCCAATCTGCTTCCTTAGCTGCTTCTCAAGCGGCTACAGCATAAGCACATACCCAGAAGTTGATTTCCTAGAATCTTGATTTGACTGGAAGTCAATATCTATGTAACCAACTGAAATCAACTCATCACTGCCGCAAATCATCATGTGATCTCTAGTCCTTCTCAAGTATTTGAGAACACATCTTACAGCAGTCAATGATAAGGACCTGGGCTAGACTGATATCTGCTGACAAGGCCTACTGCAGGACAGATATCTGGTCTAGTACAAAGTATAGCTTACCGTACTAGTACCTTATCTATATACGCATCTTTAGGATAAGCCTATCATCCTATTATTCCGGTCTCAATGGGAATTGATCCCTAGGATGTACCAGGCT
The DNA here is from genome assembly GCA_012931725.1 of Litsea cubeba. Taxonomy (NCBI): domain Eukaryota; kingdom Viridiplantae; phylum Streptophyta; class Magnoliopsida; order Laurales; family Lauraceae; genus Litsea; species Litsea cubeba. The sequence continues at coordinate 59,590,404 of CM022952.1, read as the reverse complement.
TCTCCCAAGTCCTTGATATCAAAAGTCTTAGTTAACCAAACTTTTACTGTTGACGATATCCCTTTATCACTCCATAGGAGAAGGATGTCGTCGACATACAATACCAGAAAAACTACCCTTCCTCCTTAACTTTTCATGTACACTCATGACTTATCCGGATTCTGACAAAAATCAAATGACTTGGTTTCCTTGTCTAAAACGGATGTTCTTGTTTTGGGATACCTGCTACAATTCATCAATGAATTTCTGCAGCTTGCAAACACTTTGCTTTTGGTTATTAGCTATAAAACAGTCCGACTGCATCATATAGATGTCTTCCTCAAGATTGCAGTCGTGAGAGGCTAATTGACATCCATTTCCCAAATCTCGTCACCGAGATGAACCGCAATGGATAAGAGTATCTGGATGGAATTATTCCATCTGGTCCTCTTTTTCTCTTGTAGACTCACTTCCACCCAATAGGTTTGCTATTGGCAGGCAAGTCCATAAGTATCCAAAGCTGATTAGAGTACAAAGACTCCACCTCACCTTTCATAGCATCTAGCCAACGTCCGGAAACTATGTCATTAACTGGTTTATTAAGTTACAGGGATCTTGTTCCGGTTCTTCCGGGATTGCCTCGTAAGACTTTCCCAAAATCGAGAACTTGTCAGGGATCCTGACAATGCTCCCACTACGATGAGGCACTGGTGTAAATACTGGGTTAGGTATGGGCGGATTTTCTTAAAGTTCGGTTATTCTTGGATTTCGAATTTATCACTCTTGGATTTCTTCCAAGATAACCATTTCTAAAGATTTTCGGTTAATTATATAATCTTCCTCCAGAAAACTGTATTGGTGCTGACAAGCACTTTTTGCTTTCTGGGATTATAGAATAACCAATCTTTAGTTCCTTTTGAGATATTTTATAAATGTGTATACTCCCGGGGAGTCTCGAGTATAGACTTAGATAGAATGAGGTTTAGTATATACATTGCAGTTTCCAAAACATATCCCAAAATATAGGTAATCCATAGAAACTCAACATAGGCCTGATCATATCTAAAAGAGTCTGGTTCCTTCTTTTTGCTTCTCCGTTCTGTTGAGGCAAACCAAGAGCAAACAATTGGGATCGAATCCCATTTTCCGATAGGTATCTCATAAAATCAGCAGAGAGATTTTCTCTTCTTCGATCTCATCGAAGAGTATTTGTACTTTTTACCTAAATGCTTTTCCGCTTTCGCTCGAAAACTCTTTGAACTTTTCAAAAGTCTCGGACTTGCGATGCACAAGGTATATGTATCCATATCTTAAGTAATCATCAGTGAAAGTGATGAAATACTCGTATCATTCTCTCGCTCTAATATTATGGGTCCATACACATCTGTATACACTAACTCCAATAAATCTTTGGCCCTACTGCCCTTAGATGAATAATGGTCTTTTGGTCATTTTGCCTTCCAGACAGGACTTGCAGACAAGCATTGGTTCTATAGCCAATGAAGGCAAGATACCATCTTTCACTAGCCTGTCAATCTTGTTTTGGTTTATATGACCTAGCCTCTGGTGCCAAAGGTTTGTTGGATTAGATGAAGGTGACTACCTCTTTAATGATGGTCTATTATTAATATCAGTGTCATGCATCTCATACACTGTGGGAGTTAACAAATAAAAGTTATTGATCACCTTGTCAGAATATATAAGAGTATCATTCCTCTTTAAGACAATTTTATTACCAAAAGTAATAGAATAACTCTTATTCATCATACTAGAAATTAAAATTCCATCTTAAAACGATACATATAATGTATCTGACAAAATCAACTTAATATCTGAAAGCAACTAAGTTGCTACTCCCACTGACAATGCTTCTGCCTTGGCTTCCGATCCCAGGTTAACAATGATTTCCTCCGCCACTAATCATCCTGGTTACTTGTAGCTCCTTCAACATATTACAGATGAAATTAGTTGCACAGAAGTCTACAAACCAAGATTCTGAAGTACCAGTTGCAAAACTAACTTCAGAAATAAGTGAGTCAATCATACCTGAGGTCCTTTCTTTTGACAGAAAATCTGGACAATTCCTCTTCCAATGTCCCGTCATACCACAGTGGAAACACTTTCCCTTTGTTCACGTATCCTTGGCCTTGGCCACACCACTAATAGAACCATTCTTCAGCTTAGGACCGTTGTGACTGATTTCTTCTTACTATCCTGGTCTTTGCCTTTCGGCTTGGACCTAGCAAATGACTTTTCTATAATGAGGGTAGTTGGTCTTTTCTTCATGATTTTCTCAAATACTACCAGCTGGCGAGACAACTAAGCTATGGTCATTTCCAATTTATTATAATTGATCTCGAAATGTTTGAATGAGTCCGGTAGTGATTGAATGATCCTGTCGATCTGCGATTCTGTATCAATCGTAGGCCCCAGTACATCTAACTCATTCAATGCCAACATCATTTTTAACAAATGTTTTTGTATTGGGGTTCCCTCAGCCATTTTAGTCTTTATCAGCACTTTCATAGCAGCCTACCTAGCAGGCCTGACTTGTTCTGCAAACATCTCCTTTAAGTTCGATATAATATTGTATGTTGACTTATAAGATTGATGTTGATCTTACAAAGCACTAGACACGGATGCCTGAGTAAAAAATCTGGCCATCTCATTGTCTTTGGTCAACTTGGTGTAAAGGTCTTTCACATCCTGTGGTGCATCAGGCTCAGGCTCAGGAAGGGAGGATATGGTAAGGACATATCTGCATCCTGAAGCTATCAGGATTAAATCCAGGTTCCTTTTCCAGTCTACATAGTTGGATCCTTCCAACTTATTCTGGTTGAGGATGGTCGCAAGTGGATTGAAAGTATTCGAATTCATGTTGTATAAACTAAAGCACATAACCATACATTCAATGAAAGAATATAAATGACATTAGGGTTTAGTATTCTACCAAATTCATGTGGGAATCATCATAAGCACTGAGATTAGAATACATCGGAATCCCAATCCCCTAGGGCATGCCTCCTTGGTGAGTGCAAATGCCACATAGATTGGTGCGGATCAAATTTGTCAAAATTAAGATTGAGACTAACTATCCATGATCCCCATCATTCATTATTATCTAGGTATCTCATACCAAATAATGTATGACTCCCGATTAGCTTTGGTTTCTAAAATACATGAGGCAAATCCTTGGGGATACTACATCACTATTTTAGTTAAGTGTGACCCACTAACTAATATTGCATGACAACCGCGATGGGCAGCTCCTCCTTGGGGAGTGAACTCTCACCAGGTCTCACCAATACTATCCAATGGAGATCCTTATCTAGTAACCAGAAAAATAAAAGCCCTCCATGGGGAACGGCCATTCTCTTGATGGAGCGAGGCTAATACTTTCCTTACGATGGACCTATGGTGGAAAACCATGGGGATTTCTCAATTTAAATGCCCCGCTCCCACTTAATATTTTAGAATTGAAGATTTCCTTTTAAGATATTAGGGCCCACATATATAAATATGAACATCAAATCATCTCATGATATGATTCAAAGATTGGTTCCAAGTCAAGTTATTTTAAGGAAAGCCTAGTTTCTTAAATTAATGTTACCAATGTGTCCATCTCATGGGTCATCAACACTAATTAGAACTCTTTCCAAAAATTATTTTGATTTGACCAATTTTAGTAACTTGCTATGTTTGGATCAGATTTGGAAATATTCTAAATCAAGCATTTATCCATAAATAGAAAATGCTAAAAATAGAAACTAGTCCTCTCCTCCACATGGCCCAAGCGGAATAGACTTCTTGGACTTCTAGACTTTCCAAAATTGGAATTCCTCAAACTCTTTGGGAAACTCCAAAGCACTTTTAGTCTTCAAACTCTTCGATTAGGAGTCTAACTTCACTTTCCTTCTTCGTCTCGGACATCACCATAATTTACAAATTTAGAAAATAATATAAATTCCTATGCCTCGACGATGAGACTTACATGGTAATCTATTAATGAAAATAAAAAAGGCTCAAAGGGAATTTCACCATGCTTTGCCCTAAATCGGAAAACCAAGGAAACCATGATGCCCTTTACAAATTGCCAAAAAATAAATCATCAACCATAAAAAAAAAGTAATAAGACTCGTGGGCCACATGGAGAGGACAAGATAACCTGCATGTTAGTATCTCATACAAACATACAAAACACACAAATAGGCTGCCAAACAATGCTGGAAAAATAGGAGGCAAAAAGGATCTGGATTTTGAAAATCTAAAAAATCTGTATGGCTGTTGCAATGTCCTTGGTCAACCGACCAGAGAGTTCGGTCTACCGACCTGCACCAATCGATTGACCGAGCACGGGTCTCAGTCGACTGAACTGACGAAATCAGGTTTTTGGGTTTTTGTAATTCACGTCCAAACACCACCAAAACACTTCTGAAGGTTCCCAATGGCTTCCTACCATCCTTCCATCATTATTAAACCATTTTGTGATTATCCAAATATGGATCTACTAATAAACAAAGCAAATCCAACAAAACTGATTTGTACATAGCCCTCGCTCTATCCTCTTCGCATCTCAAGCAAAGATTAGAATAAGTTTACTGATCTAACATGACTATAGATGAGGTAAGGCTTTGATACCAATTGTTGGAAATAAGTGGGCCTCTAAGATAGGTTTCAAAAACTTTTGACCCACTTGATGTAGGGATCAACTATCCAGAAGGCTACAAAAACCTAATCCAAGATACATACCCACAATCTCAGCCATCATGATCGGTAAAACAATCTATCTAGAAGATAGTACAGCAACTAACAAGCATCAAATAAATCTACAACATGCAAGGAAGTAGATTATACCTTTGGAGCTCGGTTGTGCTCTAATAGAGAAGTTGCGTCTTTCTTTGATGACGAAACTCTTTCATGTATCAAATTAACATCTCCAAGACCTCTTGATCTTCCACGCTATGACCCGTATTAGATTCTCTTTTTCTCAAGAGGATGATGGGATCTCCAAGAGAAAACTACTAGGAACTCAAAGGAGGAAAATAGAAGAGAACTAGAAGTGGGAAGAAAAGAAGAACCATGCAACACTTGCACTCAAGGGGCTGGGCGTGCAACACTTGCAGTGTTCTAGCCTTGGGCGTGAATCCCAATGTAGAATAATCATCCAAAATTTCAGCCCACTTTCTCTTCTATTAATAGCACGAAGGCACCTTCTCTTTCTAATTGAAATAGAAGTCTCACTTCTCTAACAATTAGTAAGTCTGTTCTTTTACTAATTAAAATAGAAGTCTTACTTCCACAATAATTAGTAACTTACTATATCATAATTAGAAGTCTTACTTCAAATATGATTAGTAACTTTCTAATTCCTTTTTAATTAAAATAGAAGTCTCACTTCTATTAAAATTGGTAACTTTACTATTACCACTATTAAAAGTTTTATTTCAAATATAAATAGTAACTTTCTTTTGAGAGTTCAACTAGAATTAGTATCTTTCTAATAATTTCGGCTAGCGTGGGGACCACTAGGGATTCCTTAGAAAATTGGCTCCAACTGGGACACGCGGCCCTACATCTCAAGTGTAATCCGGGCCCACAATTAATTGCAAATAACTCCACTATATAAATGCAATTGAACTTCAGTCTTAGGAATATTACATAGAAGACCCTAAACTTCCGCATTACTACAAGTAGGCCCCTCTATCGATATCCATGGATCAATTAGACATGTCTTCTAAACTTAGATCCATATCTTATTATCCTTGAGCCCCAATTAATTATAATAATCATGGTACATTTCTAATTAACTCCTAATCAGAATGGGTGCGCACTTGCCAATGATAAATCCATTAATTGGCATAATGAGATATTAGAGATAGATTTCATCTTGACCATTGAATATTCCCACAGATCTACTACCACGTACCCAAATCACCGAGGTGTTGACGTACAGTTGGCCTCACTCATTGGCGACTCAAAGTAAATGAATAGATAGAAACTTGAGTTCATTAATGTCTCAAGATCGAGAGCTTACTGCTAGGGCATTATGAGAGCAGACCTTAAAGTAAAGACAATTTTTATAAGGTGCTTCCCATGGTCCTTCAATACATCCAATGTACCAATACTATGATCTAGAATCTTCCATTCTGATGATCGAGACAAATCACACTATCTCATAGTGATCAAATTGCTGCAACCTTATCAAATGAGATTTCTAGTCTCATCGTTGGTTGTAAAGATATTCAAAGTATAAGATTTGCTACACATGTCTCCCGTATGTGGATCTCATCCATACACATGTATTGCGTCTAGCATACTTATGGACGCCGGTTCATCTCATGAACCATCATGTCATTCGTATTGGTTATGTACAAGTATATAATAAATCACAATTCATTTTATGAAAGGAAAGCATTTGATAAATAAAGAAATTGATCAATTTATTATATCATCTACTAGATTGAGTCCATAAAACTAATAAGTGGAAGCTCAGGGAATTGAGTTCTTTTGTGAATTTTTGGGGAATCTGGTTAGAAACCAGATAAGGCAAGTAAACGCGCATAGTAGGCATCGCATGTTTGTTTAATTTAATGAACTTAAATTTATATGAAGTTATATATTCAAAATGAAGCTCGAACTTTTATATTATTAGTTAAAGTTCTGTTTTGAGAATTAGTTTAGATTCTCTACGGGCTTTTATTGCTTTTATTGAGTCGGTTATTGTTGCTTGACTTATAAGAAAGGGATTTTTCCAAAATTATAAGGTTGCCACTCAATGAGTGGACACGATTAAATTAGCCTAAACGAGGGTCTTCTGGGCAAAAATCTCTCTAAATCAAATTAGCCTTCTAAGGACTGGAAATCCAAATGATTCGAGGTCTACAAAAACTCAACTTTCCAGAAATGGCGACTATGTTTCCAACAGATGTGCATTCCACGAAAGAGAGGTTTCGAGACGTTGAATAGCAAAGGGTTGAACACGAAAGTTATTTAGGGCAACTTGAACTATCTAACGAACCTAATCAAGTATTTTTATGAAATATACCTACAATACCCTCGATTCTAAACAACCCCTTTCTAAGTCAGAACTTCGTCAAAACATGGTCAAATTTGTTCGAACATTACTCAAACACTAAGACCTAGTCAATTCGCCATTCAACACACTTTATTAGCATTTAATGAGGGTAATTAGGTTATGGGTGTCACACTAGGTTCCATCAATTGAGGTCCAAGTTGCGGGGGTCGTTCGCAACCACCCTCCAACTTGACGGGGGTGATAAAGATCAAGACTATTCTCAAAAAGTTATTGGCTGACTATGACCCAAAAGTGGGTTTCTTATAAATTCCTTTTTATGTAGCTCCTTTTGTGTATTTTTCCCATTTTATATAAATGTAACTTTTCTAAGGTTTTCCATATGATGAGTGGAAACCCTTCTTCTTCCCATCGACCTTCATCTTGCCATATCTGTGATCTTTCTCACTAGTGTCCAATGTAAAGAGCTTTCCGTGTTTACTCCCTATTGGAAATATCCATCCATTTTTTCTGTTCCTTTATAAGAAAAAATCATTAGAAAATTTCAAATAAACTAGGTTTGTCTTGCGTAAATCGGCTCACATAAATAAAAGTTTTCTTAATCTCAAGTATTGCTAAGAAGTTAAAGAGTTGTAGATGTTGGAAATAGGTGGGCATCTATGATAGGTTTCAAAACTTTTGACCCACTTGATGCAGGGATCAATTATCCAGAAGGCTGTAAAACTCAATCCAGGATGCGTACCCTCAATCTCAGCCATCATGATCAGTAAATAACTCTATCTAAAAAATAGAAATAGCAACTAACAAGCATCAAATAAATCTACAACATACATGGAAGTAGATTAAACCTTTGGAGCTCGGTTGTACTCTAATGGAGAAGTTGCGTCTTTCTTTGATGATGAAACACTTTCACTAATCAAATCCAGATCTCCAAGACCTCTTGATCTTCCACGCTATGACCCATATCAGATTCTCTCTTCTCAAGAAGATGGTGGGATCTCTAAGAGAAAAAACTACTAGGAACACAAAGGAGGAACTAGAAGGAGAACTAGAAGAGGGAGGAGAGGAAGTGCTTGTGCAACTCTTGCACAAAATAAGGGTGGACGTCCAAGGGTTGGGCGTGCAACACTTATGGGAATGAGAGGGTGGACGTCCAGCACTACTCCTCTCCTTTTATAGCACAAAAGCAAACCTCCACTTACTAATTAATATTAGAAGTCTTACTTCCATAAGAATTAGTAACTTTCTCTTCTTTCTAATTGAAATAGAAGTCTCACTTCTCTAACAATTACTAACTTACTATATCATAATTAGAAGTCTCACTTCAAATATGATTAGTAACTTTCTAATTCCTTTCTAATTAAAATAGAAGTCTCATTTTTACTAAAATTAGTAACTTTACTATTACCACTATTAGAAGTCTCACCTCAAATAGAAATATTAACTTTCCTTTTAGAGTTTAACTAGAATTAGTATCTTAATAGTTGGGCTAGCGTGAGGACCACTAGGGATTCCTTAGAAAGCTGGCTCCAACTGGGACTCGCGACCCCACATCTCATGTGCAATCCGGGCCCACAGTTAAATTACAAATAACTCCACTATATATATGTAATTGAACTCTAGTCTTAGGAATATTACATAGAAGACCCTAAACTTCCACATTACCACAAATAGGCCTCTCTATCAATATCCATGGATTAATTGGACGTGTCTTCGAAACTTAGATCCATATCTTATTATCCTTGAGCCCCACTTAATTCTAATAATCATAGGTACCTTTTCAATTAACTCTTAATCGGAATGAGTGCGCACTTACCAATAATAAATCCATTAATTGGCACGAAGGGATATTAGAGATAGATCGATCTTGACCATTGAATGTTCTCACAGCTCTACTACCACGTACCAAAATCACCAAGGTGTTGACCTACAGTTGGCCTCACTCATTGGTGACTCAAAGCAAATGAATAGATAGAGACTTGAGTTCATTAATATCTCAAGATTAAGAGCTTACTGCTAGGAAATTATGAGAGCAGACCTTAAGTTTAAAAACAGTGTTCATAAGGTTCTTATCATGGTCCTTCAATACATCCAATGTACGAGCACTATGATCCAGAATCTTCCATTCTGATGATCGAGACAAATCACACTATCTCATAGTGATCAAAGTGCTGAACCTTGTCAAATATGAGATGTCTAGTCACATCACTGGCTGTGAAGATATTTAAGTATAAGATTTGCTACACATGTCTCCTATATATGTGGATCTCATCCATACACATGTGTTACATCTAATATACTTATAGACTCCGGTTCATCTCATGAACCATCATGTTATTCGTATTGGTTATGTGCAAGTATATAATAAATCACAATTCTTCTCATCAAAGGAAAACATGAATATTTATTGATAAATAAAGTAATTAATCAATTTGTTACATCATCTACTGGATTGAGTCCATAAAACTATAACATCCCGGAATTCCAAGGTTGTAATTAGTTTAGTTAATTGTGCTTTTAGTTAATTAAGCTCGTTTATAAGCCAAATAGGTCCGATTATCTTTAGGATCACGCGTGAGAAGTTGGGTTGAGATCCAAGCCCGTTTGGGTACAATAGGGGTGTGTGTCGCTATTTTCAAAAAGTTTCGAGGGCTTTTTAGTGCTTTCCGCTTTTCGAGATTTTGGCACCATCAGGTAGATTACCTAATTTCCCGGACTTTGTCCTTCTGTTGCATCCCGATCCGGACCCTTGAACCCAACCCAAAACCTGACCTGACCCAGCCTAAGGCCTAAAGGCCATTTGGTAATTTCCTCCCCCAGCCACCTAAACTCACCCATGTGAGACCCACCTTCCCTTTTCCCTCTTCCCTTTTCCTTTTCCCTGCTAGGTCAAAAACCCTTTTCCTTCTCTTCTCATTCACTCCACACAGCATCAGCCCCCTTCTCCCTCATTTTTCTCTCTCGTTCTCCCTCCCAAGTTCCCTGCTGCCTCGCCGTCGTCGAGCTCCTCAATCTCAGGCAATCACCACCACCAAGCTCTCCTTCTCCCCTCTATTCTCCACTCTCTCATGTCATTTCTCACTCACTCATCTCTCCCTCACCCGGTCATGCCGCCTCACTGTCCCGGCGCCATCATTGTCGCCGTCCACGACCTCCGCCTACACCACCACCTGGCCATCATCCTCTCTGATGGAACCCCCAACCGATATCTCTTTATTTCCCTATTTCTCTCTCTCTCTTTGTTTTCCCCCATTTTTCCCTTTTCTATTTTTCTCTTTCTTTCCCTGTTTTTCCTCCTCCTTGCTGCCAGCGTGAACACCTCCCCATTTCCATTTCTCTCTCTCTCACTCCTCCCTGCCAACATGGACTAACCCCCACCTATATCATTTTCTCTCTTTCTCTCCACTCATTGCCAACGTGATGTGTCCCCCCTTCCTCACCTATCTCATTCATTCCAACATGTCTCTCTCTTTCTTCATTTGTTTTTCTTTTCTCCCTCCTCCCTGCCAACGTGTGGTACCCCTCACCCATCTCACCATTTCTTTCTCTCTCTCTCTTGTTTTCTTTATTTCTCTCTTTCATCACTCCCCTTGCTGTCAAGGTGATTGAACACCCACCCACCCATGTCACTCTTTCTCTCTTTGTTCTCTCTCTTTCTTTCTCCATTCTTTCTTTATTTCTATCTTCTTCCTTCTCCTTGTCAATGGACCACCAAAAAGAGTCTCCATCATCACTAATTTAGTGGGCCACCAATCAAGTGGGCCCACAACCTCCCCATCTCAATTTCAGCTCTCATTCTCATTCTCATTCTCTCACTCTCTCTCACCCACCTTGCTCGAAATGGACTATAAAGGCAGCCCCATATCCTCCGATCATCACTATCATCTTCGCGTGGACCCCGCGAGCTTCTCACCCCCAAGTTGCAAGCCACCACTCCATCCACCCATTTGTTAGGTAAGGTTCCCTTCCCTTAGGTTTGGTTTATGTGCTTTGGGTGTGGAGTTGTGTTAAGATAGCTTAGAGCTTTCCATTCTTAATTTTAGTTTTATATTTTAATTCAGTTTTGTTTTGCTATTATCCCTTATGTTTGGTTTGCTGGGCTATGGAGCTAGGATTTGTGGATTTGGGCATTTTCAACTAAAGGCAAGTACATAGACATGAATAGTGATGTGTACATGTTACATTTGTTGGTTTTGATGCTTTAAACCTGCTCAATATCTCTACTAGATGCTTTAAATATGTTAAATATCTCTACTACTACTATAAATATGTTAAATATATCTACTAATGATTGAAATGTGTTAAATACCTCTACTAATACCTTTAATGTGTTAAATATATCTACTAATGCTATAAATGTGTTAAATAATTCTAAATGTGTTAGATATCTCTAACATGTGCATTTATGATAATTGGGTTGGTAGGTATAGGTTTAAAATACACTAATGGTGGAGCTATTAGTGGGTCTTAAAATGGTGTTAAATTGAATGGAATATTTGGAACCCATTTACCCTTAAAACTTGGACCTTGGCCTCACTTGACCTATGAATATGAATTGGACATCTACTAAAGGGGTGTGTAGGCTAACACCTCCTTGTGGGTTGTGAGGTAGTATATGTGGGACTCATTTTAGCCTAAGTGGGTGGCGTAGTGGAACCCCGAGGTGCCAACAATCTCAGAAGCACCAAATGATTATGAGAGGCAATTCGGACCCACGTAACCACTGTGTTAGACGATATGGACCCTACATGTAGTGAATGACCCTAGCCCTAGGTTGGTTAGTGTCCATTCCCCTTGGCCCTTGACTATAGGATTTGTATAGGCTATGGTTAGCTTATGACCTCCCGAATATTACAAGACATTAGCATATACCCATTCCGTTACTCGGTCTAATACCCTCTATTAATATCCTCATGGGGTGGGCTCCCTTGTGGCCCTATTGACAATGTGATGGGAGCACCCTATGTAGGACTAACCAGAGCTCTTGTTTAGGAGAGTGTGTGTGTATGTGTAGGTTTGTGTTTGTGTGTGTATGTGTAGGTTTGGATCTGTGTGTGTGTGTGTGTGGGTGTGGGTTTGTGTGTGAATGTGCAGGTTTGGCTTTGTGTGTATATGTGTAGGTTTGGATCTGTGTGTGTGTGTTTGTATGTGTAGGTTTGCGTTTGCGTTTGTGTGGGTTTGTGTGTGTATGTGTAGGTTTGGATCTCTGTGTGTGTGTGTGTGTGTGGGTTTGTGTGTGTATGTGTAGGTTTGGGTTTGTGTGTGTATGTGTGGGTTTGGATCTGTGTGTGTGTGTGTGTGTGTGTGTGTGGGGGGGGGGGGGGGGGGGGGGGGGGGTTGGGGGTTGTGTGTGAATGTGCAGGTTTGGGTTTGTGTGTATGTGTAGGTTTGGGTTTGTGTGTGTATGTGTAGGTTTGGATCTGTGGGTGTGTGCGTGTGCGCGGGTTTGTGTGTGTGTGTCTGTAGGTTTGGGTTTGTGTGTGTATGTGTAGGTTTGGATTTGTGTGTGTATGTGTGGGTTTGTATCTGTGTGTGCAGATGTGGGTTTGAATATGTGTGTGTACATGTGGGTTTGTGTGTGTGTACCCGCGTATGGTTTTATACTTACCGTCTGCAGATCGGGAGGTGGACGTATGCCACCATACCAGCTTGTCTGGGTTTAACCGGGTTCGCCTGGGTTGCATTTGTTTTACCAGCTTGTCTGGGTACCGGGTTCGCCCGGGTGTGTTCATTCTCATAGCATATGATGGTCTGATTATTTTGTTGGTTAGTTACGTTTCGTTTATCCATTATTTCTGCACTTTCTGACATATTGGTTTTGGTTGGCACATGTTACACTACTACTCATATCTATTTACTTGCCAGTATATCTGATGTTGCTACATTTGGTGCTCAGGTAGTGGAGCCCATTCTATAGGCGGTTGTGCCGGTCTTACGAGATTCATTAGTTGAGGGATTACCCCTAGTGGAGTGTGGTAGCAGTATGGTGTTGCTGGATTGGTACATGAAAGCCTTACTTTACTTTCCATTTATGAGCATAGGTACTTCTTACCACAGGTTATTATGGTGTTTTAAACATTCGTTAAAACTCTAATGCATTTTGTAATTGAAATATAAGTAAGTGCATTTCTGTTACTTGTATCAACTCTAATGTTATTGTATGTTGTATTGGTGACCATCTGCGCAGATTGTATGAATCGTTGCTTCTGTGTTTGTTTATGGTGACTGATCATCACTCATAACCTCACTATGGACTTTGATCCACCCGAAATTGGGGCCGCAAATGTATTTAAGGGAAAGATTTTATTTGGCCCCGATTCTCATGCCCAAATAATGCGGTTAGGATCCAATCAAATTATTGGGACGTGACAAAAACTAACAGTAGATTACCTACTAAAGTATTCCCCACATGAAAAATCTTGAGATTAGTACATCACTAATCATAGCACTATCTGTACCACAAAGAATATGTGAGATTACCTAGATTATCTGTCATATATGAAGGAGCACCAATGTAAACATAAGAGTTTGCATTACCTAGATTATTTGTCATATGTGAAGGGGCGCCAATGTAAACATAAGAGTTTGCATCTAGTTGATCTTTAAGATGAATATTAGCTTGTGTTTGTGGAACCTGATGAGCCCGTTCAGATTGTTGAGTTGAAAAATCATATATGTACCCAACATCATGAATCTGTAGCGTGTTCTCCCTTATGGAAAATTTGACATGTGCTATTATCGATATTGGCAGAAACACACTCTGAGAAAAAAAAAAAAAAAAAATTGAGCAACAAGCTTTCCTACTACAAGTTAGAAAGTCCAACTATCTTTTCCTCTTTCTACAAATTCTTGGGCCCATTGCGTACTTTACTAGAACAATAAAAGTCAAATAAAGCTTCTATTTTTCAGGCAAGAAGTCACATTAAAAGCACATAAAATCAAAATTCCCTAAATCTTAAAAAAAAAATTCAAAAAGCAACCAGCTTTATCCATCAAAATACATAAAAGACCTCCACTTTTCTATACAAAAAGTCAAAAAAAGTTTCATACCAAACATCTAAAAATAAAATACCATCATAACCCACTTATATTTTATTCCCTCCTGATTTGACACTTTACTTCACTTCATTTTACTTGATTTCAAAAATAAAATTACCAAAGGGCCCGAAGCTATCAAACTCTTGAAGAAACTTGGGATCCACCTTCGGTGAGCATGTGTGGGACGAGGCTAGGCCCACAAAACTATACTACTGTACTTAATTGAAACCCTTACTAAATGCAACTTCAGTACGAGACTCCAATTAAGCAGAGTTTCTGGGTGGATCACCAAAAAATGAATAGTATTCTTTTGAGAGTGTATCTGTATTATTCATATGCACCACCTCATCTGGCTCACCTAGATGTATGCTTATATATGTGGAAGTAAGAGGGGGATGAAAATTGTGGCTTCGTGGCCTTCTCAGGCGGTATGGTCTGATAGAGCTTTGGAGTAATTGTTTGGTGCATGTTTCTTTGTTTTAGTTGGTTGAGTAATTGCTCTTTTCCCTAATGAAAAAGAAAGCCATGAAAAGATGTCATCATGAGTATGTCTTAAGCAAAAAATTAGCTGCATGAGATTATACAAACCCTTTGATTTAATAACTTCATGTCTTTGAACTCACAATTTCTTTCCTTTTTACCTTTTTCCAATTTCAGGTCGATATGGGTTCACTCCCTGAGTCTGAAACAAAAAGCAGCTCTAACAAAGTGTGTCCCAACTGTTGTGTGCGTGTATGCGGAAACGTGAATTAATGTGATCGAACGGGCAATAAACCACACAAGACAAACAATCACACACAAGAGAATTACGTGGTTCGGCAATCTTGCCTACGTCCACGGGAAAGAAACTCGACTCTCCTTTAGATTCACTCTTCAGTCTGTCTGTATCATGGGTTACACATTACATCACATATATAATGTTCTCTTTCTTACCCCCTAAGAAACCCTATCTTAGTCAATAAGAAAGTCCCGGTACAATTACCAAAATACCCATGTCCATGAACCTACTTGGTCTGGACCTACTAAGCCCAACAATCTCCCCCTCCAGACCATGGGGAAGACGTCTCTGAACCCCTTACTAGGAGTCCAGTCCTGCCAACTCTGAACACAGCTCTAGCTTTCCCTTAGACACGAACTTAGTCATCATGTCGGAGGGATTCTTGTCAGTGTGAATCTTTTCCAGCTTCATGAGATTCTTCTCGATGACCTCACGAATCCAATGATATCTCACATCAACGTGCTTTGTGCGGGCATGGTATGTAGCATTCTTGCTAAGATCCATAGCACTCTGACTATCACAGTAAACTACATACTCTCCTTGCTTCAAATCCAGTTCTTTAAAGAAATTCCTCAACCAAATCATCTCCTTCCCTGCTTCATTAGCAGCTATGTATTCTGCTTCGGTTGTAGACAATGCTGTACACTTCTGCAACTTAGACTGCCAGGAAATAGCTCCCCCTGCAAAAGTAAATAAGTACCCAGAAGTAGACAACCGACGATCAAGATCGCCTGCAAAATCAGCATCTGTAAAGCCTTCAAGTACTGGTTTTAAGCCTCCGAAACACAAGCAAAAATCTGATGTACCTCTTAAATATATGAAGATCCACTTCACTGCTTCCCAATGCTCTTTCCCAGGGTTAGAAAGAAATCTACTTACTACACCCACTGCATGAGCAATGTCTAGCCGTGTACACACCATGGCATACATAAGACTCCCAACTGCTGAGGAGTATGGAACAGACATCATCCGTTCCTTTTCTTCATCTCTAGTAGGACATAATCTCTTACTGAGCTTGAAGTGACTGGCTAAAGGCATGCTAACTGGCTTAGCATCTATCATGTTGAATCTCGCTAGCACCCGTTCAGCATATTTCTCCTGTGACAACCACAGCTTCTTGTCATTCCTGTCACGACGTATTTGCATTCCCAAAATCTGTCGTGCGGGACCCAAGTCTTTCATGTCAAAAGTTTTTGACATGTCCTTTTTCAATCTGCCAATCATCTCACTATCTTATCCAACTATCAACATATCATCTACATATAAAAGAAGGATCATAAATTTGCCATTACCAAATTTATGAATATAAATGCAGTGATCTGCAGCTGTCCTCCGGTACCCATGACTCACCATGAATGAATCAAACTTCTTGTACTATTGTCTCGGTGCTTGTTTCAGCCCGTAGAGACTCTTTTTCAACCTGCAAACCAGCTGTTCTTTTCCTTCTACCTCAAACCCCTCCGGCTGAGTCATGTAGATCTCTTCTTTCAGATCACCGTGAAGAAATGCAGTCTTCACATCCATCTGTTCAAGTTCAAGGTCCAAGCTGGCAACTAGACCCAAGATAACTCTGATAGAAGTCATCTTCACAACGGGAGAGAAGATTTCATCGAAGTCAAGACCCTTCGTCTGCGCAAAGCCTTTAACCACTAGCCGTGCTTTGTGCTTTATCAGTTTTCCACTGTCATCTCTCTTCACCTTGAACACCCATTTGTTCTTCAGAACCTTCTTGCCTTTTGGGAGCTCCACCAGCTCATATGTATTGTTCTTTTTCAAAGAACTCATCTCATCCTGCATAGCCTGCATCCACTCATCTTTATCTGCATGAGTTTTTGCTTCTGGGTAGCTCTCTGGCTCCCCCTCATCAGTAAGCAAAATATAATCTGCTGCAGGATATCTTGTTGATGGTTGACGCTCTCGAGTAGACCTCCTAACCTGAGGTTCCGTGGTTTCTGACTGAGGAGACTGCTCCCCCTGCTCAACACCCTGTTCATCTGGCAACTCCTGCGCCTCATCACGATCTAAATCGTTTTGTCCACCTTCTCCACCTGTAGTCTACACTGGAGAAGGAGTCGGTGTGAGATCAACCACTCCATCAACAACTTCATTAGACTTTTCAGTCTTTTCAATATCTCCAAAGAATTGGTCTTCATGAAACACCACATCCCTACTTCTGATAATTTTTCTCTTCTCTGGATTCTATAACCTGTAGCCAAACTCGGCACCACCATAGCCAAGAAAAATGCAACATACTGCCTTATCATCCAGCTTTGAACGCTGCTCCTTTGGTACATGTGCAAAAGCCTTGCACCCAAATACCTTCAAATGAGAATAAGAAACATATTTACCTGTCCATACTCTCTCCGGAAGATCAAAATCCAAAGGAATTGAGGGAGACCTATTAATCAGGTAAAGGGCAGTCAGAATAGCTTCACCCCAAAATGGCTTGGGTAGCTGTGCCACTCTAATCATGCATCTCATCCTTTCAAGAATAGTATGGTTCATTCTTTCGGCTACACCATTGTGCTGTGGAGTACCAGGAACCGTTCTTTCATGTCGAATACCATGCTTTGAGCAATAGCCTTTAAACTGGTTGGATGTGTACTCACCACCATTATCAGTGCGGAGACATTTCAAGAGCTTTCCTGTTTCTCTTTCAACCATGACATGAAACTGCTGAAATACTTGGAACACCTGATCCTTCGATTTCAACGCATAAACCCAGACTTTCCTGGGTGCATCATCAATAAATGTGACAAAAGACTTATTACCACCCAATGACTCCACCTCCATGGGACCACAAACATCAGAATATACCAAATCCAACATATTAAATTTTATCGTTGATGTTTTAGAGAAAGAAACCCCATGTTGTTTACCAAACAAGCAATAATCACAAGGGTTAAGGGATGTACCTTTGGAGTAATTAATCAGTTCTTTCTTTGCCAATAACTGTAGTCCTTTCTCACTCATATGTCCAAGTCTCTTGTGCCACAGATTTGGAGAGGATCTGTCTTCAACAGCATTCAACACACCTTTGCATAGCTTCACATGTGTTTTGTAAAGCGTATTACACGCCTTCCCTCTCGCAAAAATAAGAGACCCTTTAGTGAGTTTCCACCTGCCATTTCCGAAGTAACTTTCATAACCTGCACGGTCCAATGAAGTCCCGGAAATCAGATTCAACCGCAGATCAGGAATATGTCGCACATCTTTCAGCGTCATTGTGCAACCAATATCGGTTTGAATGCAGACATCACCGATCCCAACAATATTCGAATGACTTGTGTTGCCCATCTTCACAGTGCCAAAGTCCCCTGCTTTGTACGTTGTGAACATCTCCTTAGAAGGAGTAGCATGGTAGGATGCTGCTGTGTCAACAACCCACTCAACCTGATTATTTGCAACACTCAAACACTCTTCAACTTCACTGGTCAAAATCATTACTTCATTATCCAAAGTAGCAGTAGTGTTAGTGTCATTCTTTTGCTCATTGTTGGTTTCTTTCTTTTCCTTTAAGGCAAAGTAATTCTTTCTAATGTGACCCTCCTTGCTACAATGAAAGCATTTTTCAGACTTTTTCTTAGTCTGTGATTCCTTGCCACCTCTGAACTTGCCACGACCCCCCTTTAGGAAGTACACACTACTTACCCTTGAAAAGAAATGGCTATAATTTGTCCTCAAAGCTTTCATACAGTTGGAAGTAGCATGTGGCCTAACAAAATGAAGAAAACGACGGTAGAAGTCGCTTTGGCGGAAAAAATGCCCCCTTTTTTAGGTGAAAGGAAGACTTCTCTTTTGCCTTTTTCTTCCTTCCTTCTGTCGACAACATCATTACATGACCACACACCACAGCTGTGGTACCTGAAGGTTGCTCAGTCCTTTCAGTACTTTTTTCAGCTTTTTCTGCACAAACACACATGCATTTGGTTGCATTCCCCGATCCCTGTCAATGTGCTCCAAGGAATCCTATTGACGATGATGAATGTATGAAATATCACCCTACTCGTTTCTTCAACTTCTCAATTCTCCTGGTCGTTTGATGGAAAACTGTTGCTGCTGTGTATTCTTCTGATAAAAAGGGAATCTTCAGTATTGGACTATTGGGTGATCCTACTGAATTGTACATTTACGGTGCCTGTATTTCGTTTTTACACTTGAAGAATGGACATGGCTGCTTTTCGCTGCCTTGATTTTCGTGTTTATACGATTTTATGGACGTGTGCTAATTAATACCGGTAAACTTGCTTCCATGGCAATCATATGTAGGTGGGGATTGATAGATTTAGTGAGGCCTAAGGATGTGCAATATATCATGCATATTACATCATATTAATCGAGTAAATTTCAAAAAGCATAAAATTTTGATATATTGACCGTACAACTGCCATTATAATTAAGAATTGGTGTAAAATTGTAGAAACTCATATAGTTCCCACAGTGTTGTTCATATAGAAAATGACGCTCTAAAAGATGATTTTACCCTTAAACCTTAGGGATATCATAGGACTATGGTGCAATATCCCGTGGTTGTAGGATATCGTACCTATGATATTTTGCAACTATAGGTATCGCACAATCTTCCCTTCCAGCCCGAGCTCAAAACACACATATTTACCCTGAATTCAAAACTCTATTTTTTCTCTTCATCATTTCTATTTGCTGCAGGTTCCTAAGTTGGAGCTCTTATAATATTTACCCCGACCTTAGTGAAATGGTTTTGACCGCGATCCTTTTCCTCTCTTTGGTGGAAAGCGATGGGTGTTTCTTCTCACTCTAGCAGAAAAGATTTAAGGCGAAAAATATAGGTTTGGTGTATATCCTATGGCCATGGGATATCACATGGTGCGATATCCTATGGCTCTATGATATCGCACGATTTAAATGTAAAATCATTAATTTTAAAGTGTCATTTCTATATGAACAGCTCTACAGGAATTATCTAAATTTTGACAGTTGGGGCAAAAGGTATAAGGGCACTCGTGTGGTTAATTATATGTTGTGCGCATGCGTGCAGAAGCGCGAGTACCTACGATCGATAATTAAAGCCATACAAAAGAAGAGAGAAAATCACATGAGAGATTTACGTGGCTCAGCAGAGTGCCTACATTCACGGCCAAATAGAACTCACTCTCTTTACTTTTCGACAGCCTTCGGTTTAGGGTTACAGATTACATTATATATATAATCTCTACTTTCTTAGCCCCTAAAGCGTTTGGTTCGCTGGAATGGTTTTAGGCAGGAATGGAATGGAGAGTGGAATGAGTCTGGAATGGAATGAGGCAGGAATGGTGATTTCCTTTTCAACATTTGGTTTTACTAAAGAATCAATCTAGTAATAGAATGGTAATTACTGTTCTTGCGTTTGGTACGCTAGAATGATGCCCAGAATGGAATAAAATTTACATAAGAAAGACCAAAATACCCTCATCTACCTCGACCTCCAAAGGGAATCTCTACCATAAGAGATCAATCACAGTTGATCTCGGTGGGCCATACAGACCCTCTAATGCTGTCACGCCCCAAAAATCGGGATCCTGGAGCGGCCCGATTTCGGAGGCGTGATTTTTGGGGTTAATTAAAATTTTTTCTTTTCCCCAGGATCCACGTGTGTGAGGATAAGAAAATCCCATCGCAAACTGAATATTTCGCGGAAGCTGAAATGCGGCGTTGCGACTCGAAACCCATGACCTTCGGAATCCGTGTCGCACTCCACCATTAACATAAGGCCATCAAATCAAGGCTCATAATCAGAATGGAATAAAACAAGAACCATAAATATTGCGCTGGCAGAACAGGATAATTCATTTCCCACATATATTCAAGTTACAATTTATAAAGGTATATTCATGAAAATCCCAAAGGAAAAAGGCTAATAAAAGCCATCCAAAAAGATAAAAGATCACCCCCAACAATATTTCGTATCTCAAGACCCAATCGGACATCTAAATGACATCGTTGGGCAGCCACTCTCACTCAACCGGCTGCTCTACAGCTGCCACCTCGAGCTCCTCCTCAAGGGAAACAAAATCTGTATCTGAGCACCAAAACGAAAGGGTCAGACACGACGGTCTGGCAGGCAAAAGAATGAGGAACAATCATGCTATAAATTAATAGTTTTGAATAAATAAAACAACATTTCTATAACGATAAATTGTATAAAACAAAGCATTTAAATAACAATACCATTTATAAGAACCATTCTTAAATCGAGATGACCATTCGAAATCATTACCCAATTATGCTATAAATCAATAGTTTTGAAATAATTAAAATAGTATGTACAATAAAGAAAAGTTGCATAAAACAAAATATTTTAATGACAATATCATTCATAAGAGAAATTGTATAAAACGAAGCAATTGATATCGATTTCCTTTATAAGATCCTTTCATGAATCATGTAAAACAAAATATTTTGGTGACAATATTATTTATAAAATCATTTACAAATCAAGCACCTCGATAACAATATCATTTACAAGATCCATTTGAAAACAACACTTTGGCATCCACATATAGCTCCATTCTCCATCACATGAAGTAACAAGAGCACTTATGGTTCTCTGTCATAAAAGGGTGAAGGGAGAAACCAACATAACATAACATAAATTGTGGTAACTCAGTAAACTGAGGACCACACATAAATCCCGCCGCGGAACTGCTGCATAACATAAACAAGCACGTACGTATTTACCAATCCCAGTTGGTACAAATTTAGGTACCCAAGGCGGTTGATCAGACCGGCAATGGTCGTCCAAGCTGAGTGGAGCCGACACTAAAATATGCACTTTCAAAACAATGTTTGACACTTCAAAACTTCGAAAACTACTCACTCTAAATCAATTACATACACTCTCATCCTCTTTGACTCATGGACTCGCACTGCATAGTTCTGGTCCAATCTTGCCATAAGACTTTGTTTTCAAAATAGTAGTCCCAACACACTGTGTATAAAAACACCATCACTCAATAATTCCCAAATGGGTTTTAAAAATTAAAACTTTGGGAAAACATTTCTCTTCAAATTGATACGAATCATAGGATGGGAGAGTGGTTTCATAAATCATAATTTAACATCAAGACCTTGATACCGTAATCGTTGAATCGCATACACTTTGAAATCCCATGTCGATCATTCGTTTAGATGGTGCTCAATATTTTAAATGACATTAAGGATATCGAGGTGTGCACTTCTACTAAGAAGGGTCCACAAGTGATTAGAGTAGTAAACCCCTCCATTCTCTTCATTAATTTCCATAACCAATATGTTTC
Source organism: Litsea cubeba (assembly GCA_012931725.1). Lineage (NCBI taxonomy): Eukaryota > Viridiplantae > Streptophyta > Magnoliopsida > Laurales > Lauraceae > Litsea > Litsea cubeba. The sequence goes on along the minus strand of CM022952.1, from coordinate 59,568,302 downwards.
AAATTTCTCCTTATTTCTTCCAAGCAAGTCTTTGGATTAATCATACATCCATTAGTGAGAGAAAGAGTATCCAGCTCATCCAGGTAAAATAGGATAGCAACAGCCCCATAAAAATCAAGAAATCACCATAAAACAAGCCCAAAGATAAAACGGGCAGTGGCTGGGCCCGTAAAATTTAAAAGGGGCAGCAAACAGGCCATTAAAATCCTTGGGACAGGGACTGGGCCCGCTTGAGCGAGCTCGAGCGGACCCTCCCAGGGAGTGGGTTCGCTTCTAGCGAGCTTGCTCTCTGGCTGGCCCGTCAGAAGTGCACTTATGCACTGTTTTATCTTCCTTTCTGCATTTCTTTTGAAACCTTCTTCCCTACTTAACCAAATCATCAATCTATAGCATCAAAAACTGAATTATTTCATAACAAAACTGACGAGTCAGACCCAAGATCCAAATCGTGATGGTGAGTCGGGTCCAGTGATCCGATCCAAGCCTAAGTGACCCATTCCAGGATGATAGGTCAAGCCAAAGAACTCGATCCGTCAGTTCCGTTGAGATCCGATTCCATCCGCTGAAGCCCAGGTGCTAGCCCACGAAGAGACCGAGTCAGGGCAGCCACGTTGCTTTGGAAACAGTTCCGCTCCTACCAGGTCCTGCGGAGAGATATCTCACCTGCCCCGTCCAGCGCGAGGGTAGTTCCTCACCTGCTCCGTCCAGCACGAGGGCAGTTCGAGGGTTCCAAGGGCGAACGTTGTAGAGGAGCGTCCCCGTCTGTTAGGGTAGACTATAAATCAAGAGACCCACCAGCACTTGAAAAAACGAAGATCTTCCCATTCACTTCGACTATTGTATTCCTCTAGTTTATAACCCGAAATCATTGAGGAAGTAAAACACCACAGGCAATCTCTGCCTTTCAGCAGTGGACGTAGGTCATTTTGACCGAACCACTATAATCCCTTCTCTCTCTTCTTTAATTATTGCATTTACTGCATTTATTACTTGACCGGTGGTGTCCGAAACCCTATTTTGGCATCATCAGTTTGGCGCCGTCTGTGGGAAAGAAAATCAAATACTTTCAAAATCATGGTGATCAGCACGAGATCGGTAAGGCGAGACGACAATCCCATCCAAGCTGCAGGTCCGGGTCCTTCTAGGCGCCCAGACTCCCCTAGGCAGGGAAACAATGGTCCTCCACCGGGTAACCCTGGCCCAAATACTCTTGCCCCTGCTCCCACTCCTCAGCAGATGTTGGAGACCATGCAGTAGCTGGTAGCCCAAAACCAACAAATCTTGCAACTCGTGCTTGCGGGACAAGGAGGAGTTCAGTTTGGAGGAGCACCCCAGGGAGGAGCACCATTTGGTGAAGTACAGCAAGAAGTGCCAATCCCGAGGCAGGCTCCATGGCGACAACCCCTCACCCGGGCGCCCATCCCACTGGCGCCCAGGGTAGGGGAGCACCTCACCCGGGCGCCCATCCCCCGGGCACCCAGGGTGGAGGAGCACCTCACCTGGGCGCCCATCCCCCTGGCGCCCAGGGTAGAGCACCTCACTTGGGCGCCCCTCATCATGGCGCCCAAGGTCGAGGAGCACATCACGGCCCCCATGGCCGAGGAGTACATCGAACCTCCACGGTGCCTCTTCAAGAGTCCCCCAAGTTGCCCCACAAGAGATACTCTTGGTCGATCCTCGAGGCCGCGCCCATCACGAAGTTCCTCCACCCCGTGGTGGAGCCCATGGAGGATTTCCACCTCCTCCCTTCAATTCTGACGGGGAGGACTCTCACTTCCAAGAAGGGGGAAGTGAGAATCACAGCATTGGAGATGAAAGTTATTTCCCTGGTCCATCCAGGGAGCTTCACAATCACTGGGAGGAAAAGATCAGAGAAATGCAGAATCAACTGGGCGATGTCTTCAATGCAATGAAGGCCCAGGCACCGGAGACTGTGGATTATCTAGTCGGGTGAACGGATACACCGTTTAAGCCCGATGTAGTACACTACCCACTTCCTAGGAAGTTCAAAATGCCATCCATGGAGACCTTCGACGGAAAGAAGGATCCATTGGACCACCTGGAGACATATAAAATCGGGATGCAGCTACATAATATCCCTGACGAAATTATGTGCAGGGCGTTCCCCACCACTTTGAAGGGCTCCGCTCGGCGGTGGTTTGCCAATCTCCCCCCTGCATCCATCGCCACATTTGGAGAGTTGAGCAAATCCTTTGTCTCGCACTTCATTGGAGGACGTCGCCACCAGAAGCCCGCCACACACCTGCTCAGCATAAAGCAGGATAAAACTGAAAGCCTCAGGAGCTACCTCACTCGTTTTAACGAGGAGGTACTTCAGGTCGAAGAGCCCGATGACAAGGTGTCCATGACTGCATTCCTAGGAGGACTTCGCTCATCGAGTTTCCTCTTTTCAGTAATGAAGCGCTCTCCGAAGAGCTTCCCGGAACTACTGGCGAAGGCCTAGAAGTACATGAACGCCGAAGATATTACCAGGGCCAGGCGAGGAGAGTCCTCCAAATCAGTGGACAAGGGAAAGGAGTGGGAAAGAGATGAAAAGAAGGAAACAAGCAACAAGCGAAGTAGGATAGAGAGGGTACCCGTCAGAGACAGACTCGATCCTGCACCACAAAGAGATAGGCAAGTGTTTACTCCCCTCAATGCCACCGTTGAACACATCCTGTTCCAAGTACGGGATGACCCTGCAATAAAATGGCCGGGGAAGATGAAGTCTCCTCCAAACCGCAGGAACCTGAACAACTACTGTCGCTTCCATTGCGACCATGGCCACGACACTGATGACTGTTATGACCTCAAGAGCCAGATCGAGGATCTCATTCAGCGTGGTCATCTGTGCCAGTATGTTGCTGGCAGGGGGCAAGCACTGCCTCTACCACCACCTCGTCATCCAGAGGACCAGCAGCCGATCGAAGAGATCAGGACCATCGCGGGAGGACTAGCGGAGTGTGTAGAGTCACACTCTGCCATGAAAGCTCATGTCAGAAAGGCAAGACACCCAGATGATGAAACACGCCCGTCCAAGGCGCCCATGCACGGAGCTACCGATGAAATCATATCCTTCTCGGATAAGGATTTGGAGGGGATCCAGCACCCCCACGATGACCCTCTAGTGTTCACCATGACGGTCGCCAATTTCCGGGTGCGTAGGATCTTGGTGGATAGCGGCAGCTCCGCAGATATCCTGTTCTCAGGAGCTTATGACGAGCTGAAGCTGGGCCGGGAGAGGTTGCAGCCTGTCAAAGGCCCCCTCATCGGATTTTCAGGGGAGAAAGTATATCCCCTGGGGGTAATTACTCTGCCGGTCACAGCGGGTGCAGCACCCCGAAGCTCCACAATAATGGTCAACTTCCTAGTAATAGACTGCCCCTCAGCCTATAACATTATTTTAGGGCGACCAGCTCTTAATGCCTTGAGAGCCGCTCTCTCCATGTACCATCTCATCCTCCGATTCCCAACCCCGAATGGAATCGGGGAAGTAAGAGGGGACCAGGTAGCAGCGAGGGAATGCTACGTCTCCTCAATGAGGGCCAAGAAAACGCAGGAGGCGTCGCAAGTTGAAATCTTGGACCCAAGAGACGACACCACTATAGAGAGAGGAGAACCAATTGAAGCACTTACGCCTGTCGTCTTAAATGAAGACCTTCCTGACAGAAGAGTATACATTAGCTCTTCTCTTTCTGAAGATTTGGTTCGGAAGGTGACAAATTTTCTGCGGAATAACATGGATATCTTCGCATGGTCACATGCGGATCTCGAAGGGATTAATTCCGATGTCGCCACTCACCGCCTCAATGTCGACCCTCGCCACAAGCCTGTTCGACAAAAGCTAAGGGGCGCCTCCACTGTAAGGGCCCAAGCAATGGACATAGAGGTCGGGAAATCAATAGAGAACGGGGCTGTCAGGGAAGTAGCATACCCTGAATGGCTCTCAAATGTCGTGATGATGACAAAGGCGAATGGGAAGTGGCGCCTATGTGTGGACTTCACCGAGCTTAACAAAGCATGTCCAAAGGACTGCTACCCGTTGCTGAGGATTGATCTCCTCGTTGATGCCACAGCAGGACATGAACTGCTCTCCTTCCTGGATGCTTACTCTGGATACAACCAGATTAACATGCATCCCCCAGATCAAGAAAAGACGTCGTTCATCACCCCGAGAGGAACCTATTGCTACAGGGTTATGCCTTTCGGGTTGAAAAATGCAGGTGCAACCTACCAACGCCTGGTGAACAAAATGTTTCACTCCCAAATCGGGCGAACCATGGAGGTTAATGTGGACGACATGTTAGTGAAGAGCCTCGCTGCCAAAGATCACGTCGACCATCTGCAAGAAACTTTCGATCTTCTCTGGCTCTACCGCATGAAGTTGAATCCTGAGAAGTGCGCCTTTGGCGTTGGATCAGGAAAGTTCTTGGGCTTCATGGTCGACCAAAGGGGAATAGAGGCGAACCCCGATAAAATTAAAGCTATACTGGACATGAGGCCGCCCACTTCCACCAAGGAGCTGCAGCGCCTCAATGGAAGAGTTGCAGCACTTAACAGATTTGTTTCCAAGTCTGCAGACAAGTGCTTGCCTTTTTTCAAACTCCTCCGAAAAGCTTTTGAATGGGGACCCGAAGCTGAGGAAGCATTCCAGAAGCTTAAAGCCTATTTAGCCGCTCCTCCTCTTCTTTCACATGCTACACCCGGCGAGGTGTTATATTTGTATCTCTTTGCATCCCCCTCAGCAGTCAGCTCTGTTCTCATTAGAAACCATGATGGAGTGCAAAAGCCCATCTATTATGTAAGCAGAGCATACCGAGGGGCAGAGTCCAGGTACTCTGATTTGGAAAAACTGGCGCTTGCCCTCATCTCAACTGCAAGGCGCCTACGACACTACTTTCAGAGCCATTCAATTGTCGTGATTACTGATCAGCCCCTGAAAAGAATAATGGGGAAGCCGGATGTATCAGGGAGACTGGTCAAATGGGCAGTAGAACTAGGTGAGTTCGATGTCCAATACCAGCCAAGAGCAGCAATCAAAGCACAAGCCCTAGCTGACTTTGTAGCTGAATTCACATACGCAGAGGGGAAGACGAATGGATCTACCAGTTTGTCACCATCAAGCCTCGGCGCGCAAGTCAATCTGCCACTCACGGAAGATATCCTTTGTGGCACACAGGGCTCCCAGCCTCGTCCTGATACAGAGACCACGGGCGCCCAGGGCCCCCTGGGCGCCCAAACCCTCTTTCCCCCGAGCGCCCAAGGTCCCATGGGTGCCCAGCTTGTTTCTGGCGCCCAGACCTCCTCTACCCTGGGCGTCCAGCCTATTCCTGGCGCCCAGGCCTCCTCCTCAGACACGGATGCCCAACCTGTTCCTGGCACCCAGGAGACCACTTCACAGAGCGCCAAAGAACCCCTGCGTGTCAAGCCTCACCCAGGCGATCAGATTCCCTCGCCACAACCACTTTGGAGACTATATGTAGATGGCTCGGCAACAAATGAAGGAAGTGGAGCTGGCTTCATCTTAATCAGCCCTGACGGTACGCCAATCAAGTACGCGGTGAAGCTCCACTTCATTGCCTCTAACAATGAAGCAGAGTATGAGGCCCTCCTCTCTGGTTTGAGATTGGCGATCGAAATGGACGCCCAGTTCCTAACCACTTACAGTGATTCAAAACTGGTGGTAAATCAAGTAAATGGCGAGTTAGAAGCAAAAGAGGCAAGAATGCAGGACTATCTCGCCATGGTAAAGAGATTGATCCCTCATTTCTAAAGCTTCCAGATCTGTCACATCCCTAGAGGGGATAACATGGCTGCAGATGCACTCGTCAAGCTCGCCTCGTCACTAGAAGCCTCATCTGCCGAACCGACACTCATTGGGCACCAGTTAGAGCCGAGCAAGTTAGATGTGGCAATTACAAACATCAACTGTGCAACGGATGAGTCAAACTGGATGACCCCAATAAGAGCGTACCTCCAAGAGGGTACAGAGCCGGGTGATCCACTGGAGGCGAAAAAACTATGGATGAGAGCTTCAAAGTACATTCTACTACAAGACACTCTCTACAAAAAGGGCTATTGCTTACCACTGCTGCGCTGCCTATCGCCTGAAGATGCTGACTACGCCCTTCGTGAAATTCACGAAGGAATCTGGGGGAATCATTCTGGAGGACGCTCCCTGGCCCACAAAGCACTTAGGCAAGGTTTCTTTTGGCCTACCATGGTGAAGGACGCCAAAGAATTTGCCAGAAAGTGCGACAAGTGCCAACGCTTCGCCACTGTACCGAGGCAACCACCAGAGGGGCTGACACCAATTCTGAGCCCATGGCCTTTCTCCAAATGGGGCATTGATATTTTGGGCCCTCTTCCGTTGAGCAGAGGACAATGTAAGTTTGTAGTCATCGCCATTGACTACTTCACAAAATGGGCGGAGGCAGAACCCTTAGCAAATATAACAGACTCAAAGGTAAAAGACTTCGTCTGGAAAAACCTAGTTTGTCGCTTTGGGATACCTCACGCTATTGTAAGTGACAATGGCAAGCAGTTTGATAACAAACTCTTCAACAACTTCTGCTCCGACCTCCAGATAAAGCAGCCTCATTCCAGTCCGGCATACCCACAAGCAAATGGGCAAGCAGAAGTCATGGTGAGGACAGTCCTTCACAATCTAAAGACAAGGCTTGAAAGAGCAAAGGGTCTTTGGGTCGACGAGCTCCCAGGGGTGTTATGGGCATATCGAACTACACCGAGAAGTGTTACCGGGGAAACCCCTTTTTCTCTCGCATTTGGGACCGAGGCAGTCATCCCTATCGAAATAGGCGTACACTCCTTAAGGGTCCACCTCCATGACCCGGTCACCAATGAGGAAGGACTCCGCATCAACCTCGACTTGATAGAGGAGGCTAGGGAGATGGTTACGGTCCGTAACACGGAGTATAAGCGGCGCATGGCAAAATACTACAACTCGAGGGTGAAGCCTCGTTCTTTCCAAATGGGAGACTTAGTCCTAAAAAAGGTCATCCTCGCCGCAAAGGACTCTCGCGAAGGAAAACTAGGACCAAACTGGGAAGGGCCGTACCTCATCACAGAAGTAGTAAGGCCAGGCACCTACAGAATCCAAAATTCTGACGGAAAAGTCTTACTCCATCCATGGAACACGGAGCACTTGAAGAGGTACTATCAGTATCATTATATGGGAACCAGAGTAGTGAATGTGTGGGGCTCAAGTTTTTTTTGCTAAAGGTTAATTTGTATTGATAAAAAGAGAAAAGGGCAAGAAGCCCCCAAAATTACAAAAGACTGCACAGGGGCAGAAACAACCCATAAAACCAAACCAGCTCAAGGAATTACATTTGGAACTACAAGACTGACAAAAGGAGGTAGACTCCCAGTAGAAGATCCAGAGCAAAAAGAAAAGATTGAATAGGAACCAGCTCCCCTCCAGTCCAGCAGCGCTGCATAGATAGGAGACAGCAACCAGCAGTTCAAAACCAAGTGGCACAGAAATCCTCTTAGCTGGATAGAACAGTGCAGCGCCCTGCTCTGCAGAGAATAGGCAGCAGAGACCGGAGGATCTGCAGCTCGCCAGACGGAAGGGACTGAACTGCACCCTAGAGAGAACAGCTTGAAACAAGCTGCATGCAGAGCTCGCTGAACAGGAGCTAACTACAGAATAACAGGCAGCAACTGGATCACAATCAACTGAGAAGGGTGTCTACCAGATTGGGCTGACAAGCACCGAGCATTTATCAGGCAGATTAACCAGCATCCAACTAAACAGAAATGAAAAGAAGGTAGACACAAAGCTCTGCCTCAACTTTCCTAGCTGAATTTCCAGTAGAGACAGATGAAGCTCGGGATCCAGGTGCTCAAGCTTAACCCGGGGCTATCTGAGGAACCAATGGCTCAAGCAGGAAGGAGCACCTCCAGCGGCAGGAGCGACTTTAGCAAAGAAAGACCCATGAGCTTGAAGTAATCTGTCCTCTGATCAATTAAACAGAACCACTGAGCAGGCACACTTGAGCTTGAAGGAAGCTGTCCTCAAAGCAATTAAACAGGACCACAGAGCAGGCACAGAGAACCAAAGAGGAGGAAGAGAGAGGCTAGGAGATGTACAAAAGTCAGAGGTTGTGGTTAGACAAAAAATGTATGAACAGCTGAAGAGTCCTACCAGAAAAAGGTCTGTTGATAGAACTGATAGAGGAGGAGAGAAGCTCTTTCAGTAGGATCTTGACCTTCGTCTGAGAGGCTCTTAAATTTCTGTGAATTTGATCATTTCTACATTTCCAAATTACATAAGTAGTGGAGAAGAAGATGGAGGAGACTCCTAGTCTTGCTATCTTGTCACAGTTAGCTGAAAGGCTCTGCCAAATAACAGAAGGAGAACAAGGAGCTGCAATATTAACTCCTGCTGCTTGAAGAATCCATCTCCATTGGCCAGAGGCGAAGGGGCAGAGGAAAAAGAGGTGCAGCACAGTTTCTACATGCTGGTTGCAGAGACAACACCTGGAGGCTAGACTGATTCCAGTGGCTTGAGCCCGGTCGTTTGTAGGAGTCTTGCAATGCATCAGGCGCCAAGCAAAGAAGGAGACTCTCGGTCTAATGAGGTGGTTCCATACCAGGGGAGCCCAAATTTTGCGGGGCTGAGATTGCCTAATTAGCTGCCAAGCCTCTTTGAGAGATAAGTCTTTCCCTGGGTGGCTTTTCCAATAGATGGAATCAGCTTTAGCATGGTCTATAGAGATAGACTGGACGGCACTCCTTAAAGCTTCTTCCACCTCTCTTTGAAGCCCTGATGGAAAGGTCCAGGCTGAGCCATCCCAGAGGGAGCTGACTGTCTGGTGAGGGGGAAAGGAGAAGGAAGGGAACTGATCTGCCAGGCTTGACTCTGAAGACCAAGAATCAAACCAAACATCTGCCAATTTGCCATTCCCAATAATCCATTTACTGCCTTCTTGAATGATGTGAGCTGCCTTCCTGATTTTCCGCCACACGCAGGAACCAATTTTGGTCGTGGAAGAGCTCCATAAGGTAGACCTGGGGAAGTACCTCCCTTTCATCCAGTCAGCCCAAAGAGAAGCTGACGTAGCAGCTGTCCATGCTAGCTTGACAAAAGAAGCTCCGTTATGGTCTTGGATTCGCCTGATACCAAGACCTCCCTCAAGGGTGGGAAGACACACCATATCCCAGCGAATCTGACTCCTCTTAGATCTAGAAGCAGCTCCCGACCATAAGAAATTCCTCATTATGCTTTCTAAGTGGTTAGTGACTGACTTTGGGAGTGGGAAGACCATCGCAATGTGAGTAGGTAAACTGCCTAGCACATGCCTGATCAGGGTGGTGCGACCAGCAAAAGAGAGCAGCCTGGACTTCCACCCGACTAGCTTGGAGAGGAACCTATCCACCAGAGAGTGCAGGTGATGTCTTTTCGGCGTTCCAGTTATCAGAGGTGCACCGAGATAAGAAGAGGATAGAGGATAATCTTGAAGGTTGGTGATGGACAGAATCTGTCTTTTTGTCAACGGGCTGCACTTGCCTAAGAAGAGTTTGCTTTTTGCCACATTGATGTGTTGCCCCGAGCTGAATTGATACTTTTCTAGGAGTTGTTTGAGAGCCATCAGACCTTTCTTGTTGCCTTTCAAGAAGAGCAGAATGTCATCAGCATAGAAGAGATGGCAGGGGGTCTTTGGCACTGAGGAAAGAGGGAGGACCAGCCTAGAGGAGACCAGTTTCTGAATGTTGAGGCTGAGAATTTCCTCTGCTAAGATAAATAGGTAAGGGGACAGGGGGTCCCCTTGTCTGAGACCACAAGTGGAATCAAAAAACCCATAAGGCACTCTATTTATAAGGACAGAGCCTTTTCCAGAACAGACACAGGCTTTAACAAGGTTAATCCAGCTATTAGAGAACCCAAAGAAGGCTAGAGCTTTAAAGAGGAAGGCCCAGCTTAACTTGTCAAAAGCTTTAGATATGTCGAGCTGCATACAAAGAGACCCACCCCTTGTCTTCAAGCGGAGGAATTGGAAGAGCTCATGAGCTAAGGCAATGTGTTGATGGATTGATCTCCCTTTAACAAAAGCTGCTTGGTTTGGAGAGATTAGAGAGGGGAGGATGAGAGACAGTCTGGATGCTAAGATTTTGGAAATGATTTTGTAGGAGAAGTTGAGAAGGCTAATTGGCCTATAATCAGTGAAAGAACTTGGCGAATTTGATTTAGGAATCAATGCCAGAAAGTAAGCATTGGAAGCTTTATACAGATTACCAGAGGAAAAAAAGTGTTTCACTGCTCTAATGATTGTCCCTCCAGTAATCATCCAGGTGGCTGTGAAGAAGGAACCAGGGAAACCATCCGGCCCTGGGGAGCTGTCCGCCTTCAAATCAAAAACTGCCCTCTTAATTTCTTCTTCTTCCGGAATTCTTGTCAGGTGGAGGTTCATGACAGGAGAGACTTTGTTACTCTCTAATTCAAAAAGTCTCCCTCCAGGATCAGGGTGAACTGACTGTGCCAGGCCTGAAAAGTGACTGACTGCCAACTGCTGGATTTGGGTTGGGTCCTCAATCCAATTACCATTGGATTGGATTTTGTCAATTCGGTTAACAGCCCCTCGAGATTTTGCATAGGCGTGAAAGAAAGCTGTGTTTCTATCTCCATCTTTCAGCCATCTCACTTTAGATTTTTGGCGCCAGTGGAGATCTGCTATTTGTAGCCAATTGTGAAGAGAGGCCTTGGCCTCCGAAAGAGCCTGGTGGAGAGAGTCTGTCGGACCAGCATCCAGCCTTGCTTGGATTTCCAGCACATTCCTTTCCGCTTCTTGAGTCTTGAGTCTGATTTCTCCGAAGACAGTCTTGTTCCACACTTTGAAGACTTGCTTCATTACTTTCAGATTTTGAGCTAGCACGTATTGGGGATGGCCCTCAATGTCTGGCTTCCAATTTTCCTCAACAAGACTAAGGAATTCCGGGTGTAGCGTCCACATCACTTCAAATTTGAAAGGAGCATTTGAAGGAGAGGGACTCTGTCTGTGAGAGAGAAGCAGGGGCAATGATCAGAAGAGACCTTTGGCAAGTGGGAGAGCAGAGGATCAGACGAGATGACAGTCCATTGGTGGTTGCATAGGGCTCTGTCTAGTCTTGCTGCAACATAGCTGGTGCCTCTGCGGTTGTTAGACCATGTGAATTTGTTTCCAGAATAGCCCATGTCTTGCAGACCAGAGGCTAGTAGCATCTGTTGGAAGTCAGTATTTAAGCGAGAAGGTCTGAGACTAAATTTTTCAGAGGCAGAGAGGATGGAGTTGAAGTCTCCCAGCACGCACCAAGGGGTATTTGAAGAAGCTTGAGAAGTAAGGTAGTCCCAAAGCTCTCTTCTGCGAATATAGTTTATGGAGGCGTATATTCCAGTGAGAAGGCATTGGGTAGCATTGGCCGGGTTAGTGAAAGACAGGGTTAAGAATTGGCTGGAGAAATCCAATAGGGAGAATTGGAAAGCGGAAGTAGTTTTGAAAAAACACCAGATGGAAGCAGCTGATTGATTGAGGTTAGTGAAGAAGCCATCAAAGCCGAAGATTGACCTCATGGAGGGAGGGGGAGAAGGGGTCATTGGTTCCGAGAGAAAAATAATATCAGGAGAGTGAGAAGAGATGAGATGATGGAGAGCCCTAAGGGAAGGGGAATTTGGCAATACCCCTACAGTTCCAATAGAGGATTTTAATCATTTGGAAGTTGAGGGGAGAGAGGGAGGTCCATTTGAGCTTCTGGTCAAAGGGCGGGAGGAAGAGGCCTTTTTATTTTTGATTTTGGTTTTCTTTCTGTTGGAGGGAGTGGTGAGATTTACCTCTAAGGATATATCAGATGGATGGGGGAAATTTGGGGGATCAGAGGAAGGCAAGGTATGAGAGGGAGAAGGAAGATGAGGGGGGAAGGGGACTGCATCAGTTGGCTCTATGAAGGAGCATTTTTCCAGAATGTCAAAGGGGTTTGTGGTATCTAGGATAGGAGCAGGGATTTTATCAAGAACTTCCAAGAAAATATCCTTGGGTAGCTGATCAAGTCTGGAGTTTGACTGAAGATGATGACCAGAAGAGGTGGAGGGACCAGGGGAGTCAGGGGAAGGGAGAGGGGGGGGGGGGGGGGAGAGAAACAGGATCCTTTTGTTGGTCCAAGGAGCTTCCTGGAATAGGATGATCAAGAGAGACCACTTGGTTTGAGGCTGGAGCTGGGTCAGACTCAGAGGGGGATGCAGAGATTGAAATAGGATGGTCTTGGGAACCTGGCTCCATAGTTGGAGACTTACCCAAAATACCTTGGCTGTTGTGACTCTGTTTATTTGGGACTGTTTTGCAGTAGGTTTCTGAGTGTCCATGGAGAAGGCAGAGGGAGCATGGCAGATTTTCATAGGAGACAGAGAGAAGGACTTCCTCTTCTCCTGCTAAATCCGCCTTGATTTCTGTAGGTTTAGGTCTGGAAAGATCAATGTTAACCAGGATTCTAGCAAAAGTGAGAATTTTTTGGGAGGCAGTGATGTCATCCAGTTTCAAGGGAGTGCCTATGGAACTTGCTAAGGAGAGAAGGATATTTGAACTCCAACAGTGGTAAGGGATGCCATAGATACGGATCCAGACTGGTTGAAGATTTGGCCATTCTACAGAACCTTGACCAGGGGACCAGGGGAGAAGAAGGAGTTTTCTATTCTGCAGGCTGTGGGTTGATTGAGACAGAACCAAATCCCGGTCTTCCTTTGAGCTAAATCTGAAGATAAAATGGCCTTTGTCTGTAAGGGAGATCAAACATGGTTTAGAGAGGTTCCATTGAGAGTTGGCTTGGGAGGTCAGCCATTCCACAGTCGGTCTTCTTCCAATGAATTTGCCTATAGCTGCATTTGAGAAGGAGTTTTTGCTTGGCTCAATCATGGAGGAAGGGATTTTCATGACTATCTGACCATCGATTAGAGAGGAGGATGGGAAGTCTGAGGGGGCTATCGGCTTTGAATCTGGGAAAAGGTCTAGCCAGGAGTTAGGTGGGGGCTTAGATTGCTGAACCAGAATTGGGTTGGAGACAGAGTTCAGAAGAGGAGCTAATGGTTCTGTGGGAGAGTAGGGGGGTAAAGGAGGAGGGTCGGGGGGTTTCAGAGGAGGAAGAGGTAAGGATTTACCTAAAGCTGTACTGAGGAGACCCGCCAAGTGGTTATGCAGAGTAGCTAGCTGAGCTTCATCCCAAACCTGAGTTGAGGGACGGTCTGAAGTGACTATTGAGGGCTGAGACAAGGTTTGAGACCTTAAGCCTGTAGTTGAGGAGCTAAGGGACTGGGCAGGATGGGTTGGCTGTGGCGATTTTGGTAGGAGGAGCTCTGGCGAGGGAACTGCCGAGGTGGATGTTGGTCGAACCAGAGCTGCGATTGAATGGGAGCTGGGTAGAGGGGGAAAATCTGAAGAGAGAAAAGGGGATGAGTCTTCGGCTTGATGGGGATCGGCTTCAGAGATGTTGGAGAGGATTTGGGAAGGAAGGGAACGAAGGGTAAGGGAAGGGTTAGGGCTTGCAGACATTGAAGTAGAGTTCACTACAGTGGGGCTCAAGTTGATTTTTTCTATTTTCAATTGACATTGCAATGAGTAATGGATGAATAAAACATTCTACATTTTGTGAAAAATATATTCTTGCATTTACATTCAAACAGTTAGGCCATCAACTGCCTTTCTAAAAAAAAAAAGAAAAGAAAAAGAAAGATGCAACAGCTAAAGCACCCTGACACTAATCACTCTCATTGCTATCTCCACCATCCTCGCCATCGTCCTCGAAATTGTCCTCAACATCGTCAGAACTCCCACTATCATCATCAGGCGCCTCAGTCGGCACGAAGCCTGAGAAATCAATATCTGGAAAGGCAACATAGATCTTCCCTCGGAGCTCCTCATAGCCGTCAATAAAGGCATCAGCGATACCATCCTCTAAGTCCTGCTCAGCCTGAGAAGCTCTCTCATGTGTCGCTCTCATCTCTGTCTCCAAGACTGCCTCTCTGAGCGAAGCCCTCTCGCGGGCCTTCACAAGCTCAGCCTCACTGAGCGAAGCCCTCTCGTGGGCCTTCAGAAGCTCACCCTCACCGAGCAAGACCCTCTCGCGGGCCTATACAGGCTCACCCTCTACCTCGATCGTCCTCTTCTGGGCTGCTAAAAGCTCGGTCTCAAACCTGGTCGCTCTCTCGCAAGCCGCCGTAAGATCAACTTGGGAAGCCCTCCCAGCAGCTTCAAGGGCAGAAATCCTTCCTTGAGCAGCAAGGACCTCCTTCCGCATACTCTTTTTTTCCTGTTTCAGCCGACTGAGAGATTGAGCCCTGGAAAACAAGACGATCGACGCAGTGGAAGCCTGAAACAATAAGAGACAAAGAAAATGAGAGAGCATACATAAAATAAAGGTATGGAGAAGGGGAACGGTAAACCTTCACGTAAACCAAACCTTCTAGGAATGAATCTATAACTCCCTCTGAGCCCAAAGAATTAACCTGTGCAACCTGAGGACTCGACACAAATCTCCAGAGCCTTTCCCGGATCGTCGATGGATTACCAGGCATGGGACCAAGCCGAGTTGATCCCCCTGAAGTTCCCGAAGGTGGGGGACACGAACCAGGGGCAGAAGGTGTAGCTGGAGAAGAATGGTCCTGAGTGGCAGGCGTGGCCAAAGGAGTCGCCGGTCGAAGAGACGCTACTGGTGCCCCCCATGAAGAAGTAGATAGGAGAGAGCTCGCCTTGAAGGTCAATGGTGCAGAATTCCCTTTTGAGTAATCTACCCTCGCTATCTTGGAAGGAGGGGTATTTCTCCTAGAAAGGCGAGCTCCAATCGCTCTCTGCTTATCACTGCAGAAGCACCGATATTGCTTAGATAAAAAACAAAAAGAGAAGTTTGTAGCTAAAGCAAAAGGAAGTACCTGTTCTCTTGGAAGAAGAAGTCCCTGGAGAGGGTCCACCAGTCCTACCACTCTCTTTGGAGAGGAGATTGCCAAAATCTTTATTAGGATGATCTTTCATAGCCTGCAATTTCCGCTCCTGATCTGCAGAAAGCACGGGGGACTCCACAATAAATGAAAGAGAAGAAATGAGCATATGGATGCATAAAAATAACAGGAAAGAGTAGTCGGTGAATGCCTAATCTTTTGGCGTCAGCCCATTGCATGGGCACCAATGCTCGGTCTGTCTCAGAGGCCCACTCTCCGCCAATGAAGAAGAAGCGTGATTTCCAACTGTGGCAATTGGAACGTAGGCCTGTGATCAGCTTGCCACCCCTGGGGGTAAGATAGTACCATCCCCTATAGGGGGCTGGAGACTCGGTTAAGCTATAAGCGGCGTGGAACTCTACAGGGGAAGCATCCTCCCTAGGTATCTGTCTCCATAATGCTAGAAAGCCGATGAGAACTCTCCACCCATTGGGTACTAACCGCCCCGGTGTCAGTGAGAAATAGTGGAGAATGCGGCAAACTGCTGAAGACAAGGGGAATCTTAGTCCTGCTTTAAGCATCTCCTCGTAGATGGCGATATCACCAGATGAGACATCACAAGCCGGCTCGTCCGTTTCAGCCCGCCGACACATAACAGTGGGAGGAATGCGATAAGATACTGTAATCTTGAAAATGTCATCGTCAGTGTTGAGTATGCTATAGATGGTACTCACTTTGGATCCGTCGTCATCTACAACGACCTTCCCTTGATACCTTTTTCGGCGAGGACGCAACATATCCCGCGCTGCTCAAGCGACTGCCACCTTTTTTCGCGCTGCCGAGACAAAGGCATCACCCAATCTTGATCCTCCTTCGTCCAAGTGGCTGGACATGCCCTCGCCCGCAGCGCCAACGACGTCCGCGCCCACCACTGCAGCCTCGCCCGCGTCGCCGCCCAGCAGCACCGGTGGCGGGCGCCCACCGCGGCAGCCTCGCCCAGCGTTGGGGCCCCTGCAGCCTGGCGGGCGCCCACTTGCGACAGCCACGCCTGATCTGCCCACCGTGGCAGCCTCGCCCAGCAGCGCGGGGGCGCCCGCAACCTGGCGGGCGCCCACCTCCACCTCGCCCAGCAGCGCCTGGCGGACGCCCACCTCCACATCGCCCAGCAGCGCCTGGCGGGCGCCCACCTCCACCTCGCCCAGCAGTGCCTGGCGGATGCCCACCTCCACCTCGCCCAGCAGCGCCTGGCGGGCGCCCATCTCCACCTCGCCCAGCAGCGCAACGGGCGCCCGCAGCCTGGCGGGCGCCCACCTCCTCCTCACCCGGCAGCGCAGGGGCGCCCGTAGCCTGGCGGGCGCCCACCTCGTCCTCGCCCATCTTGGGATCGCCGGATGCGCCAGCGCCGCCCGCAGGGACGCCCGCGGCATGACGGACACCCATCGCACGTCCGACCTCCGACTGGCGAGTGTTCAGGCCGGAGCCACTCGCACCTACCCTGCCGCCTGTCACCATCTTCTTCTCTCCCAATAGCTTTTCTGCAGAGGCTAGTTTCTTTCTTTTGAAGAAATAATGCTCTAGGTCTTTTTTATAGCTTGAGTTTTCAAAGAAGAGTAGCCCAAGCCGGGAGGACTCTCCGAAATACATATCTATAGGAACTAACAGGGTTAAAACCAGGGAAAAGAAAGATTTTGTAGGGAGAAGAGATTGGAATTTACCAATGCCCCCTTTCAAAAAATTATTTGAGCACGGGACATTGAGGGGCAAATGACGAGTCAGACCCAAGATCCGAATTGTGATGGTGAGTCGGGTCCAGTGATCCGATCCAAGCCCAAGTGACCCATTCCAGGATGATAGGTCAGGCCAAAGAACTCGGTCCGTCAGTTCCGTTGAGATCCGATTCCATTCGCTGAAGCCCAGGTGCTAGCCCACGAAGAGACTGAGTCAGGGGAGCCACATTGCTTTGGAAACAGTTCCGTTCCTACCAGGTCCTGCAGAGAGATATCTCACCTGCCTCGTCCAGCGCGAGGGTAGTTCCTCACCTGCTTCGTCCAGCGCGAGGGCAGTTCGAGGGTTCCAAGGGCGAACGTTGTAGAGGAGCGTCCCCGTCTGTTAGGGTAGACTATAAATCAAGAGACCCACCAGCACTTGAAAAAATGAAGATCTTCCCATTCACTTCGACTCTTGTATTCCTCTAGTTTGTAACCCGAAATCATTGAGGAAGTAAAACACCGCAGGCAATCTCTGCCTTTCAGCAGTGGACGTAGGTCATTTTGACCGAACCACTATAATCCCTTCTCTCTCTTCTTTAATTATTGCATTTACTGCATTTATTACTTGACCGGTCGTGTCCGAAACCCTATTTTAGCATCATCAAAAACCATAAATCAATCAATACTCAACTGAATCACCTCATCCCATTTATGAATTCAGCATGAAAATCAGAGATTAATCATAAGATAAATTTAAAGATCTGAGCTGGAATCTCACATTGAGAAGTCCTTAGTAAAATCAGAGACTTTCATTCTAATGCCAACAAAATCATATAGACAGACTGAACATAAACCCAATGTTATAAAACTGCTGGAAATCAGGATTTTTATGACTAAGCAAATCATTTAAAACAAATTAGTATTTCAAATCAGAGCTTATAAATAAACAAGATTCAAAAGCATGCATTCCAATCCATTTATTCACTTGCCTCAAGCTGAAATGGGTCTCAAAACAGTCTATGAAAATCCTACACAGCTCAGCTGCCGTCCTACACCAAAATCCCATG
The DNA here is from genome assembly GCA_012931725.1 of Litsea cubeba. Lineage (NCBI taxonomy): Eukaryota > Viridiplantae > Streptophyta > Magnoliopsida > Laurales > Lauraceae > Litsea > Litsea cubeba. The sequence continues at coordinate 59,550,606 of CM022952.1, read as the reverse complement.
GAGAACCCATTTCAAAAATCCACAAAACTTTGAAAAACTATGGAGTTCTACAAAAGAATCCATGCATGTATGATAAGAAGCTCTAATTAGTCCAATAAAACCAGATTTGAGAAGAAGATTTCCATTGCTAACCTTGAGAAGCTCTAGACAAGAAGGAGAGTTTGGAGAAGAGGAAAATCCCAGCTGAAATCTCACAAAGATGGTATCAATGGATAGCTTGAAAGATGAGGAAGAGATTTGTGTAGTTTGTTTTCCAATTTGGGTTTGGTTTCCTTGGCATGCAGAGGAGAGAAGGTGCTGAAATGGAGGGGAAGAAAACTCTCTCAGGTTCAGCTGTGAGTTAGAGGAAAATGCAATGAAGGAGAAGAACCCACGTTGGGCTTCTAACTTAAGTGGGCTGTGGGCCCCTTTGGCTCCAAAACTTGACATGGCTGGATCATTGACTTGTGGGTCCCGGATGAGATCGACAAAAGAGAGAAAAATGATCGTCGAAATATATAGTTTTTAAAAATACCATTTTCACATGATTTTGCAAATATTGAAATTCATGTACAGATTTCAAGGTGAAAAACCTGTTTTACCCTTTTTGCTGAAAATTATGATTTCTGAGTTTCAAATTCAAATGGACAAAACGTAAAAGTTATTGAGATTAATAATACAAATTGAAAGTAGTAAAAATTGTAAATTTTCAAAATCAAGAATAAGTTCTCACAAAAACATAAATCACACGGGCAAGGTAAAACCAACGTCGACAGTCCTCAAAACTCTCCAAAGCTATGAAAAATTTATTCAAACTCACAAACGAAACTAAATTACTCCTAATCTCACTTAAAAAACAAATTCACAACTAAGAAAACACTAAAAAAGAGAACTAGGGATCGAGGTCTTACATCCTTCCCCCCTTAGAACATTTGGAACTCCAAATGAACTAAACCAAATAAAAAGAAAAGCAAATCCGAACTCAAAGAAACAAAACTAGAGAAAACAAATCGACACAACCTAACGAGTCCTCACCGCACGTCTTGATGTTTCTAGAGTATTTTATTTCCTAGAAACTAACCAGCTCTGATACCACTCTGTCACACCCCAAAAATCGGGATCCTGGAGCGGTCCGATTTCGGCGGCGTGATTTTTGGAGTAATTTTTTGGTGCATGTTTCTTTGTTTCAGTTGGTTTGAGTAATTGCTCTTTTCCCGCAAGAGAAGAAAATAAGAAATAATAAAAAAGAAAGCCATGAAAAGATGTCATCATGAGTGTGTGGGGATATTTTCCAGACACCGAAATCACCGCAAAGCGCCCAAATGGCACTAGGCAAAATGAGGGTCCCGGAGTCAGAATCACGAACGGAACCCCATTTTGGAAGGGAAATGGCGAGATCTTCAAAATCCATTCCTATGTAACAGACTTCTCAGTTTTAGGCCAAATTCCACTATTTCGACCCCGAAAAAGGCCTTTTTACCATTTTTGCCATATCCGGCACCTCGGCAATAGTGCCAATCAATATCGTCAGCTAGGCAGCAGTGCCAGGCCCTCCACCTCGGCAGTAGTGCCAGGTGCCTCCATCTCCGCCAGGTCCTCACCTCGGCGAGACCCTCCATCTCCGCCATGTCCTCACCTAGGTGAGACGCTCCATCTCGGCCAAGAGCCTCATCTCGGTAAAAGTACTGAGCACTGACAGCTGTCCTCCCATGGACACTTAACCACGTTATAGGACGTGTGACAAGACAAGGGCACCGCCCATATCTCCTGAAAGATCGCCGTCCACAGCTCCCAAGGTGCCAGGATCTGGCCAGATGGGACAAGACAAGCTACGATGGGATAGCTATTAAAGTAGAGTGAGCTAAGATGGGACAGCTAACCACCTCCCTCCCTCCCCTCTTCTTATATATAAACACAGCTACAGCTTCAGAACAGGGGGGAGGGAAACATCACTCTGGTACGCCCATCTTCTTCCCTAAAAATCTCCATCCTTTGCATAGTTCTCACACTAACTTAGGCATCGGAGAGCCCTGCGCTGCCCACAGCCAGGGTCCTCTGACCCGTTTCATCTCCCTCTTCCAGGTTCTTAAGCAGCGGTCCTTCCATCATCAACAAGGAGCTTCAGCCTCCGTCCTCCTCAGTGAGTCTAAAAAACACTACCCCCAAGTCTGTGAATTTTTGTGCACTTACAACTAGCGCCATCTGTGGGAAACGGACAAAAAGTCATCTTCCAAAACACCCTGCCTCCAAAACCTTAAAGGGCGAAGAATCTTCAATGGACCAGCAGCGACTGCGTTGGAGGGCGTGAGACTCAGTCAGGTTCATCTACAACGGGAGGACAACACTCTCCCGGCAAAATACCATTCGACTAGAATATTCCAGGCGAAGCACTTTTCCACCATCAAAAGCCCTGCCCTCTGGCAGGAAAATAGAGCCTCCAAGAAGGACAACATGTCACCTAGCGAGACATCCACAGGCTTAGTAGTAGTCTCCACGTCTGGGGGCTGCCAGGAGTCCATATCAGCATCGCCAGCAACGCCACTCTCCAGCTCGGCAACAATGTCATTCTCCATCTAGGCCAGCGCCAAAGAGACTGACCTCGGGTTCATACACCCAGGCTTCTCCAGCTCGACCAGAGCCAAAGAGACTGACCTCGGGTTCATACACCCAGGCTTCTCCATCTAGGCCAGCGCCAAAAAGATTGATCTCGGGTTCAGACACCCAGGCTTCTCCATCTAAGCCATCGCCAAAGAGACTGACATCGGGTTCATACAGCCAGGCTTCTCCATCTAGGCCAGCGCCAAAGAGATTGACCTCAGGTTCATACACCCAGGCTTCTCCATATCGGCCACTGCCAAAGAGACTGACCTCGGGTTCATACACCCAGGCTTCTCCATCTAGGTGAGCGTCAAATAGACTGACCTCGGGTTCATCCACCCAGGCTTCTCCATCTCAGCCAGCGCCAAAGAGACTGACCTCGGGTTCATACACGCAGGCTTCTCCATCTAGGCCAGCGCCAAAGAGACTGACCTCGGGTTGATACACCCATGCTTCTCCATCAAGGTCAGCGTCAAAGAGACTGAAATCGGGTTCATACACCAAGGCTTCTCCATCTCGGCCAACGCCAAAGAGACTGAACTTGGGTTCATACACCCAGGCTTCTCTATCTCGGCCAGTGCCAAAGAGACTGACCTCGGGTTCATACACCCAGGCTTCTCCATCTAGGCCAGCGCCAAAGAGACTGACCTCGGGTTCATACGCCGAGGCTTCCCCATCTCGGCCAGCGCCAAAAAGACTGTCCTCGGGTTCATACCCCCAGGCTTCTCCATCTAGGCCAGCGCCTAGAGACTGACCTCGGGTTCATACACCCAGGCTTCTCCACCTAGGCCAGCGCCAAAGAGACTGACCGTGGGTTCATACACCCTGGCTTCTCCATCTAGGCCAGTGCCAAAGGGACTGACTTCGGGTTCATACACCCGGGCTTCTCCAACTCGGCCAGCACCAAAGAGACAGACCTCGGGTTCATACACCTAGGTTTCTCCATCTAGGCTAGCGCCGAAGAGACTGACCTCGGGTTCATACACACAGGCTTCTCCATGTAGGCCAGCGCCAAAGAGACTGACCTCGGGTTCATACACCCAGGCTTCTCTATCTCGGCCAGCGCCAAAGAGACTGACCTCGGGTTCTTACAGCGAGGCTTCTCCATCTCGACCAACGCCAAAGAGACTGACCTCGGGTTCATACACCCAGGCTTCTCCATCTACGCCAGCGCCACAGAGACGGACCTCGAGTTCATGCACCCAGGCTTCTCCATCTTGGCCAGCACCAAAGAGACTGACCTCAGGTTCATACACCTAGGCTTCTCCATCCAGGCCCGCGCCAAAGAGACTGACCTCGAGTCTATACAGCCAGGCTTCTCCATCTCGGACAGTGCCAAAGAGACTGATCTCGGGTTCATACACCCCGGCTTCTACATTAAGGCCAGCGCCAACGAAACTGAACTCGGGTTCACACACCCAGGCTTCTCCATCTAGGCCAGCGCCAAAGAGACAGACCTTGGGTTCATACACCACGCCTTCTCCAACTCGGCCAGCGCCAAAGAGACTGACCTTGGCTTCAAACACCCAGGAATCTCCATCTGGGCCAGTGCCAAAGAGACTGACCTTGGGTTCATACACCCAGGCTTCTCCATCTCGGCTAGCGCCAAAGAGACTGACCTCGGGTTCATACACCCAGGCTTCTCCATCTAGGCCAGCGCCAAAGAGACTGACATCGGGTTCATACACCCAGGCTTCTCCATCTAGGCCAGCGCCAAGAGACTGACTTCAGGTTCATACACCCAGGCTTCTCCATCTAGGCCAGCGCCAAAGAGACTGACCTCGGGTTCATACAACTAGGCCTCTCCATCTAGGCCAGCGCCAAAGAGACTGACCTCAGGTTCATACACCCAGGCTTCTCCATCTAGGCCAGTACACCCATGCTTCTCCATCTAGGCCAGCGCCAAAGAGACTGACCTCGGGTTCATACACCCAGGCTTCTCCATCTAGGCCAGCGCCAAAGAGACTCACCTCGGGTTCAAACACTCAGACTTCTCCATCTAGGCCAGCGCCAAAGAGACTGACCTCGGGTTCATGCACCCAGGCTACTTCATCCAGGCCAGCGCCAAAGAGACTGAACTCGGGTTCATACACCCCAGGCTTCTGCATCTAGGTCAGCGCCAAAGAGACTGACCTCGGGTTCATACACCCAGGCTTCTCCATCTCGGCCAGCCCCAAGAGACTGTCCTCGGGTTCATACACCCAGGCTTTTCCTTTCAGGCAAGTGCCAAAGAGACTGAACTCGGGTTCATACACCCAGGTTTCTCCATCTTGGCCAGCGCCAAAGAGACTGACCTCGGGTTCATACACCCAAGCTTCTCCAGCTCGACCAGCGCCAAAGAGACTGAGCTCGGGTTCATACACCCAGGCTTCTCTATCTAGGCCAGCGCCAAAAAGACTGACCTCGGGTTCATACACCCAGGCTTCTCCATCTAAGCCATCGCCAAATGGCTGACTTGGGGTTCAAACAGCCAGGCTTCTCCATCTAGGCCAGCCCCAAAGAGAGTGACCTCAGGTTCATACACCCAGGCTTCTCCATCTTGGCCAGCGCCAAAGAGACTGATCTCGGGTTCATACACCCCGGCTTCTACATCAAGGCCAGCGCCAACGAAACTGAACTCGGGTTCACACACCCAGGCTTCTCCATCTAGGCCAGCGCCAAAGAGACAGACCTTGGGTTCATACACCACGCCTTCTCCAACTCGGCCAGCGCCAAAGAGACTGACCTTGGCTTCAAACACCCAGGAATCTCCATCTGGGCCAGTGCCAAAGAGACTGACCTTGGGTTCATACACCCAGGCTTCTCCATCTCGGCTAGCGCCAAAGAGACTGACCTCGGGTTCATACACCCAGGCTTCTCCATCTAGGCCAGCGCCAAAGAGACTGACATCGGGTTCATACACCCAGGCTTCTCCATCTAGGCCAGCGCCAAGAGTCTGACTTCTGGTTCATACACCCAGGCTTCTCCATCTAGGCCAGCGCCAAAGAGACTGACCTCGGGTTCATACAACTAGGCCTCTCCATCTAGGCCAGCGCCAAAGAGACTGACCTCAGGTTCATACACCCAGGCTTCTCCATCTAGGCCAGTACACCCAGGCTTCTCCATCTAGGCCAGCGCCAAAGAGACTGACCTCGGGTTCATACACCCAGGCGTCTCCATCTAGGCCAGCGCCAAAGAGACTCACCTCGGGTTCAAACACTCAGACTTCTCCATCTAGGCCAGCGCCAAAGAGACTGACCTCGGGTTCATGCACCCAGGCTACTTCATCCAGGCCAGCGCCAAAGAGACTGAACTCGGGTTCATACACCCCAGGCTTCTGCATCTAGGTCAGCGCCAAAGAGACTGACCTCGGGTTCATACACCCAGGCTTCTCCATCTCGGCCAGCCCCAAGAGACTGTCCTCGGGTTCATACACCCAGGCTTTTCCTTTCAGGCAAGTGCCAAAGAGACTGAACTCGGGTTCATACACCCAGGTTTCTCCATCTTGGCCAGCGCCAAAGAGACTGACCTCGGGTTCATACACCCAAGCTTCTCCAGCTCGACCAGCGCCAAAGAGACTGACCTCGGGTTCATACACCCAGGCTTCTCCATCTACGCCAGCGCCACAGAGACGGACCTCGAGTTCATGCACCCAGGCTTCTCCATCTTGGCCAGCACCAAAGAGACTGACCTCAGGTTCATACACCTAGGCTTCTCCATCCAGGCCCGCGCCAAAGAGACTGACCTCGAGTCTATACAGCCAGGCTTCTCCATCTCGGACAGTGCCAAAGAGACTGATCTCGGGTTCATACACCCCGGCTTCTACATCAAGGCCAGCGCCAACGAAACTGAACTCGGGTTCACACACCCAGGCTTCTCCATCTAGGCCAGCGCCAAAGAGACAGACCTTGGGTTCATACACCACGCCTTCTCCAACTCGGCCAGCGCCAAAGAGACTGACCTTGGCTTCAAACACCCAGGAATCTCCATCTGGGCCAGTGCCAAAGAGACTGACCTTGGGTTCATACACCCAGGCTTCTCCATCTCGGCTAGCGCCAAAGAGACTGACCTCGGGTTCATACACCCAGGCTTCTCCATCTAGGCCAGCGCCAAAGAGACTGACATCGGGTTCATACACCCAGGCTTCTCCATCTAGGCCAGCGCCAAGAGACTGACTTCAGGTTCATACACCCAGGCTTCTCCATCTAGGCCAGCGCCAAAGAGACTGACCTCGGGTTCATACAACTAGGCCTCTCCATCTAGGCCAGCGCCAAAGAGACTGACCTCAGGTTCATACACCCAGGCTTCTCCATCTAGGCCAGTACACCCAGGCTTCTCCATCTAGGCCAGCGCCAAAGAGACTGACCTCGGGTTCATACACCCAGGCGTCTCCATCTAGGCCAGCGCCAAAGAGACTCACCTCGGGTTCAAACACTCAGACTTCTCCATCTAGGCCAGCGCCAAAGAGACTGACCTCGGGTTCATGCACCCAGGCTACTTCATCCAGGCCAGCGCCAAAGAGACTGAACTCGGGTTCATACACCCCAGGCTTCTGCATCTAGGTCAGCGCCAAAGAGACTGACCTCGGGTTCATACACCCAGGCTTCTCCATCTCGGCCAGCCCCAAGAGACTGTCCTCGGGTTCATACACCCAGGCTTCTCCTTTCAGGCAAGTGCCAAAGAGACTGAACTCGGGTTCATACACCCAGGTTTCTCCATCTTGGCCAGCGCCAAAGAGACTGACCTCAGGTTCATACACCCAAGCTTCTCCAGCTCGACCAGCGCCAAAGAGACTGAGCTCGGGTTCATACACCCAGGCTTCTCTATCTAGGCCAGCACCAAAAAGACTGACCTCGGGTTCATACACCCAGGCTTCTCCATCTAAGCCATCGCCAAATGGCTGACTTGGGGTTCAAACAGCCAGGCTTCTCCATCTAGGCCAGCCCCAAAGAGAGTGACCTCAGGTTCATACACCCAGGCTTCTCCATCTTGGCCAGCGCCAAAGAGACTGACCTTAGGTTCATACACCCAGGCTTCTCAATCTAGGCCAGCGCCAAAGAGACTGACCTCGAGTTTATACAGTCAGGCTTCTCCATCTAGGCCAGCGCCAAAGAGACTGATCTCGGGTTCATACACCCAGGCTTCTACATCTAGGCCAGCGCCAATGAAACAGAACTCGGGTTCATACACCCAGGCTTCTCCATCTAGGCCAGCGCCAAAGAGACTGACCTCGGGTTCATACACCCAGGCTTCTCCATCTTGGCCAGTGCCAAAGTGACGGACCTTTGGCTCATACACCCAGGCATCTCCATCTCGGCCAGCGCCAATGAGATTGACCTCGGGTTCATACACCCAGGCTTCTCCATCTAGGCCAGCGCCTAAGAGACTGACATCGGGTTCATACTCCCAGGCTTCTCCATCTAGGCCAGCGCCAAGAGACTGACTTCAGGTTCATACACCCAGGCTTCTCCATCTAGGCCAGCGCCAAAGAGACTGACCTCACGTTCATACACCCAGGCTTCTCCATCTAGGCCAGCGCCAAAGAGACTCACCTCGGGTTCATACACTCAGGCTTCTCCATGTCGGCCAGCGCCAAAGAGACTGACCTCGGGTTCATACAGCCTGGCTTCTCCATCTCGACCAGCCCCAAGAGACTGACCTCGGGTTCACACACCCAGGCTTCTTCATCCAGGCCAGCGCCAAAGAGACTGAACTCGGGTTCATACACACCAGGCTTCTTCGTCAAGGCCAGCGCCAAATAGACTTACCTTGAGTTCATACACCAAGGCTTCTCCATCTAGGCCAGCGCTAAATAGACTGACCTCGGGTTCATACACCACGGCTACTCCAACTCGGCCAGCGCCAAAGAGACTGACCTCGGGTTCATACAACCAGGCTTCTCCATCTGGGCCAGTGCCAAAGAGACTGACCTTGGATTCATACACCCAGGCTTATCCATCTCGGCCAGCGCCAAAGAGACTGACCTCGGGTTCATACACCCAGGCTTCTCCATCTAGGCCAGTGCCTAAGAGACTGACATCGGGTTCATACACCCAGGCTTCTCCATCTAGGCCAGCGCTAAGAGACTGACTTCAGGTTCATACACCCAGGCTTCTCCATCTAGGCCAGCGCCAAAGAGACTGACCTCGGGTTCATACACTCAGGCTTCTGCAACTAAGCCAGCGCCAAAGAGACTGACCTCGGGTTCATGCACCCAGGCTTCTCCATCTCGGCCATCCCCAAGAGACTGACCTCGGGTTCACACACCCAGGCTTCTTCATCCAGGCCAGCGCCAAAGAGACTGAACTCGGGTTCATACACCCCAGGCTTCTGCATCTAGGCCAGCGCCAAAGAGACTGACCTCGGGTTCATACACCCGGGCTTCTCCATCTCGACCAGCCCCAAGAGACTGTCCTCGGGTCCATACACCCAGGCTTTTCCATTCAGGCCAGTGCCAAAGAGACTGAACTCGGGTTCATACACCCTGGCTTCTCCATCTTGGCCAGCGCCAAAGAGACTGACCTCGGGTTCATACACCCAGGCTTCTCCAGCTCGACCAGCGCCAAAGAGAATGACCTCGGGTTCATACACCCAGGCTTCTCTATCTAGGTCAGCGCCAAAAAGACTGACCTCGGGTTCATACACCCAGGCTTCTCCATCTAAGCCATCCCCAAAAGACTGACTTCGGGTTCATATAGCCAGGCTTCTCCATCTAGGCCAGCCCCAAAGAGATTGACCTCGGGTTCATACACCCAGGCATCTCCATCTTCGCCAGCGCCAAAGAGACTGACCTTAGGTTCATACACCCAGGCTTCTCGATCTAGGCCAGCGCCAAAAAGACTGACCTCGAGTTTATACAGTCAGGCTTCTCCATCTAGGCCAGCGCCAAAGAGACTGATCTCGGGTTCATACACCCAGGCTTCTACATCTAGGCCATCGCCAATGAAATAGAACTCGGGTTCATACACCCAGGCTTCTCCATCTAGGCCAGCGCCAAAGAGACTGACCTCGGGTTCATACACCCAGGCTTCTCCATCTTGGCCAGTGCCAAAGAGACTGACCCTGGGCTCATACACCCAGGCATCTCCATCTCGTCCATCGCCAATGAGATTGACCTAGGGTTCATACACCCAGGCTTCTCCATCTAGGCCAGCGCCAAAGAGACTGACATCGGGTTCATACACCCAGGCTTCTCCATCTAGGCCAGCGCCAAGAGACTGACTTCAGGTTCATACACCCTGGCTTCTCCATCTAGGCCAGCGCCAAAGAGACTAAACTCGGGTTCATACACTCAGGCTTCTCCATGTAGGCTAGTGCCAAAGAGACTGACCTCGGGTTCATGCACCCAGGCTTCTCCATCTCTGCCAGCCCCAAGAGACTAACCTCGGGTTCACACACCCAGGCTTCTTCATCCAGGCCAGCGCCAAAGAGACTGAACTCGGGTTCATACACCCCAGGCTTCTCCGTCAAGGCCAGCGCCAAATAGACTGAACTCGAGTTCATAAACCAAGGCTTCTCCATCTAGGCCAGCGCTAAAGAGACTGACCTCGGGTTCATACACCACGGCTTCTCTAACTCGGCCAGCGCCAAAGAGACCGACCTCGGGTTCGTACACCCAGGCTTCTCCATCTGGGCCAGTGCCAAAGAGACTGACCTTGGGTTCATACACCCAGGCTTCTCCATCTCGGCCAGCGCCAAAGAGACTGACCTCGGGTTCATACACCCAGGCTTCTCCATCTAGGCCAGTGCCAAAGAGACTGACATCGGGTTCATACACCCAGGCTTCTCCATCTAGGCCAGCGCCAAGAGACTAACTTCAGGTTCATACACCCAGGCTTCTCCATCTAGGCCAGTGCCAAAGAGACTGACCTCGGGTTCATACACTCAGGCTTCTGCATCTAGGCCAGCGCCAAAGAGACTGACCTCGGGTTCATACACCCAGGCTTCTCCTTCTCGGCCAGCCCCAAGAGACTGACCTCGGGTTCACACACCCAGGCTTCTTCATCCAGGCCAGCACCAAAGAGACTGAACTCGGGTTCATACACCCAAGGCTTCTCCATCTAGGCCAGCGCCAAATAGACTGACCTCGAGTTCATACACCAAGGCTTCTCCATCTAGGCCAGCGTCAAAGAGACTGACCTCGGGTTCATACACCCAGGCTTCTCCATCTCGGCCTGCCCCTAGAGACTGTCCTCGGGTTCATACACCCAGGCTTTTCCATTCAGGCCAGTGCCAAAGAGACTGAACTCGGGTTCATACACCCAGGCTTCTCCATCTGGGCCAGCGCCAAAGTGACTGACCTCGGGTTCATACACCCAGGCTTCTCCAGGTCGACCAGCGCCAAAGAGACTGACCTCGGGTTTATACACCCAGGCTTCTCCATCTTGGCCAGCGCCAAAAAGACTGACCTCGGGTTCATACACCCAGGCTTCTCCATCTAAGCCATCGCCAAAAGACTGACCTCGGGTTCATACAGCCAGGCTTCTCCATCTAGGCCAGCCCTAAAGCGATTGACCTCGGGTTCATGCACTCAGGCTTCTCAATATCGGCCAGTGCCAAAGAGACTGACCTCGGGTTCATACACCCAGGCTTCTCCATCTAGTCTAGCGCAAAAGAGACTGACCTCGGGTTCATACACCCAGGCTTCTCCATCTCAGCCAGCGCCAAACAGACTAACCTCGGGTTCATACACCCAGGCTTCTCCATCTAGGCCGGCGCCAAAGAGACTGACCTCGGGCTCATACACCCATGCTTCTCCATCTAGGTCAGCGTCAAGGAGACTGAAATCGGGTTCATACACCTAGGCTTCTCCATCTCGGCCAGCGCCAAAGAGACTGACCGTGGGTTCATACACCCAGGCTTCTCCATCTCGGCCAGTGCCAAAGAGACTGACCTCGGGTTCATACACACCAGGCTTCTCCGTCAAGGCCAGCGCCAAATAGACTGACCTTGAGTTCATACACCAAGGCTTCTCCATCTAGGCCAGCGCTAAATAGACTGACCTCGGGTTCATACACCACGGCTACTCCAACTCGGCCAGCGCCAAAGTGACTGACCTCGGGTTCATACACCCAGGCTTCTCCATCTGGGCCAGTGCCAAAGAGACTGACCTTGGATTCATACACCCAGGCTTATCCATCTCGGCCAGCGCCAAAGAGACTGACCTCGGGTTCATACACCCAGGCTTCTCCATCTAGGCCAGTGCCTAAGAGACTGACATCGGGTTCATACACCCAGGCTTCTCCATCTAGGCCAGCGCTAAGAGACTGACTTCAGGTTCATACACCCAGGCTTCTCCATCTAGGCCAGCGCCAAAGAGACTGACCTCGGGTTCATACACTCAGGCTTCTGCAACTAAGCCAGCGCCAAAGAGACTGACCTCGGGTTCAAGCACCCAGGCTTCTCCATCTCGGCCATCCCCAAGAGACTGACCTCGGGTTCACACACCCAGGCTTCTTCATCCAGGCCAGTGCCAAAGAGACTGAACTCGGGTTCATACACCCCAGGCTTCTACATCTAGGCCAGCGCCAAAGAGACTGACCTCGGGTTCATACACCCGGGCTTCTCCATCTCGACCAGCCCCAAGAGACTGTCCTCGGGTTCATACACCCAGGCTTTTCCATTCAGGCCAGTGCCAAAGAGACTGAACTCGGGTTCATACACCCTGGCTTCTCCATCTTGGCCAGCGCCAAAGAGACTGACCTCGGGTTCATACACCCAGGCTTCTCCAGCTCGACCAGCGCCAAAGAGACTGACCTCGGGTTCATACACCCAGGCTTCTCTATCTAGGTCAGCGCCAAAAAGACTGACTTCGAGTTCATACACCCAGGCTTCTCCATCTAAGCCATCGCCAAAAGACTGACTTCGGGTTCATATAGCCAGGCTTCTCCATCTAGGCCAGCCCCAAAGAGATTGACCTCGGGTTCATACACCCAGGCATCTCCATCTTCGCCAGCTCCAAAGAGACTGACCTTAGGTTCATACACCCAGGCTTCTCGATCTAGGCCAGCGCCAAAAAGACTGACCTCAAGTTTATACAGTCAGGCTTGTCCATCTAGGCCAGCGCCAAAGAGACTGATCTCTGGTTCATACACCCAGGCTTCTACATCTAGGCCAGCGCCAATGAAATAGAACTCGGGTTCATACACCCAGGCTTCTCCATCTAGGCCAGCGCCAAAGAGACTGACCTCGGGTTCATACACCCAGGTTTCTCCATCTTGGCTAGTGCCAAAGAGACTGACCCTCGGCTCATACACCCAGGCATCTCCATCTCGGCCATCGCCAATGAGATTGACCTCGGGTTCATACACCCAGGCTTCTCCATCTAGGCCAGCGCCAAAGAGACTGACATCGGGTTCATACACCCAGGCTTCTCCATCTAGGCCAGCGCCAAGAGACTGACTTCAGGTTCATACACCCTGGCTTCTCCATCTAGGCCAGATCCAAAGAGACTGACCTCGGGTTCATACACCTAGGCCTCTCCATCTAGGCCAGTGCCAAAGAGACTGACCTCAGGTTCATACACCCAGGATTCTCCATCTAGGCCAGCGCCAAAGAGACTAACCTCGGGTTCATACACTCAGGCTTCTCCTTGTAGGCTAGCGCCAAAGAGACTGACCTCGGGTTCATGCACCCAGGCTTCTCCATCTCGGCCAGCCCCAAGAGACTAACCTCGGGTTCACACACCCAGGCTTCTTCATCCAGGCCAGCGCCAAAGAGACTGAACTCGGGTTCATACACCCCAGGCTTCTCCGTCAAGGCCAGCGCCAAATAGACTGACCTCGAGTTCATACACCAAGGCTTCTCCATCTAAGCCAGCGCTAAAGAGACTGACCTCGGGTTCATACACCACGGCTTCTCTAACTCGGCCAGCGCCAAAGAGACTGACCTCGGGTTCATACACCCAGGCTTCTCCATCTGGGCCAGTGCCAAAGAGACTGACCTTGGGTTCATACACCCAGGCTTCTCCATCTCGGCCAGCGCCAAAGAGACTGACCTCGGGTTCATACACCCAGGCTTCTCCATCTAGGCCAGTGCCAAAGAGACTGACATCGGGTTCATACACCCAGGCTTCTCCATCTAGGCCAGCGCCAAGAGACTAACTTCAGGTTCATACACCCAGGCTTCTCCATCTAGGCCAGTGCCAAAGAGACTGACCTCGGGTTCATACACTCAGGCTTCTGCATCTAGGCCAGCGCCAAAGAGACTGACCTCGGGTTCATACACCCAGGCTTCTCCATCTCGGCCAGCCCCAAGAGACTGACCTCGGGTTCACACACCCAGGCTACTTCATCCAGGCCAGCACCAAAGAGACTGAACTCGGGTTCATACACCCCAGGCTTCTCCATCTAGGCCAGCGCCAAATAGACTGACCTCGAGTTCATACACCAAGGCTTCTCCATCTAGGCCAGCGTCAAAGAGACTGACCTCGGGTTCATACACCCAGGCTTCTCCATCTCGGCCACCCCCTAGAGACTGTCCTCGGGTTCATACACCCAGGCTTTTCCATTCAGGCCAGTGCCAAAGAGACTGAACTCGGGTTCATACACCCAGGCTTCTCCATCTGGGCCAGCGCCAAAGTGACTGACCTCGGGTTCATACACCCAGGCTTCTCCAGGTCGACCAGCGCCAAAGAGACTGACCTCGGGTTCATACACCCAGGCTTCTCCATCTAGGCCAGCGCCAAAAAGACTGACCTCGGGTTCATACACCCAGGCTTCTCCATCTAAGCCATCGCCAAAAGACTGACCTCGGGTTCATACAGCCAGGCTTCTCCATCTAGGCCAGCCCTAAAGCGATTGACCTCGGGTTCATACACCCAGGCTTCTCAATATCGGCCAGTGCCAAAGAGACTGACCTCGGGTTCATACACCCAGGCTTCTCCATCTAGGCTAGCGCCAAAGAGACTGACCTCGGGTTCATACACCCAGGCTTCTCCATCTCAGCCAGCGCCAAACAGACTGACCTCGGGTTCATACACCCAGGCTTCTCCATCTAGGCCGGCGCCAAAGAGACTGACCTCGGGCTCATACACCCATGCTTCTCCATCTAGGTCAGCGTCAAGGAGACTGAAATCGGGTTCATACACCTAGGCTTCTCCATCTCGGCCAGCGCCAAAGAGACTGACCGTGGGTTCACACACCCAGGCTTCTCCATCTCGGCCAGTGCCAAAGAGACTGACCTCGGGTTCATACACCCAGGCTTCTCCATCTTGGCCGGCGCCAAAGAGACTGACCTCGGGTTCATACAGCCAGGCTTCTCCATCTAGGCCAGCCCCAAAGCGAGTGACCTCGGGTTCATACACCCAGGCTTCTCCATCTCGTCCAGCGCTAAAAAGACTGACCTCGGGTTCGTACACCCAGGCTTCTGATGGACAGCGCTTCAATTGCTCGGTTCTACCGAGGTCGACGGACGTGGGAGTCCGTTTGGGTCCGACCCTTTCGTAACCGGGGGGCTGAGGCATGCATCAACATTATTTATGTGGGTGTGCCAGATTTTTTATTTTACTTGGAATTGGAAGTGGTTATTCGGAGATCAAAGTTCGCAAGTAAAACGGAAATCAACTTCTTTCAAGTTTTCCATTACTCATATATTTAAGAAAAGAGACATTTTTCTGGATTTACCGTGAAAGTGATTTTTTGGCATTTATCGTCGATTTTGGCGTTTATAGCCTATTTACAATTCTTATCAATAATGAAAGACAAGAGTTGTGATTTTTGTCTCTTTTGAAAAAATTCAAACTACAATGAAAACCAAGAAAAGGAGGATCTAACTTCTCAGGAGATTGTGGGGGACTCGTTCAGATTGACGGTCGCAAGCCATATGTGGACTTCGCCATCATCAATGCAGATGAGAACAGAGGATGCTCTTGATTCGCTTGGCTTGGTTATAACCTTAGGTTTTTGGAGGACAAAGACCAAAAGGAGGTCCTATGTCCAATAAAAAAACTAACTAGACTGGCTGAAAAGCCACGTCTAAGCCATTGGAGGCAGAAAGAGAAGGCAAGGACCTTGGGGGGGATATCCCCCAAGGGACTTTTGTCACCTTGTAGTGGTGGCCGGTACAGAACTTTCGTAGAGTTTTCTCTCTTTCTTTCTCTGGATTTCTGTGCTTTTTCTTATCAGGGATCTCTGTTTGGTTTTTTCCCGATCTTTTTCCGATCTGGAATTCTTTGGAATGCTCTCCTATTTATAGGCTTTTAGGTAGCCATTTAGGAGGATTTATGAGCCTTAATTGTCATAAAGCTACATAAAGGGATGAGTTAAAGATTGAATTCTTTATTTTGTAACTCCTTTTTCTTGGCTTCTGATTGGCCGGAGGAGATTGAGGGAATTTAATCGCCTTTAATCGCCATGATGGGAGGAGTTTCATGGATTAAATACCATGACTCAATTGACTTGTAACTCCCGGATGCTTGCTTCTGATTGGGCTGTCCAAAGAAATGAATTAATGACTGCAATAAAGCTAGTCAATTAATCTCATTAAGTGGTCGCCGAGCAGTTGAAGAGTTGCGGGCCGTGCCGCGTCTTTTGGGATTCTTCTGGCGATGATCATCGATGGATCTTCATGTAGATCGACATCGGATGACCATGTAACTTCAGGTATTGGTTGCCAACAGCGGGTCAGTGCCATCTGTCCTGTCAATTTCTCGATCGGTCGGGTAGAAAGTACACTTTTTTGGTTTGACCGGTTGGCGATCAATGTTGATTTTGATACTCTTGATGATTGACCCGTGATTTTGACTGATGTCAAAGGATTTGGTATCTCAAAAGTATGAATTTTGGAAAATCCCAGAAGTCGAACGCTTTGAATCATGAAAAAACGATGAAAAACGGGGTTCTCGAGGCCCACCCGGCGATCCCGGGCCCCATGGTCGCCGGCGACCATGGGCCAGTGTCGCAGACCCTGGGGGGGTTTTCCCCCCTTTTGTCCCGTTTTGCGTCCGTTTTTGATGTTTTTCGATTCTTTTTTCTTCTGTGTTTTATCTTGACATTCTTGATCATTTATTGGCCTGATTTCCCTGTAGGAAACCTGATGAGAATCCTTGCATTTTGGTTTGCAAAGTTTCTAATTTTCCGAGAAAGCCGAAGACTTTGTCGCGCAAAGCTGCCGATTTTCCGTCAAAAGCTGAAACTGGGCCAAACGATGTCGGAATGACCTGAAATTTGTGGTGAAGCCTCATGAGCAATAAATAAGACCAACCATAGGCTTTTGTTTGAGTTTTGAAGCAGTTTGGGGTCCTATTACCAGTAGACCTGTTTTTGTCGCGATGAAGATGTCGCGGCTTGATGTGCGGTCAACCGATGTCCGATTGACTTGAAATTTGACAGGGAACCTATTGGAGTCATTTTAAGATGATCCACAGGCTCTGTCTTTGAAACCATCGTCCCGAGGAGCTTTGCCACCGAGCGGCCTGATTTGGCTTTCGAGTGTCAAAGTATGGTCAAATGTTGTCAAAATGACCTGAAATTTTGACGTGTAGCCCTTTGTAAGCATTTTGAAGCCGCCCATGTGCTCTATCTGATGAGTGACGGCCTCAGTGGTTCTCGCCGCCGAGAGGCTTGATTTAGCTGTTCGAGGGTTGATGTAGGGTCAAACGTTGTCGGTTTGACTCGGAACTTGACGTGGAGCCTTTTGGATGTATTTTGAGACCATCCATCGACTCTGATCGAAGATTTGGTGTTTTCGATGCTTTCGCCGTAGGGAGCTCCTTTTCAGCTGCTGGAGAAGCGAAGTTAGGCCAAATGATTTTGAAATGGCCTGAAACTTCTTGTGTACTCCTCTTTTGGCTGTCTTGAAGGATCTTGCAGTTTTTGTTTGATTCTGACAAGATTTGATTTTTGGGAAGTAGCATTGCCTATTTATAGCAGGTTGCGACTTCATGTAGCTTTTTGGATCTTGAAGAGGCAAAGTGACATTTTTGGTGTCAACAAATGCCCCCTCGAGGTGCAGCGACGAGTTGCTTAACTTTTGTATTCGACGTGCCTCGAAGAGATTTTTCGAAGGAGAGCTTGTGACTTGACCAAGAGTCTTTGAGTAGTCTTTCTTTTGGTATTTGTAGCCTTTTGAGCTTCCAGGGGAATTTTATGGTAGTGAAAGGGATCACGTACCATCTCGAGGCAAAGTTTTGAAGATGACATCAGGGATGTGGATTTGGGTTTTGACCTTGTGGCCTAACAAGCTGTATGTGGCAGGTTATGGGGTCGGATTTGGTTTTGACCGTGTGACCCAACAAGCTGTATGTGGAATGTTAGGGGCGATTTTGGTTTTGATCTTGTGACCTAACAGGCTGTATGTGGCAAGTTAGGGGGATCAGATTTTGGTTTTTTATTTTGGTCTTGTGACCTAAGAAACTGTATGTGGCAAGTTGGGGGACCAGGATTTGGCTTGGATTTTTGTGGAATGTCAATTTCAAGATTTTGGCTCAATTTGGTATATGAGGCTGGATGGTTTGATTTTTGGAAGCTCATGGGGCTTGGAATTCTTTTTTTGTATGGTCCAATCAACTCAAAAGAGGCATGGAACCATTTTTGTATGCTCTTGGTAAGAGGGATTTCTCTTTGACTAAAAGCCCAAATTTTTTTTTTTTTAGTGCCTAGGTGGTCAAACCTGGCTCATATGGGCTAACCCATGGGACCTTAAGCTTTTGAAATGGCTTAGATCTCATATGGTGTCATTTTTGTAAAGAATATCTAAAAATATCTCCTTTGTATAGAGAATATCTAAGAATATCTTTACTTGGAGAGAATCTCTCATGTTCCCTTTATTTTGGGAGAGAATATCTCAAGATATCTTTCTTTGGGAGAGAATATCTCAAATCTCCTATCTTTTGGGAGAAAATCTAGCATTGAATTCTTTTTGGGAGAGAATCCCTCAAGATATCTTTCTTTTGGGAAAGAATCTTTCTAATTTCTTTCTTTTGGTAAGGTTACTAATTAGTAACACTTACCTCTTTCTTCTTTCCTTCTTTGGTTTGCTCTCTTCTATAAAAGCAAGGAGGAGGTTGGATCTCTTGCTCTTATTGCTTTATTTTGCAACAATCCCAAGAGGGCTTCAAGACCAAGAGTTCTTCTTCTTCAAGATCTTCAAGATTTTTCTTCTTCTTCTCCATCAATGGCTTCAAGTAAGTTCCCTTTTTCAAGAAAACTTCATTGTAGGAAATAGGATGATAAAAAGTTCTTTATTTTTTTTTTCTCTTTTTTCTTCTTTTTCACGTGTTCTCTTCTCTTTTTTTTTCTACACGTTTTTTCTTTTTTTTTTTCATGCTTTCTTTTTTTTTGCATGTTTTTTTTGTGGGCTCTACGGACAGATCCGTACGGATCTGGCCGTACGGCCACGTGGCTTGTGGGCCACGGCCTGTGGGCCAGGCCCTTTTTTTTTCTTTCTCTCCCCATTTTTTTTTGAGAAAGTTTTCTATTTTTTTATTTTTTTTGTTCTTTTCTTTCTCCCATTTTTTTTAGAAAGTTTCTTTTTTTTCTTCTTCTTTTTCTTTCTCATCATGATAATGCATTTTTTGGCATACCAAGATGTTCATGCATGTATATTTTTTTTTGTAAATCGAATTGTAGCATGATGTGATAGCATACCTGAAAGTTTTTGCAAGTTTAGGAATTTGGAGCTCGCAGCGATTTTGAGTCTTCCTGATTTTGCGGAGACTTTGAGGTTTCGAAAGTTTGGAGTTTCGGAGCTCGCAGCAATGTTGAGCCCATCTTCAAGCTTTCTATTTCTTTCGGAGTAGTTCCTTTTCTTCGGAATTGCCCCGGAATCATGTCAAAATTTTGCCAGATTTTCCTTTAGCGAAATCCTGTCGTTTTGATGATTGGTCTTTTTCTTTTCCATCTTTTGCAAGTGGTTCCTCTAGAACGAACAAGGGTAAAGAGCCTGCTACAAGCGTACCTCGTCGATCTGCTAGATATTCTAATCCGGCCGTTCAGTAGGCCTGGGAGAAGGTCCGGTATGTTGAGAGAAACCTGGAAGAGTGTGACTCTCTCAACAAATATGAGATGAGGCAGCGACTGATTGCTCTCAAGGGAGAGGAATTTCATAAGATCATGGTAAGCAGTCGTCCATGGTTGATAAACGATCAGAGGGTTTTGCCCAAGCCTACCTTCTTCTTTGGTGATGCAGTCCCTGACAACATGACATACCAGAGGAGATGTTTTCAGTTCTCTTTCACAGCAGATGGTGAGAAGAAGACTGTTGCTACCCGGTCGACGTTTGATCGCACCGTCTCGATCATGAGCCTTGCCCCCACGTGCTCAAAGAGAGAAGATCCTCGAGGCTGGGTGAGAAGGACAAATGTAATCAAGACCGGGGTTTTTGTTGGCAGTTCTCCTGGATATGCGGAGAAGTCACCTGCTGACATGGACATGTTGATGCCGGCGAGCGGCTACCAGGGCTCTGATTATCCGTCGGTCGATTTGGGACCGGTGGGCCTTGGCATTTTCAGTGGTGACGGGAGCAATTGGGTGAAGCGTTTTCGACTTCGTGGCCGTTTCAGTGCTGACTCCGAGTGGAAGTTGTGGACTGATCGCGTCCTGCTAATTGGTGGCGCCGTTTTGAATGAAGCCGGGATTTTTGATGCGGTCCGCGCCTTTAGGGAGACAGTGATATTTTCCGACGAGGTCTTCATGGCTTTGTTGGAGTCATTCCTTCCACAAACCAATACCTTCGTTGTTACGAATGGTGAGATTGGTTTCTCTTTGAAGGAGCTGAGTGCCATTACTAGATTGCCCATCCTTGGCAGACTCTATGAGGAGTTTATGCCGATCGACAGCGTCCTTGAGGAGCAGTCTGAGGAGTTCAGGCTTCTGTACTTTCAGCTCGTTGCCTTCTATGATTTTTTGAAGGAGAAGGAGGGCTTGAAAGTTAGATCCAGTAGTTGGAAGAGTTTTAACTCTTCGTCTCCTAACTTCTTTGAAAGTGGGGAGCCTTCTGATAGCATGACTCGGGAAGACAGGGCTAAGGATCCGGGTTTGAAGAAGGTTTTTGCTATGCAAGAAGAGATGAGAGATTTCTGTGCGAGTACAAACGCCATATGTCCTGACATTGCACTGCGGAGAGATCTCGCTGTTTACCTCACTTATTTGCTTGGTGAGGCCATTTTTTCTGATGGAGATGGAACGCACATCAGGCCAGATTATATTTTTTCGGCTTGTCAGATGGCATTTGGAGAGCAGCTTGCTTTGGTGCCAGCTCTTTACTCCTACTTGTGTACCGAACTGCAGGCTGCTGCTTTTTTGGTTCGGCTTGGGCTCCCTATGAATAGGGTATTTTCAGCCCACATCTTTTATTCGTGGTACGTGTACCATTGTCCTAGCTTCCACCGGCTAGGTGCTGCACATGATGATGATCCTTTGATGATTCGGCTGGCTAAGGGCAAAGCCGTGTCCGAATCACTTTTGTTTGCCCGCATGAGGATCCGAAGGTTCAGGGACGTCGAGATGGGGCAGTCTTCAGTGAAGCTTTCTCCGGAGTTGCGGAAGAAGGCTTTTAATTTTGGTGCCTCCCGAGACTCTACTAGGGCAGGGTCGGGAAGGCATTACTCCTTGACAAATGCAGAGAAGGAGTGGCTTTTCAGCATACGTGTCGGCACGATGGTGTACCGCAGACATCTTTTCGTCGACATCCAGCCGTATGTACCTTCTCGCTTTGCTCTGCAGTTCGGCTTTTCTCAAGGCGTTGTTGGAGCGCTTTCAAGTATGGTGAAGCGCTTTGGAGGTTTACAGGATGGGAGAAACGCATGGGCTTTCTATAGTGCTGAAGACACTACAGCCATGATTTCTTATCCTGTATTGTCGACTTCCCGGACTGCCGGCTTCACGAAGTGGTTCGCGGAGAGCTTTTCGGCATATCGGGGGCTTTCCCAGAAGGAGCTTGATGTGAAGCTGTCATCTAGAAAAGGCCTTGGAAAGTCGGATGGCGTCCGGCGAGAGGAAGTTTGGGCCTTCCTTTCTGGAGAGAAGCACAAGATAGGCTTTCTCGGTGACCAGGGCGTCATTGGTTCTGAAGCTGTTCGAGAAATACCTGATGAGGTTTTAGAGCAGCTAGAACAGGAGGAAGTTGAGCTTGATGCTTGGATGCAAGTGGTGCAGAGGCAAGCTTCTGTGGAGTCTACTGACAAGGGTAGACCATCCAGTGAGGAGTCAAGTGGGAAACCTGACTCTGACAGCGGGGCAGGTTCTTCTAAAAAGCGAGCCCGCAGTAGTAAGAGGAAGAGGAGTTATCATCGCAGCAAGGGGTAGCATGAGGACTCTCTTGACTTGGAAGTCCCTCTTACTATCAATGAGGAGGTGCTAGGGAATGCGGACGAGCCTCCAGAGAAGAGAAGCCGAGAAGAAAAGACCGTCGGTGAAGGTATGATTCTTGCTCTTTCTCTTTCCATTTCTTTTCATGGGATTTTCCATGTCTTGATTTGTTTTCTCCCCCTGCTGCTTCTTTTTTTTTTTTAGCAGAGGAAGACTTGGCGGTGCCTGAGGTTCAAACCGATGAGGTGGTGACGGATCCGGTTGCGGCACCAGAAGAAGAACCGAGGGACTCTGGAGTGATTCTAGAATCTCCAACTGGTATGACTTCTTTTGCTTTCTTTTTTTTATCTGTGACTTGGTTTGCTAACATTTTTCTTGTCAGGTGACTTGCCACAGGATTCTGATGAATTTGAACCATCGATGGACATAAATGTTGATGATGCTTCCAATGAGTTCATGGAGGAAGAGAGTGTTCCACCAGTCGTCGAAGAAGGTATTTTGTAGTAATAACCCTGATAATAATTTTTTAAACAGGATCATATTCATACCTTTTTGTGTTTCTTTGGCAGGTTTTGAAGTGACAGAGGAGAGTCCGTCGCTTCTTTCAAAACCAGAGCAAGGGATGCCAGAGGTTGATCCGGAGGTAGAGACTTGTAGAACTAGTTCTGACACTGTTGAAGAGATACCTCATGCTGAGATTCCTTCCCGAGCAGCTCCAACTGGAAAGAGTTCTTTTGTTACTTTTCCAACGGGTGATGACATGAGCAGCCGACCGACGGAGCGGTGTGAATCTTCAGCTGGGCCATCTCTTCTTTTTGCGAAGAAGGTGGTGGTGCGGGTTCTGAGCTCTTGGATTGAGACTCTCATTGCTGGACACTTGGATGCCGGATTTGGCATGATCCAGCATGTGCAGGAGATTCTCGGTGATGCCGAAGAGGCTGGTCTGGATGTCACAGGTGCTAGGGCGATCGTTGATAGGATCATTGCACTGGGTGACAAGTGGTTTGAGATCATTGGCTTTGCTGATGACCAGTTCTTTAAGGAGATGTTCCTGGACCCTGCTGATAAGGCGAAGTCTGACCTGAATGAGGCTATACAAAGCAGGAAGCAGTTAGTCCGAGAGAAGAACTTAGAAGAGCTAGCCATCATTGGGCTAACACATGACCTTAATATCCTTGATAGGGAGGTCGATGAAGCCAGGAAACGTCTTGAGCATTTAAAGGCACAAGTCGCTGCCAAGTGGGCTACTATAACAGAGGCTCGCGACAGGGAGAGTGCTCTGATTCGCGGGGTTGCAGATGCTGATCGAGTCCTTGAAAGGAAGTTTCAAGAGGACAAACAATGGCAAACTGCTCAAGATAAGCTTCCCGGTGTGAAAGAAGGGTTACAGCCCACCCCAGCATCTCATGGCAAGTTCCTGAAGAAGCGTGCCCCGGAAACCCTGACGGCTGAGGCCAAAAGTTTGCTCGAGGAGCTCAAATTTTGGCTGGGAACCATTTTTGGTTGAGCTCCTGATTTTTTGTATCAGAAACTATCGTTCTTGCCCCTATTTTTTTTGGTACCACATGTATTTTTTTTTTGTACTCTTTTTTTTGTAGTGCTTGTGAACACTTTCTTTTTTTTGGTACCGCATGTATTTTTTTTTGGTACTCTTTTTTTTTAGTATTTGTGAACACTTTTTTTTGGGTACCGCATGTATTTTTTTGGTACTCTTTTTTTTGTTTTCCCTACGTTCACTTAAATCTTTTTGTGATGAAAGCAATTGCTAAATGGGATGCTTTTTTTTGTTTTGTTTTCCCTACGCTCACTTAAATCTTTTTGTGATGAAAGTAATTGCTAAATGGGATGCTTTTTTTTTCCCTGCGCTCACTTAAATCTTTTTGTGATGAAAGTAATTGCTAAATGGGATTTGATCAAAAGCTTCTCATTTTGTGAAAATCTTTTATCAAATGATTGTTTTGGCATGGGAGCCAGATTTTGTTTGTGGCATGGAAGCCGGTTTTGTGGCATTGATAGCCGAGTTTGTGGCATTAATAGCCGCATTTTTTGAAAGCCAAGTTTTTGGTTTGCGGCATTGATAGCCGGTTTTGTTTTGTGGCATTGATAGCCAATTTGTGGCATTTATAGCCTATTTTGGTGGCATCTATAGCAGGTTTTGGTGGCATTTATAGTAGGTTTGGTCTTCAAAAATGCAAGTATCGACTAAAAGTCGCCTCCCTGCTGAATGGTCTTGCAAGTATCGATGGAATGTCGCATCCTTGCTCATTCGGTTGCGAGTATCGATGGGATGTCGCATCCTCGCGGATTTGGGTGCAAGTATCGATGGAATGTCGCATCCTTGCTTTTAAAAAATTTTGGTTTTGCGGGTACTGACTTGATGTCGTTTCCCCACGATTTTTGAAATTTGTGGTTTTCTCGAACATTTGGGTTATGGATATCAACTGAAATGTTGCGTCTCCATGGTTTTTAGGTTTTTTCAAACCTTTGAAATTTAGGTTGTGGATATCAACTAAAATGTTGCATCTCCATGCTTTCTTGGTTTTTTCGAACCTTTGAAATTTGGGTTGTGGATATCAACTGAAATGTTGCATTTCCACAGTTTTGGATTTTGCAAGTATCGACGAAATGTCGCTTCCTTGCGATTTTGGAAGTGTCGAACGTGGTTCACATGCTTCCGATTTGTGCGAGTATCGACAAAGTGTCGCTTCCCCGAGGTTTTTGAAAAACCTTTTTTTTTTGTTTAAAGACACGAGGGTCATAAGTTTTGACCTAAAACCATTTAGGCGGTAAAAGGTAGGGTGGACTAGGGTGGAAATTCCTGAATCCGGATTTTGTTTCAAAGCATGAATTTTGGGTTCAAGGGTTGAAAATTTTGGTCAAGTTCGGGAAAGGTTCCTAAACTTGGTTTTTTGAAAAATGAAACGGTGAAAGTAAACATTGTTTGAATTTCTAGAAATTTCAACATTTGATATGAAAATTCTAAAAAGAGTGGGTTTAGCGAGAGAGTACCTGGAAACCGGTTTTGGTCGTACAGGCATTGCTCTTACCTAGTTGGCTAAGTCTTCAAGGGTAGTACCGCTTTAAGAACTTGCCATTGATGGGCGGCATACATCTGTCACCCTCCATGTTTAGGAGTGCGTATGCGCCATTGGAGAAGACCTTGTCGATGACATAGGGTCCCTCCCATTTTGGCTCAAACTTGCATTTAGACTTCTGAGCGAAGACCATTGGTCTTTTTACCGCAAGAACCAAGTCACCCTTTTTGTAGGCGCGTTGCCTGACCTTTTTGTCGAAAGATCCTGCCATGCGTACTTGGTAAAGTTCAATGCTTTGTCGAGCTTCGATCCGTCTCTCATCGAGATTGTCCAGCTCATGGAGTCGCAATTTGACATTGCTTTCTTGAGTCATGTCATTTTGCAAGGATGTTCTCAAGGAAAGAATTTGTACTTCCAAGGGTACGACAGCTTCGCATCCATAGACCAAGGAGAATGGTGTGCTATGGGTTGTTCCTCGAACGGTGGTTTGATAGGCCCACAAAGCTTCAAACATTTTGTCGCTCCAATCTCTTTTGTGACTAGAGACCATTTTCTTGAGGATTTTGCAGAGTGTCTTGTTGAAAGCTTCTGCTAATCCATTTGCTGCCGGATTGTATCGAGTCGAAGGACAGCTTTGGATTTTGTATTTGTCACAAAACCTATAGAATCGATGATCCCGGAATTGTGGTCCGTTATCATGGACGAATCTTTTGGGTATGCCGAAACGACAAATGATGTTGGTGCGCAGGAACTGAAGGACCGATGAGGTCTTCATTTCGTTGAGCGCAAATGCTTCTGACCACTTGAAGAAATAATCCGTAGCGGCGAAGATGAACATCACCTTTGCTTGAAGGGGGAGAAATATGACCTATGATGTCCATACCCCATGCTTCAAAGGCCATGAAATTGCTGAAGGATGTAGCCATTCTGGAGGCATATGAATGTAATCTCCATGAACTTAGCATTGTTGGTAGCGTTTAGCAAATTGCATTGCGTGAGCTACCATGGTAGGCCAGTAATAACCTAACCTTTTTATCTGATCATAGAGCTTGGGACCAGCCTGATGAGCTCCACAAAGACCAGATGAACTTCTTTGAGTGTTTTTTCAGCCTCTTATTGTGACAAGCAGCGTAGAAGTACTTTGTTGAAGGATTTCCTGTAAAGGATTTTTGAAGGAATATCCAAATGAAAGCTTGGGGTTCGCCTTTGGATGCTTACCCGTTCTTTTGGATCTTCAGGTAGGATTCCGAACATATTGTAATCAATGAACGGAACCCTCCAGTTGCCGTTTGAAGGTTGAAGGATTAAAATCCGACTTCCAACCACTTGGTGGCATTCAGCAACTGCTTGATGTGTGTTAAGAGGAGGAAGGACTCTTCTTTCGCACACTGTGATTTGCATGTTTTCCCCTTTCTGGATTGCCATAGATGCGGCAAGTCCAGCCAGGGCATCTGCACGTATGTTTTCACCTCTACGAATGTGGGTGATGTGACAGATGTCAAACTTTTGCAGAAGCGATTGTGCCTTGTTGTAGTAAGGCAGCAGATCAAGCTTCCTGACTTCAAATTTCTGATTCATCTGGTTGACGATCAGTTGAGAGTCTCCAAAGACTTCCAGTATGGTGATATCGGATTCGATGGCGAGTTCCAATCCTAGGATCAGAGCTTGATATTCAATTGCATTGTTTGTACATGGTTCTAGTAGCGAGAATGCGTGTGGAATCATGTATTTGTCGGGGCTAACAAAGAGGATACCAACTCCCGAGATCAGCTGTCTTTTTTCATTTGTCCTGGTTGCACCGTCAAAGTACATATCCCAGGAAGCATTTTGTGAGAAAGTCTCCACATTGTAGGCAAGTTCGTCTGGGAGATCATCTCTAAGTGGAGAAACTTTAGGCAATGGATGCTCTGCGAGGAAGTCTGCTAGAGCTTGCCCTTTGATTACCTTTTGTGGTACATACCTAATATCAAATTGTGATAGAAGGATGGACCATTTTGCCAGTCGGGCATTGAGAGAACCTGCTTTTGTGACAAGGACCTTCAAGAGGTTGATTCTCAAGACCAGGTAGACTGTGTTGGAAAGCAAGTTGTGATGCAGCTTTTGTACGGCGAACATCACTGCAAGGCATTCCTTTTCGACTGGAGAGTAGCGATGCTCTGCACCTACTAGCATGCGGCTGAGGTAGTATAGAACGGCTTCTTTTCTTTCATCATTTTCTTGTGCAAGGAGAGTGCCCAGAGAGTGATCAAGGGCTCTTGTGTACAAGATTAATGGTTTTCCAATGGTAGGAGCAGCTAACATTGGAGGTTTGGTCAGGTATGACTTGATATCATGGATTGCAGCTTCACAGTCAGCATCCCAGACAAAGTTTACACCTTTTTTCATCAACCGGGAGAATGGACGGCATTTCCTCGAAAGATTGGAGATGAACCGTCTAATGTAGGCCAATCTCCCTTAAAGCCCTTTGAATTCTTTCAAGGTTCTTGGAGAGGGCATTTCTAGAATGGCTTTGAATTTTATGGGGTCAAGCTCAAATCTAGCTTTCCGAACTAAGAATCCGAGGAACTTACCCGACGAGACGCCGAAGAAGCATTTCAAAGGATTCATTCGCAGTTTGTGTTTGCGAAGTCGGAGGAAGACTTCTCGAAGGTTTTCGAGATGATCTTCTTTTCTTTTGCTTTTGACGGCGAGGTCATCAACGTAACATTCAACCGTCTTGTGCTGCATATCTTGAAATATTTTCATCATAGCCCTCTGATATGTGGCACCAACGTTTTTCAAACCAAATGGCATGACAGTGTATCAATACACGCCAAATGGGGTCCGAAAGGATATATGTTTTTCATCTTCAGGATGCATCTTTATCTGATTGTAGCCAGAGAAACCATACATGAATGTCATTCGCTCGAATCCACAGGTATTATCAATCATTACCTCTGGTATGGGGAGCGGAAATTCATCTTTAGGGCATGCGCCATTCAGGTCTCTATAGTCAATACAGACCCTGATCTGCCCGTTTTTCTTTGTCACAGGGACAATGTTGGCCAACCATTCAGGAGGTTGTTCCTCACGGATGAAGCCGACGTTTTTGAGTTTTTGTACTTCTAGTTCAATTTTATCCATCACATCTGGACGGAATCTTCTTTGGCCCTGTTTGACAGGCTTGATGTCTTCTTGAAGATTGAGTTTGTGGACTGCAGTTTTGGGGTCTAAGCCAGGCATTTCAGCGTAAGACCATGCAAAGCAATCAACGAACTCACGAAGAAATGCAATATACTCGGGTAACTCATCATCCTTTATATTCTTGCTTATGAATACAGGACGTGGGTTATCTGGTGTTCCCAAGTCTATCTTTTGAACATGATCTTCTGTTGGAAGATTCGAAGGTGGTTCCTCCACAATATTTTCGGAGGCTTCCAGCTCTACGAATCCTTATGGGGTTTCAAGGGCATTTCCAGACCAAGGTTTTGTTCCTTTCCACGGGTCTTCTTGATCGGCAATTTTCACAAGGTTTGCTATGAGATGATCCCAATCGCCTGTTGAAATCGGGTCGAAGTAGGGTACTTCTTTTGGAGATGAGGATTCTTCTGGGTCAGAAGACCACACGTCTGTGCCATCGGACAATTCCTCTTCATTGTCAGAGAAATCTTACCAATTGGACTAGTTTCCTGGATCCTTGTCAGGTGACTCATCGAAGAGATATCCAAGGAGATCGATGTCTTCATGGACTTGAGATGTTGAGGCTTGGTCAGTAAATTGACTTTTAAGCCTTTGTGTCAACTGTCTCAGGGGACTGTCGGGATCATACCCTAACCCGTGTGAAGGCTTTTCTACATAACCGTAGAGTCTCCAATCTTCCAGCTGGCTTTTGGTCAAGACGGGCCCCAATGGCGTGAGAATGGCGCGTCCTTCTCCTAAACCGACCGGGTTTTGAGCATCGTAGCCCATTTTCTTCATAATAGCTTGTGCCACAGAACTATATAAGGATAGTTGAGGCATACCTTCATTTTGGAAAGGTTCAAGCATGGAGTTTGATGAAGAAGCATCCGATCTATGGAAGAAGATCGGCTTTTCCTTTGCTAAAGTTGCTGGAACAACAAAGGAAGCTGACGTAGGATCTTCTATGTCAGAAGTTGTCTCCATTGGTGTAAGAGCAGGCTGAACTTGCTGAGTGTCAGCTTGGTTTGACGATGTGTCGTCTTCTAGCTCTGAATCTGAATCCATGTCTTGCATGATAGACACGAAAGAGACAACAAATTTGCCCCTAGACTTTTGCTTTGTCTTCTTCACTTCAGTTGTGATGACCAAAGGCTTTGAAGGTTTGAGGGAGATTATGAAGGGAGCTTGAATGCTCTCTTCGGATTTACCGGATGGTTTGTTTTCTTCCGGTGATTGTTGAGGAGCCTTACCTTTATCTTTCTGGAGATTTTCATCAAAGGGTGCTGTTTGCTTCTCCTCTTCTTCTTTCTCACCTTCATACATCTGTGAGTCTGCAAAGTGGACTTCTTTACCTTTGAAGGGTTTTCTGTCCGCAAAGCCTCGATGTATCATGCCGTCGTCGCCAACAAACGTGATGCATTGATGTAGAGTTGAAGGGACAACACCATTCTCGTGGATCCAGGGGCGTCCAAGAAGGATGTTGTAGCATGAAGGGGTTTTTATTGCATATACAGTGACTTCAGAGATAAGATCACCGATCTGCAACTTGAACCTAATTTTGTCGATAGGCCTTTGAGTACTCCCATCGTATCCAATGATAGATACAGATGTGTGGCTCAGCTTGCTGGGTGGGATGCCCAACTCTTCGGGAGCCGAAGTAGAGATGAGGTTGAGTGCAGAACCTGGGTCGATCTGAACTCAGTGCATAGGCATTTCCTTGAAGTACCTTGTGAAGTACAGGGGTCGGTTGTGCCTTGTTTCGCCAAGTAGAAGGTCTTCCTTAGTGAAGGCGATGCTTGCACTGGCTGCCTTTTGAACCGAGAGGCATTCAATGCATGATCCCTCAGTTTTCTTCTTTTCTCCCTTTGAAGAAGCTTCTAAGTTTTTGACTCGGTAGTCCACTTCAATTTGGAGGACTTGCGGGGCATGCTTGTCGACATCCCCATTCAGCTTTTGTAATTCTGAAATGAGATTATCACGAGTGCCATCCTCACGAGTGCCAGTTGTTTTTCATTTGCTGAGGATGTATCTGCAGCAGAGTTGCCATCCTTAGTGATTGTGTTGCACGGAGCATTTTCCGGGAACATGTCCTGAACTGCATCCAATAGCCTTTCTTCTTCGTGGACCAGTTCATCGTCCCAAGCATCAATAGCTGGGAATTCTTCAGTCAGGAAGGGGTGAACTTTGAAGTCAAGTCTTAGGAGAAGAAACCTGAGAGGGTGTCATCTCAGTGAAAGTCACGTGAGATGAGGTGGCTCCAGAAGATACATTGCTAGGAGTCGTCGGAGTGTAAGTGATCTCATCAGACGATGCCTCGGAAGAGTTATATTCCCGAATTATCACATTACAGGAAGCTCTGACAGGAGACGTTGTCTGATCAGAGTCAGACTCATCCTCGGATGTAAGAGGATAATCTATCCAGCAATTTTCTCCATTTTCAGGAGTTAAGGGAGGATGTACCTGATGGTCTTCAGGGACTTCAGGCTCTAGATTACGAGGAAGCTCGTCGATGCGGTCTTGCTCTTGTTCTAGAGTGAGACGCTGCAAGATCCTTGCATATTCTTCAAGACCAGGCATAGGAGCCAAATCTTCTTCTTTATCAACTCTTTGTGGCTCAACATAGTTGATTTCCACTGGAGCAATGACAGGTACTGGTTCAACAACATTTTCTTGTACAGCCTCTTAGTCTTCTTCACCATCAGACCAGGATCCTTGCAGCTGTAGGGGGTTATACCAGATTACTAGCATAAGATGAGTCTCAGGAACCCATTCTTCATCGGAGAGATATTCTCCTGTTTCAAGGGATTCCTCCCACTCGTCGGTGTAGTTGGATTCGAATCCATCATCGGTGTCGCTGGACTCGTATCCATCAATGGAGAATCCAACTACCGAATTGCAAGAGTATGATGCCCCCTGCGTGGCTTCTTTGAATTGAGGTGGCATGAAATCACTGAGAGTGAATTTTCTTACCCCCTTTGAAGTCTCTGGAAGGGACATTTTTGTTGCCTCCAGTGAAACAGTAGAGGAAGCCTCTGCCTTTTATTGGACATCTTGTTTTGGCTGGGTCTTCTCTTGCCGTTTGAGCTTGAGGAGATGCTTCCTAGCCTGCCTTCACTGTTGAGCTGTAGGCTTTGTTTTCACAACCTCCCAATTTTTATCTTCTAGGAGATTGGGATGTACCCATATGGGTTGTCCGTCTGGTGTCGGGTAAGGAACCAGTTCCTCGGATGCTTGCATTGAATTTATCACCTTGAAGGAAGTAGTGATCTTCTTCTTCGGTGATTTTGATGGTTGTCCACATGACACCATATTGACGGAGGTAGACCCATAGTTTTTATCAAAGGTGATGACTTCGTTTTTACACATCTCGTTTATTTTCTCCCTCACAACGAAGCATTGATTGAGAGGATGCTAGATCATCTGGTGGTATGGACAGTACCGAGGATCGTTGGTTTTGCCAACATCACCCGGTCTTTTGGGTTTAGGCAAGGTGAGCTTGCCGTTTGCCACAAGAGCCCTGAAGATTTCATCAACATCTTCATCGAACGTTTATTTCTTCTCTACTCGTTCTTTGAAGGCATCTGAGAGTTCAGGTCTCTTACCAGCAGCTTTGTTTTCAGCTTTTTTTGGTGGCTGAGGAGCTGACTTGGTCTGCACATTGAGGACCTCTTTCTTCTTTGGTTTAGAGGTTGCAATGGCGGTTGGCTCTTTTGTTGATGATTTATGACTGTTCAGGTCATTAATCACCGTTTCAGCTTCCATGGAAGCTTCTAGGAGTTCTCCCAGGTTTTTTGATTTGTTGCCGATGATCATGGAGCGGATTCTAGCTCTCATGTTGTTTTGGCAGATGTCGACTAGCGACGCTTGTGGTAATACATCAGAGCATTTTTATGCCATTGCTTTCCACTTATGAATGAAGTCATATGTTGACTCATTCTCCCTCTGTTTTAGGCTGCACAGCTGAGCCATAATAGCGGGATGATCCTCACCTTTGAAGTGAGTCAGGAAGCGTGTCTCTAGCATGACCCAATTTTGGATGGAGTCCTCCGGCAAAGTGGAGTACCAATCGAAGGCCGTACCTTTTAGGGTACTTGCAAAGAGGCGGATCTTGAGTGCATCTTGATCCGCGATAGCTCCCGTCAAGATCTTGAAGTGGATGACGTGCTGTCTAGCTGATCCTTTCCCCGTATATGTTTGGAGAGTAGGATGCTTGAATTTTGTAGGGAACGGGACCGAGTCCATCCATAAGGGATATGGTGGCTTGATCCCATGCTCCTTGAGTATATCCTCTTCTTTTGCTTTTACGAGGATACTATCTACGTCCTTTTTTGTAAGGGCGCGTGACTCATTTTCTTCCCCATTTACCTCATCGTCTTGATGATTCGGAGGAGGTTCATTGTTCGCCTGATTTTGGAAGGCGATGAGAAGGTTTTCCATCAGAGTTTCAATCGTCTGTTGGCCTTGTTCCAACTGCTGGATGAGTGTGATCGCATCATCTTGAGGTGGATTGCGGGGTGGTGGCTCAGAATTTGTTGCCAGGACGTTCATCCTTCGAGTTTCGAATGAAGAAACCGTCCTGATGACTGAGCTGGGGCTCATTCTTTTTAAAGAAGAGCTTGAGGAAGGATCACTCTGTCGTCCTTTGCTTGAAGGAGCAGGGGATTCTTCTGAGTGTCTTCTTGTCCTGGAGACGCTGAGGGTCACCGGACGTCGGTCATGGATTTTTGTTGCTGATTTTTGGCGTCTTCTGGTTTTTCCAACCATATGGACGACAGCAACTTGGTTGGGTCTTTCTTGTTCGACCCATTTGTGAGAGACTTGAAGCTTAGGAGGCTGGGTCCTTTACTTCTCTAGTTTCTTTTGTCGATACGACGCGCGGCGGCGTATACGACGAGCAATTTGAGCTTCTGTCAGCTCTAGCTGGGCTTTGATGATGAAGGATGTGCCCCCTCGAGTGCAGCAGCCGAGCCTATCTTCTTTGTAGCTGGGCAAGGATAGGATGCGAACCCGGTCCTTCGCCTGTTGCAGCGAAGCTTTAAATTTTTAGAGTTCAGCCCCTGTAGAGATGAAGGGTCGAACTGCAGGATTGTAGGCCTTAGCAGGTGCTTGCAGAGGCCTCGTGAAGCATGATCTGATTTTGGGCTTGTAAGAACAAGCCGATTCATGCTGGGTTGACTTGGGAGTCAGGTTGGAGATGGGTCTCTCCTCTTTCATATAGGCAAGAAGGTAGAACTGGTTCTCCTTGAGTGGGGCCAGGTATGCTGGCTTGGTGAAGGTCTTGGGGACCAAGACTTAGGATAGACCTGGTCGTTTGCGGGTCGAGGCTTCGTGGGGGTGCCACGGGCTTCGGGCGTTCTGATGCTCGCCTTTGGTGTCACGATAGTGACACGTTGAGAGGCGACCTTCTGCTTCTTGGAAGGAGCAGTTTGTTCTTCGGGAAGTGGGAATGGTCCCATCATCCCAAAGACAATAGTCCGGGGAGTCGAGGTCGACCCGGAGTTCAGAGAGTTGCCGAGGGAGTTGATGCTTCGGCAGCTGATGGGGCGCTTGTAGGTGCGCGTGGTTTGCTTCTGTTGAAGCATAAGCTGTGCTTGCTCTCATAAAGAGTAATGGTAAGCGATGCTGCCATTGTTAGTTTTCGAAAAAATTCTGAAACAAGACCACATCCATTAGTAATCACAAGAATATAATGATCATAAATGAGAAGTTCTATGGTTTTGTCTTTTCAAATCGCTCGAGGGAGATGACCCAAGCAATATGAAGAAGGTAAAACGCCATAGAATGTACAATTGTTCTGATCGCAGGTATGGTAAGCCCAGAATGAGCGTCCCAGTGACTGCTGGAAGCAACTGTGAACCTAAATTCGACTTATCGAGAAGTAGAGCTTGCTCGATCTAAGAAGAATATAAGGTTGGAGTTAGAAATGTGCCGGTCGCGAATACAGTAGACCCTGAAAGGGCGTACTAGTACCGCTAGACACAAATGTTTTGAGACCGCATCCATGAGATGAGATTCTCGGTTTTGAAAGGTCAAGATTGGATTCATCAAAGAGAGCAGATGGTATTCCGATCCAAATACGGTCTCAGCGATTTCCGCGAGCGCCAGTCCTCAGAAGGAAATGAACCATAATTTCTCGGTTCTGAATCCAAAAATGACGAGTTTTTTTTTTTTTTGAAAGGCCAAGATCGGGTTCATCAAAGCGAGCAAAAGGCATTCCAATCTGAACACGGGCTCAACGATTTCCGCGAGCGCCAGTGCTTAGAAACGAGGAGACCAAAATTTCTCCAATCTGAACCCAAAAATGATGGAAGTTTTTTTTTTTGAAAAAATCTTTTTTTTTAAGATTTTTTTTTTGAAAAATCTTTTTTTTAATTTTTTTAATTTTTAATTTTTAATTTTATTTTTTTAAAGATTTTTTTTTGAAAATTTTTATTTTTTAATTTTTATTTTTTATTGTGAAAATTTTTTTTATTTAAAAGATGAGAGAGTACACATAGGCCTCCTAACCCGGTCTTTTGAAATCTCGATTGATAGAATTGCCCCCAGGTAAGGGTAGGATTGCTTAACCAAATATTTGTTTTGCCGTAGGCATGGTTAGCAGATATCAGTCAAACCCTGGACCTATGCATTGGACAGCTGTTAAGCATATATTCAAGTATCTTCGGAGAACGAAAGATTATATGCTAACCTTTCGAGCAGATGATCTAACGCCTTTGGCATATACAGACTCTGATTTCCAATCTGATAGTGATGCCAGAAAGTCTACCTCAGGGTACGTCTTTACTCTGTCAGGAGGGGCTATATCATGGAGAAGTGTCAAGCAATCCTGTACTGCTGATTCTACCATGGAAGCAGAGTATGTGGCAACATCGGAAGCTGCGAAGGAAGCAGTATGGCTCAGAAAATTCCTGTTGGAATTGGGAGTTATTCCTGCAGTGCAAAAACCGATTATCATGTACTGCGATAACACTGGTGCTGTAGCACAGTGCAAAGAGCCCAGGAATCACAAGAAAGGCAAGCACATTCAGAGAAAGTACCACTTGATCCGGGAATTCATTCAGGATGGAGAAATAGTGGTGGAGCATATTGCTTCGGCAAATAACTTAGCTGACCCATTCACTAAGACTCTTACTGAGAAAGTCTTCACTTCTCATGTTGAGTCCATGGGTGTTAGGTTAGGAAGTAGTGATCTTTAGTGCAAGTGGGAGTTTGTTGGGATTGGTGTATGCCCTAAAGCCCACTAGCTGCACTCTCATCTTTTGTTACTGGATATTTACTGGTTATTTAATGGAATGACTCTTTTCTGCTTAAACATGTATATATGTATGGTTGTGTAAGGCCCATTGTTTCTAGTAAATGAATTAGGTGTGTAGTGTCTACACACAGATAGGTCTAATTCATGGACACTGGAAACAACATATTTGTTCATAACTGAAAGATGGAGCTGGGCACTTCATCTTGGTATAAGTTATAATGAGAGACTCTCCTGTATTCAGGGTGACTTACCTAAGTCATGGGAGGGCTTTCCCGGATTTATCTCATTAGTGCATATGCAATGCATTGAACAGGACCATGGTAGGTGTGATCTCTAAAATAGTACTATCACAGAGAGAGATCAAGTCACCTCATGCTACTGAGTGACCAGTGCTCTTAATCTTGAGCATTTGTGATGAACTGACGAAGTCAAGTCCTTGTACTTTAATTCACTATGGGTGAGATTCTTTTCATGGGTCAACATCTCTGTGTTTTGGGTACTCGGACTTGATCAGTTGGGACGTGCAGATGCAATATAGAATCTATGCCATCTAATGATGGAATAATCGTCCCCTTAGAATTATCCGATTAACCATCAAAATCTAAGATCTTAGTATATGGATGTTCCATATGGATATTGAACTTGTGGGTCGCTCCCTAGACCAAGAGAATGATATCCGGATGATGATTATGTTAAGGATATGAAGTTCTAAGGTTTAGATGTAATCGAGAAGGTTGATAGTACATGTGATAACCTGACTCGATTATGGATGTTACATAGAGGGGCATTCAGGTCATTACACTTAGTAGGTCGAAGACAACTGTCATTTTATGACGAGCTTATTATATTATATATTTGTCCTTGGAGTTCAACCATAACTCTTTAGTGGAATGAGTTAAGGTTAAAATGGTCTTTATGTTGCTATGGGATTAGCATGGACATTTTGGTCATTTTGGGAGCCAATGGCAAATGTCTTTTGGTCCCTTCTCTAGTCACTTTCCAAGATTGGCATGGTTTCCTAAAATGTTTAGATAACATTTGGATGAATTATTTTAGTGGAAAAATAATTTTGAGTTTAAATTCAAATAGGCCTTTGATGGCATACATGAATTTAATTCTAGATAAATTGTATGTGGGCCATGGTGTGCATTAATATGTGGGACGTCCATAATGGGATTTCCATGGGTAAGGTTTCCAACTTTGAGTAGGACTCTCTACTTGGAAAGTTGGACTCCTCTTTGGATTAGTATTCCCATAAGAAAGTTTCCTTTTTGGATTAGAAACTTAAATTAGTAAGTGTTGTGAAACTAGGATTACTAATTGCCAAAGTTTGTGGGAAGTTCTTTAGTTTCCTTTTCTAATTGGAGTGTTTCTTAAAGGAAATAAATCTTTCCTTTTAGGACATCTATGAGAATTAGAAGAGATAAACTTTTAGGAAAGGTTTCCACATAGTTTCTATAAAAGGAGACAAACCCCCCTTTGGACGTCCAACCTAATGCTAGAAATCATTCCACACGTCCAGCCATTGTTCTTCGTTGAGGAGAGATTGAGATCTGAGGTTTTTCCTTAGAAAAATAGTTCTCAATTCCTAGATTAAGATCCCACCATCTTAGCCAATCAGATTTGGAAGTGAGATAGAGAAGAAGATCAAAGGCAATACTACTGCAGAAAATTCCAGCAATTTGTTTGCTAATTGCAAGTCTGAGTTCGGCCCTTTGGATCTATTTTTTCTGAGATTTGAACTCTACAAATCTTTGAGGTAATAGTCTTCTTCATTCTCCTTTAATTATACACTTGTTGGTCATGAATTCATGGAGTTCTTATGCGATCACTATGGCTGATTTATGCTGCCTAAATCAGATTTTTTAAAATCTGTCATGTTACAAATTAGCCCTGAA
Source organism: Litsea cubeba (assembly GCA_012931725.1). NCBI lineage: Eukaryota > Viridiplantae > Streptophyta > Magnoliopsida > Laurales > Lauraceae > Litsea > Litsea cubeba. The sequence continues at coordinate 59,513,456 of CM022952.1, read as the reverse complement.
TGTCTTCCGCTAGTGATGTTCAGATCTGAATCGCAGTTTCTTTCAGTGGTATCCGAGCCACTCCATGTGAAATCATGATCCCATGTTGTGTATAATTAATCTTAGATTGATTTTGGGCATGGTGGCACCCTATTAAAGTTATGTTGTGATGCATGTTGTGTGCAAGTTTCATTAACATTGCTGGAATTTATTTTCCAGATTTGTTTAATGATGCACATAGTGTGTTTGCATGCACTAACCTCTTTGTTTGCAGCCATGTATTACATCCTTGATGGTTCGTATGATTGTTACGTGGATTTGGATGTTTTTTCATTAGTTGGAAAGTGTACGATTGCGCGTTTAGCAATCATAGGAAGTTATAATTCTTTCTTTACTTTTATTCCAACTAGTCTTGATGTAAGCTTTCTTGAAAAGCATAGGTATCTCCAATGTAATTTGGGGTTTTGTTTTTTTATGGGTTTGCTTGTATAAATTTAATTTATTGGAACAAGCAAGAAGAAGACAGTTTCAAGAAAGGTTGCAAGTAACCGGATTCCTTAGTGGTGGAGGAGACAAGACTTCTTGGTGAAAGATGAGATCTATTCTTGATGTCCTAGTTCGATAAGGATGAGAAGTCCGAAGAGCAGGGAGCCATCAAGGATTGCATACTTTTATTTGCTCTTATATATGGAATGCATGGATGAATGCTTTATATAATTGCTATAATTGTCACCTAGAAACATGGCCAGCATTAGGTTCTAAAATTGGCATCTTTTTTGTATTAGATTGTTTTTAGTTTGGCAAATTGTTTTAAACGGAACTTAGACCAGCACCTTCTATTTTGTCTAAGGTTTAAAATTGGATAGGGTTTAGTTTATCTTGGTACCCTTGGTTTTCAAAGAAGGCTAAACTAAAATCTAATTAGATGCTACCTATGGGTTTCCATAACCCAAGATAGGTCTTTGATTCTTTGAAGGGATTTGCTCAAATGTTTTAAAGCAAAGGTTATTTATTTTTAAGATAACTTAAGTCATAAATTTAATTAACCAAGTTTTCTAGATTTAAAAGAGCTTTTGAGTAAACAATGTAAAGGTCAAAAAGTATAAACCCTAGTGATAAATAATCAAGTGGGAGAGGGGTTTTGGAAAGACCCCACGGCCTTCCATTTTCGGTTCATGTTATCTCATTAAGGTGTTAGTAGGAGCGGCCATCCCTTCGGTGGAGTTCTTTACTAAAGACCGCTTTGATGGGTTAATGGGTGAACTAATGTGAATATTCGTAATGAGGTGTTAGTAGGAGCGGCCATCCCTTCGGTGGAGTTCTTTACTAAAGATCGCTTCTATAGAATGTCAATGAAGTGTTGGTGGGAGCGGCCATCCCTTCGGTGGAGCTCTTTACTAAAGGTCACTTCTAGGATGGATAAAAGTCTCTTCCCTTCGGAAGACTTAATCATAGACATTCTGGGAAATTTCATAAGAGATGGTTATACACTTGACATAAGACGGTAATGACCTCTCCCTAGGAGCTAAAGGTTATTTGTCATATGAGGCCAAACAAATCAGTGATTGGACTACCACTGGATGTGTATCCAGATAGTGATAATCCAAATAAGTATGCCTTAATTCAACGTGACTGTAGGCTCGGCCATCCCTTCGATGGAGGGTCTATGAGGAGGTTGAAACACTGATACATTATGATTGGGGTTGAATAATGTAAAAAGTTTTTGTGCTTTGTTTTTCCTTTTGTAACAAGCACCATATGCATATTACATATATACTGCATGTCTAATTATAAACCGTTTTATATCCAGAAAAAGATGGGTAAAGATTCTTTTAGTTCGTTGATGTGCATTGTTCGTGAGAACAAACTGACTGGCCCTAACTACGTAGATTGGAAGAGAAATCTTGACATAGTACTCACTGTTGAGGAGTACAAGTATGTCTTGTTGGAAACCTGTCCTGATATTGATGCTAATTCTACTGATGACCAGTTAGAGGCTGAGAGAAAATGGAAGAAAGCGAATAGCATGGCTAAATGCTACATGCTCGCTTCCATGTCCAACGTGTTGCAAACACAGCACGAGCATATGGACATAGCCTATGAAATCATGATGTCCGTATCTGAGATGTTCGCAGACAAGAGCAGGCCAACTAGGCAAGCTGCTATGAGGACTATCATGAATACTAGGATGACTGAGGGAACACCTGTCAGAGAGCATATGCTCAAGCTGATGGATTGTTTCAATGTAGCTGAGATTCTACGGGCTGAGATTGATGCAGAGAGTCAAACTGATATGATTCTAGAAACTCTGCCGGACTCTTTCAACCAGTTCAAGCTCAATTTCAATATGAGCAAGATGGACATGACTCTACCTGAGTTAATGAAAGAACTCCAGGCGGCAGAGGCCATCATGAAGCCCAAAGCCCAAGCTCATTTTTTCCAGTCTTCCTCTAAACTAAACCCGAAAGGGAAGAAGTTCAAGAAGAAGCAGAATAGGGGAAAAGGGCAGAAAAAGGACAACACTGGTAATAAGAAGGACAAGGGTATAGATGGAAAGCCCAAAGGGAAATGCTTCAAGTGTGGCCTCAAAGGTCATTGGAAGAAAGATTGTCCCAAGTTCCTGGCCTCAGTTAAGAAAGGTACATCTTTTTCATACTACATTAAAACTTGTCTAGTGGTTGATTCTACTGACTCATAGATAGTAGACTCAGGAGCCACTAATCACATCTGCAATTCATTGCAGGGGTTTCAGATAATGCAGAGAATTGAGAAAGGAGAGTTTGCCTTTAGAGTCGGAACTGGAGCTAAAGTTTGGGCAGTTGCAGTAGGAGTTGTTACCTTACATTTTTCATGTAATAGGATATTAGTTTTAAATAATGTTTTCTATGTTCCGGACATGAGGAAGAATTTAATTTCAGTTTCCAGACTCATTGAATTTAATTATTCATCTTCTTTCCATTCTGGTATTGATATCAGTAGAGATGGAAATATATGTTCCGGTAGAATACATGACAACATATTTTATATTGCTCCCACACTGCATAATGTACAACAAGAAAACTCAACTTCCCTTAAGAGGAAAGTATCTTCAATCAATGATACATATCTTTGGCACTTACGTTTGGGTCACATTAACCTAAAACGGATTCAGAGGTTGGTAGAAGATGGGCCTTTGAGCTCATTAGATTTCAAACCCTTTCCTCAGTGCGAATCTTGTCTCAAGGGAAAGATGACCAAAAGGTCATTCTCTGGAAAGGGACTAAGGTCAAAGGAGTTGTTAGAATTGATTCACACTGATGTGTGTGGTCCTATGAACAAACCGGCTCGAGGAGGGTATGAGTATTACATCACCTTCACCGATGATTACTCTAGGTATGGATATGTATACTTAATGCGATGCAAGTCTGAGGCATTTGATAAGTTCAAGCAATTCAAGGCTAAGGCGGAGCTACAACTAGGGAAACATATCAAAGCCCTTCGATCTGATCGAGGTGGCGAGTACCTCCTGGGTGAGTTCAAAGAGTACCTCACACAACATGGGATTGTGTCTCAGTTGTCTGCTCCGGGTACACCCCAGCAAAATGGTGTAGCAGAGAGAAGAAACCGTACCCTTCTTGATATGGTGAGGTCCATGATGAGTCATGCAACCCTACCTATATCTTTTTGGGGATATGCCCTAGAAGCAGCAGCATACATTTTAAATCTGGTGCCTTCTAAATCAGTACCTAGGATACCGCAAGAAATGTGGACAGGTCGAAAACCTAGTTTAAGACATATCCACATTTGGGGTTGTCCAGCCTATGTACTGAATGATAAAGCTACCAAGCTGGAACCCAGATCGGAAATGTGCTACTTCATTGGGTATCCTAAGGGAACGAGAGGTGGCATCTTTTATCATCCAAAGGAGCAAAAAGTGCTCATCAGCACTCATGCTAGGTACTTGGAGGATGATTGTATGATGCACCAAGAGCTTAGTTGTAAAGAAACCCTTGAGGAGATTCTTCCGGGATCTCCTATAACATCTGTACCAGATCCTGAGACAGTAGATGAACAAGATATTCCTTTGAACACTCCGGAGCCTCATCGTAGTGGGAGAATTTCTAGACAGCCAGAAAGATATCTAGGAGTGTCTTTTAAGACAGACTCTGAAGATCTGGTTGAGGATCCTACTAGTTATGATGAAGCAGTAACGGATATAGATGCTGACATGTGGCAGCAAGCGATGAAATCTGAAATGGATTCTTTGTATTCCAATCAAGTCTGGGAACTTGTAGATGCACCTGAAGGGATTAAACCCATAGGGTGCAAGTGGATCTACAAGAGGAAGAGAGGAGTGGATGGGAAGGTGGAAACCTTCAAAGCAAGACTGGTGGCGAAAGGATATACTCAGAAAGAGGGTATCGATTATGAGGAAACCTTTTCACCAGTGGCTATGCTTAAATCCATAAGGATTCTCTTGGCCATCGCATGTCATTATGACTACGAGATATGGCAGATGGATGTCAAGACAGCTTTTCTTAATGGAAGTCTTGACGAATGCATCTATATGATGCAACCAGAGGGTTTCATTGCTAGTGGCTAAGATAACATGGTTTGCAAACTTAAGAAGTCCATTTATGGACTTAAGCAAGCATCTAGAGCATGGAACATCAAGTTTAATCAGGCAGTCAAATCTTTTGGCTTTGATCAAAACATTGATGAACCATGTGTGTATAAGAAAGGAAGTGGAAAAGCAGTTGCATTTTTGGTTCTGTATGTAGATGACATATTACTCATAGGAAATGATGTAGGTTTATTGTCATCCACAAAGGTTTGGTTATCCTCTCAATTTCAGATGAAGGATTTGGGTGAGGCCAGCTATATCTTAGGGATCAAGCTTTTGCGTGATCGCAAGAATAAGATGTTAGCCTTATCCCAATCTTCATATATTGAGAAGATATTGGTCAAGTTTAACATGCATGACTCCAAGAAGGGCCTCCTACCTTCTAGACATGGAGTACCACTGTCTCGAGATCAATGTCCAAAGACATCTGAAGAGATAGAGAGCATGAGGAGAGTTACATATGCATCCGCTGTTGGAAGCCTCATGTATGCAATGTTATGTACTAGACCAGATATTTGCTTTGCCGTAGGCATGGTTAGCAGATATCAGTCAAACCCTGGACCTATGCATTGGACAGCTGTTAAGCATATATTCAAGTATCTTCGGAGAATGAAAGATTATATGCTAACCTTTCGAGCAGATGATCTAACGCCTTTGGCGTATACAGACTCTGATTTCCAATCTGATAGTGATGCCAGAAAGTCTACCTCATGGTATGTCTTTACTCTGTCAGGAGGGGCTATATCATGGAGAAGTGTCAAGCAATCCTATACTGCTGATTCTACTATGGAAGCAGAGTATGTGGCGGCATCGGAAGCTGCGAAGGAAGCAGTATGGCTCAGAAAATTCCTGTTGGAATTGGGAGTTATTCCTGCAGTGCAAAAATCGATTGTCATGTACTGCGATAACACTGGTGCTGTAGAACAGTGCAAAGAGCCCAGGAATCACAAGAAAGGCAAGCACATTCAGAGAAAGTACAACTTGATCTGGGAATTCATTCAGGATGGAGAAATAGTGGTGGAGCATATTGCTTCGGCAAATAACTTAGCTGACCCATTCACTAAGACTCTTACTGAGAAAGTCTTCACTTCTCATGTTGAGTCCATGGGTGTTAGGTTAGGAAGTAGTGATCTTTAGTGCAAGTAAGAGTTTGTTGGGATTGGTGTATGCCCTAAAGCCCACTAGTTGCACTCTCATCTTTTGTTACTGGATATTTACTGGTTATTTAATGGAATGACTCTTTTCTGCTTAAACATGTATATATGTATGGTTGTGTAAGGCCCATTGTTTCTAGTAAATGAATTAGGTGTGTAGTGTCTACACACAGATAGGTCTAATTCATGGACACTGGAAACAACATATTTGTTCATAACTGAAAGATGGAGCTGGGCACTTCATCTTGGTATAAGTTATAATGAAAGACTCTCCTGTATTCAGGGTGACTTACCTAAGTCATGGGAGGGCTTTCCCGGATTTATCTCATTAGTGCATATGCAATGCATTGAACAGGACCATGGTAGGTGTGATCTCTAAAATAGTACTATCACAGAGAGAGATCAAGTCACCTCATGCTAATGAGTGACCAGTGCTCTTAATCTTGAGCATTTGTGGATGAACTGACGAAGTCAAGTTCTTATACTTTAATTCACTATGGGTGAGATTCTTTTCATGGGTCAACATCTCTGTGTTTTGGGTACTCGGACTTGATCAGTTGGGACGTGCAGATGCAATATAGAATCTATGCCATCTAATGATGGAATAATTGTCCCCTTAGAATTATCCGATTAATCATCAAAATCTAAGATCTTAGTATATGGATGTTCCATATGGATATTGAACTTGTGGGTCGCTCCCTAGACCAAGAGAATGATATCCGGATGATGATTATGTTAAGGATATGAAGTTCTAAGGTTTAGATGTAATCGAGAAGGTTGATAGTACATGTGATAACCTGACTCGATTATGGATGTTACATAGAGGGGCATTCAGGTCATTACACTTAGTAGGTCGAAGACAACTGTCATTTTATGACGAGCTTATTATATTATATATTTGTCCTTGGAGTTCAACCATAACTCTTTAGTGGAATGAGTTAAGGTTAAAATGGTCTTTATGTTGCTATGGGTTTAGCATGGACATTTTGGTCATTTTGGGAGCCAATGGCAAATGTCTTTTGGTCCCTTCTCTAGTCACTTTCCAAGATTGGCATGGTTTTTTCTAAATTGTTTAGATATCATTTGGATGAATTATTTTAGTGGAAAAATAATTTTGAGTTTAAATTCAAATAGGCCTTTGATGGCATACATGAATTTAATTCTAGATAAATTGTATGTGGGCCATGGTGTGCATTAATATGTGGGACGTCCATAATGGGATTTCCATGGGTAAGGTTTCCAACTTTGAGTAGGACTCTCTACTTGGAAAGTTGGACTCCTCTTTGGATTAGTATTCCCATAAGAAAGTTTCCTTTTTGGATTAGAAACTTAAATTAGTAAGTGTTGTGAAACTAGGATTACTAATTGCCAAAGTTTGTGGGAAGTTCTTTAGTTTCCTTTTCTAATTGGAGTGTTTCTTAAAGGAAATAAATCTTTCCTTTTAGGACATCTATGAGAATTAGAAGAGATAAACTTTTAGGAAAGGTTTCCACATAGTTTCTATAAAAGGAGACAAACCCCCCTTTGGACGTCCAACCTAATGCTAGAAATCATTCCACACGTCCAGCCATTGTTCTTCGTTGAGGAGAGATTGAGATCTGAGATTTTTTCTTAGAAAAATAGTTCTCAATTCCTAGATTAAGATCCCACCATCTTAGCCAATCAGATTTAGAAGTGAGATAGAGAAGAAGATCAAAGGCAATACTATTGCAGAAACTTCCAGCAATTTGTTTGCTAATTGCAGGTTTGAGTTCGGCCCTTTGGATCTATTTTTTCAGAGATTTGAAGTCTACAAATCTTCGAGGTAATAGTCTTCTTCATTCTCCTTTAATTATACACTTGTTGGTCATGAATTCATGGAGTTCTTATGCGATCACTATGGCTGATTTATGCTGCCCAAATCAGATTTTTTAAAATCTGTCATGTTACAAATTAGCCATGAATGTCTTCCGCTAGTGATGTTCAAATCTGAATCGCAGTTTCTTTCACTAACTTCTCAGGAGATTGTGGGGGACTCGTTCAGATTGACGGTCGCAAGCCATATGTGGACTTTACCATCATCTATGTAGATGAGAACAGAGGATGCTCTTGATTCGCTTGGCTTGGCTATAACCTCAGGTTTTTAAAGGACAAAGACCAAAAGGAGGTCCTATGTCCAATAAAAAACTAAGTAGACGGGCTGAAAAGCTACGTCTAAGCCATTGGAGGCAGAAGGAGAAGGCAAGGACCTTAAGGGTGTTGGAATTTGAGATGACTTGAGTAGTCTTTGATGAATTGAAGAAGTTAGCATCTCAAGTATTGATTTGAGTTGGAATTCTTGTCAACACATTGTCACAAACATGATGTTGATAGGCTAGTGTTGATAGAGCTGAAAAGAAGAAACAGAAGTGAAACAGTCAGGAACTCAGAATTCCTGAAGCAGAGTACGCGGTCGACCGGGCTCTTCATGCGGTCGACCGAGCAAGAAGAAACCTGCAGAAAACAGTTTTTGGTAGCTCCCAGTTATTTTCGTGACACAGTGTGTCTTCGGTCGACCGGGACATCAGGATGTCGACCGAGCTCGAAAGTTGTCTATTTCCAGATAGTGTATGATGTCGACCGAGCACAGTATGATGTCGACCGAGCACGGGAACCAGAGTTGCGCAGAATTAGAAGTTTTGCACGAAAATTCAGCACAGTTATCTATTTCGTTTGGGAATCTTTCGAAACGAATTGTAGCCCGTTTTGAATACAATTAAGGGTTATTAAAACCTATATAAAGGCATGCTTGGGTCGTTCATAAACACACCAAGAAGATACACCAGAAGAGAAGAGAAAAGAGAGAAGAGAAGAGAGAAGAGTGTGCTGTGTTGCTGTGTTGCTGCATTATCAGACGTTTTCTACAGCAATTGTGGACGAGATTATGCTCTAGAAGATGGTGATTCGTCCATGAGTTAAGTGTCTCTCTTTTATGCTTTAGATTTCAATTTGTAAGGGATTGAGAGAGAGAGAATTGTAGAGGGGAAGGGCTGTAGACAGAGTTGATCTTCTATTCTGTTTTTACATCAAGTTGGTGCTTGGTGTTTGGGGTTTGGTGATCCTATCTGTGGGTGCAGATAAATTGTAAGGGGAGTCGGTGCTTCCTAGATAGTTGGTGCTATCTGAAACTCAAGGGAGTCGGTGCTTCCTAGATAGTTGGTGCTATCTGAAACTAAGGGTTGGTGCTCTTTGTCGTTGGTGCGACTAAATAAGATTCAGATCTGTCCCGGATTGGTGTTCGGACAGTCTTTGAACCGTGGACGTAGCCTTTTGGTGAACCACGTTAAATCTGGTGTCATTGTGTGATTTGACTTGTTTTGTTGTTGAATTGGACCTGTTTTTAGAAATCACTGATTCACCCCCCCCCCCCCTCTCAGTGATCGCGGTATCCAACAATTGGTATCAGAGCGAGGTTCCCTTGATCAGTTTAATACGCTAAGGGTGATCTCTTGTCAAATCACATGGCGGTCAATACAGGGAATATGAAAGCACCTCTGTTTGATGGTTCTAATTACTCCTTTTGGAAGATTAGGATGCAAGCCTTCATCAAATCTCTTGGCTATGATGTTTGGGAGGCTGTCAGAGCCGGTTACAATGCTGCCATCGTACCCAATGATACAGCATCGAAGAAGTTGGCAGACAACGACTCCAAGGCGCAGAATGCACTCTTTAGTGGCCTTGTGGACAGCGAGCTTGTCAAAGTAATTGCATGCAAAACAGCCAAGGAAATTTGGGACAAGTTGCAAAGCATACATGAAGGTGATGAGAAGATTAAAGAAGCCAAATTGCAAACTCATCGCTCTCAATTTGAATCTCTTTGCATGGAGGAAAGCGAGAATGTTGACTCATATTTGCAACGAGTGAATGAAGTCACGAATGACATTCGTGGACTAGGGGAGGAGATTAAAGAGCCGGTCATCGTCAAAAAGGTTCTAAGATCTCTTCTTCCCCGGTTTGATTCAAAAGTCTCAGCCATCGAAGAAGCCAAAGATCTGAATGCATTTTCCATGGATGAATTACATGGTTCTCTAACTGCCTATGAGATGCGCATAGGAAAGACGTCTTCATCTGATAAAGAAGCCGCCTTCAAAGTTCAGAAAAAGGCAAAAGAGACTGCTGGTCATGATTCTGATACTGATGATGATGAGCTTGAGGCTCAATTTGTTAGAAAGTTGAAGAAAGGAAGCAATGGCAAGTACAAAGGGAAGCTACCCTTTAAATGCTTCAATTGTGGAGGTATTGGTCACTTTGCTGCGAAGTGTCCCCTAAAAGAAGACAATGATAATGACTCTTATGCTGAAAAGAGTAAAGGAAAGAGAAATTTTAGAAAAAGGGGCAAAGCTAAAAACTTTCTATGTCAACAAGATGACAGCACGTCTGAAACTTCAGACGATGATGAATCAACCGAAGCTCTCTTCATGGTCACTGTTGAAGAAGAAGAAGAGCTAGATCCGGAAGAGGATGAGGAGGCTGAAGTCAATCTTGAAGAGGAACTCATAGCCGCACTTGAGGAGCTTAGCATGGAACGCAAATCAAGTAAGAAAAATCTGAAACTTCTCCATGAATCTGAAAGTTCTATTATTGCTTTGAAAACTCAAGTAGAAGAATATAAAAGAATGGTAGAAGTCCTTGAAAACCAAATAAGTATCAAAAAGGAAGAGGCTATGAAACTTGAAACTGAGATCGCTAGAGCAAAGGCTGAAAATTTGGAAAATAGCAAAAAACTCAAAGTGCTCCAAGCGATTGAAGGGACTATGAAACTCAATGAACTACTGAAAGTTCAAAGACCAGCCCACTTCAGATTTGGTCTAGGATTTGAGAAAGGTGAATCCTCTAAGATTGTACCTCCTGAAAAGAAAGAGCTTGTGAAGCAAGTCACTGCACCTTCTAACTCTATGAAGCCCACTCAACCTAGAAAGGAGTCCATTCCTGTTAGAAAGGTAATGAAGACTAACCAGCCACAAAGAAGAATGTTCAGATTCTATGGTTATTGCTATCATTGTAATATGTTTGGACATAAAAGAGCTGATTGCAAATTCTATGTAAGAAACAGCCCATTTGTGACTAGGAACCCTTTTTCAATCCTAAACAGCCACAAAATTGAGTGCTATATGTGTCATAATTATGGACACTTGGCTAGGGATTGTAGGTTGCCTATTGCTAGCCAATTTCAGGTTGAAAATAAACCCAAGTTAGTTAAGGCATGGAGGGCAAAGAAAAGTGCAGAAAGTCCCAAAGAATCTCTCATTGTGCAAATGGCATTCAATGCACAAAAGAAGGCAGCACCATGGGTCCTTGATAGTGGTTGTTCAAGCCATATGACTGGTGATAAAGAGAAATTCATCAAATTACAGCACTATGAAAGCGGTTCAGTGAAGTTTGGCAACAATGATGGTGCCAAAATCTGCGGAAAAGGTGTTATTCAGCTTATGGCAAATAAGATCAGATCTGAAGAAGTCTTATATGTGTCTGGATTGAGACACAACCTGCTTAGTGTGAGCCAGATCTGTGACAAAGGTCACGAAGTTATCTTCACAAAGAATGGGTTTGCCATCAAGAAGAGTAGCAACGGGAAAACAGTGGCAACTGGATCAAGAACTGCTGGAAATCTCTATACACTGTCAGATGGAGCTGAAAAGACCTGCTTGATGAGTCGGACAGAGGAAAGTTGGTTGTGGCACAAACGCCTTGGGCATCTAAGCTTTGATAACATGTCAAAGATTTGCAATTCAAAGGCTGTAAGAGGCATGTCTAAAGTTGAAAAGCCCTCCAATCCCATTTGCGACTCTTGCCAAAAGGGAAAGCAAACGAGGGTTATGTTCAAGTCAAAGGAGCATCACTCCAAGAAACCTCTTGAACTAGTGCACACTGATCTCTGTGGACCGATGCGAACTCAAAGCACCAATGGAGATAAGTATTTCATGTTATGCATTGATGATTATACTCGTATGACATGGGTATTATTTCTTAAGCATAAGCATCAAGCACTTGATCGTTTTAAAGTGTTTAAAGCACAGGTTGAAAATCAATTGGAAAAACGTATCAAGATCTTAAGGTCTGATCGTGGAGGCGAGTTCACATCTGAAGAGTTCACTAAATATTGTGAACATCATGGCATTCAAAGACAGTACTCAGCCCCTAGAACTCCACAGCAAAATGGAGTTGTGGAACGGAAGAATCGCACCGTACAAGAGATGGCTCGTACGATGCTAAGTGAAAGCAAGATGGCTGACAAGTATTGGAAAGAGGCAATTCATACGGCTATATACATACAAAATCGATGCTTGATCAGGCCACATGAAGTCAAAACTCCCTATGAGCTATGGTTTGGAAGAAAAGCAACAATCAAGCACTTCAGAGTCTTCGGCAGCAAGTGTTACATCAAGCGGCTCGAACAAAATCCGGGCAAATTTGAAGAAAGAGCTGACGAAGGTATATTTCTGGGTTACTCCTCTATTAGCAAGGCATATAGGTGTCTTAACAAAAGAACCAGAAAAATCATAGAAAGTGCTGATGTGAGAATTGATGAAAACCATGAATCCAAGAATGGAACTCATTATGACAGTCCCGTTTATGAGGACTCGAGTGAGATTGATGATGAGATGGCTGAATCTAATGATTCTGAGAAATCAAAGGATGACTCAGAAGATACTTCACCTAAGAAGCACAGCACTTGGGTAGAGCAACACCCTAAGGATCAAATCATTGGAGATCCTAAGGCAGGCGTTCAAACTAGACAAAGTGTAGTTAGCAATTACTCACTTGTGTCCACCATTGAACCCAAGACTGTGGCTGAAGCCAGTCTCGATGAAAGTTGGTTGAAAGCTATGCATGAGGAAATGTGCAGGAATTTTGCTGAAGAGATGACGAAAGAATTTGAGATGATTTTCACGAAACCTCTGCCAAAGGAAGTCTTCGAGTATCTCCGGAAAAAGTTAGGAGTTACTCACTCTCCTAAACCGTAGGAGTTGTGCTTGAAAGGGGGAGCAATGCATTCATTGAATATCCTATTCGCTCCTCGGTTTGGTCCCTTTGGACTTGTTGTCAAAGGGGGAGAGATGTTATGCTATGATAGCAAGGAGAGATGTTATGCTATGAAAGCTAGGGGGAGATTGTTGAGTTGAAAGTGTTGAAGTTCCAATAGTGTTGCCAACAATTCCAAAGGGGGAGATTGTTGGAATTTGAGATGACTTGAGTAGTCTTTGATGAATTGAAGAAGTTAGCATCTCAAGTATTGATTTGAGTTGGAATTCTTGTCAACACATTGTCACAAACATGATGTTGATAGGCTAGTGTTGATAGAGCTGAAAAGAAGAAACAGAAGTGAAACAGTCAGGAACTCAGAATTCCTGAAGCAGAGCACGCGGTCGACCGGGCTCTTCATGCGGTCGACCGAGCAAGAAGAAACCTGCAGAAAACAGTTTTTGGTAGCTCCCAGTTATTTTCGTGACACAGTGTGTCTTCGGTCGACCGGGACATCAGGATGTCGACCGAGCTCGAAAGTTGTCTATTTCCAGATAGTGTATGATGTCGACCGAGCACAGTATGATGTCGACCGAGTACGGGAACCAGAGTTGCGCAGAATTAGAAGTTTTGCACGAAAATTCAGCACAGTTATCTATTTCGTTTGGGAATCTTTCTAAACGAATTGTAGCCCGTTTTGAATACAATTAAGGGTTATTAAAACCTATATAAAGGCATGCTTGGGTCGTTCATAAACACACCAAGAAGATACACCAGAAGAGAAGAGAAAAGAGAGAAGAGAAGAGAGAAGAGTGTGCTGTGTTGCTGTGTTGCTGTGTTGCTGCATTATCAGACGTTTTCTACAGCAATTGTGGACGAGATTATGCTCTAGAAGATGGTGATTCGTCCATGAGTTAAGTGTCTCTCTTTTATGCTTTAGATTTCAATTTGTAAGGGATTGAGAGAGAGAGAATTGTAGAGGGGAAGGGCTGTAGACAGAGTTGATCTTCTATTCTGTTTTTACATCAAGTTGGTGCTTGGTGTTTGGGGTTTGGTGATCCTATCTGTGGGTGCAGATAAATTGTAAGGGGAGTCGGTGCTTCCTAGATAGTTGGTGCTATCTGAAACTCAAGGGAGTCGGTGCTTCCTAGATAGTTGGTGCTATCTGAAACTAAGGGTTGGTGCTCTTTGTCGTTGGTGCGACTAAATAAGATTCAGATCTGTCCCGGATTGGTGTTCGGACAGTCTTTGAACCGTGGACGTAGCCTTTTGGTGAACCACGTTAAATCTGGTGTCATTGTGTGATTTGACTTGTTTTGTTGTTGAATTGGACCTGTTTTTAGAAATCACTGATTCACCCCCCCCTCTCAGTGATCGCGGTATCCAACAAAGGGGGATACCCCCCCAAGGGACTTTTGTCAGTGGTGGCCGGTGCAGAACTTTCGCAGAGTTTTCTCTCTTTCTTTCTCTGGATTTCTGTGCTTTTTCTTATCAGGAATCTCTGTTTGGTTTTTTCCCGATCTTTATCCGATCTGGAATTCTTTGGAATGCTCTCCTATTTATAGGCTTTTAAGTAGCCATTTAGGAGGATTTATGAGCCTTAATTGTCATAAAGCTACATAAAGGGAGGAGTTACAAGATTGAGTTCTTTATTTTGTAACTCCTTTTTCTTGGCTTCTGATTGGCCGGAGGAGATTGAGGGCATTTAATCGCCTTTAATCGCCATGATGGGAAGAGTTTCATGGGTTAAATACCATGAATCAATTGACTTGTAACTCCCGGATGCTTGCTTCTGATTGGGCCGTCCAAATAAATGAATTAATGATTGTAATAAAGCTAGTCAATTAATCTCATTAAGTGGTCGCTGAGCAGTTGAAGAGTCGCGGGCCGTGCCGCGTCTTTTGAGATTCTTCTGGTGATGATCATCGATGGATCTTCATTAGATCGACATCGGATGACCATGTAACTTCAGGTATTGGTTGCCAACAGCCGGTCGGTGCCATCTGTCCTGTCGATTTCTAGATCGGTCGGGTAGAAAGCACACTTTTTTGGTTTGACCGGTTGGCGATCAATGTTGATTTTGATACTCTTGATGATTGACCCGTGATTTTGACGGATGTCAAAGGATTTGGTGTCTCAAAAGTATGAATTTTGGAAAATCCCAAAAGTCGGACGCTTCGAATCGCGAAAAAATGAGGAAAAACAGGGTTTTCGGGGCCCACCCGCCGATCCCGGGCCCCATGGTTGCCGGCGACCATGGGCCAGGGTCGCAGGGGGTTTTCCCCCTTTTTGTACCGTTTTCCGTCCGTTTTTGATGTTTTTCGATTCTTTTTTCTTCTGTGTTTTTTCTTGACATTCTTGATCATTTATTGGCCTGATTTCCCTGTAGAAATCCTGATGAAAATCCTTGCATTTTGGTTTGCAAAGTTTCTAATTTTCCGAGAAAGCCAAAGACTTTGTCGCGCAGAGCTGCCGATTTTCCGTCAGAAGCTGAAACTGGGTCAAACGATGTTGCAATGACCTGAAATTTGGGGTGAAGCCTCCTGAGCAATAAATAAGACTAACCATAGGCTTTTGTTTGAGTTTTGAAGCCGTTTGGGGTCCTATTACCAGTAGACTTGCTTTGGTCGCGATGAAGATGTCACAGCTTGATGTGCGGTCAACCGATGTCCGATTGACTTGAAATTTGACAGGGAACCTATTGGAGTCATTTTAAGATGATCCACAGGCTCTGTCTTGGAAACCATGGTCCTGGGGAGCTTCGCCAGCGAGAGGCCTGATTTGGCTTCCGAGCGTCAAAGTATAGTCAAATGTTGTCGAAATGACCTGAAATTTGACGTGTAGCCCTTTGTAAGCATTTTGAAGCCGTCGATGTGCTCTATCTGAAGAGTGATGGCCTCGGTGGTTCTCGCCGCCGAAAGGCTAGATTTAGCTGTTCGAGGGTTGATGTAGGGTCAGATGTTGTCGGTTTGACTCGGAACTTGACGTGGAACCTTTTAGATATATTTTGAGACCTTCCATCGGCTCTGATCGAAGATTTGGTGTTTCCGATGCTTTCGCCGCCGTGACCTCATTTTCAGCTGCCGGAGAAGCGAAGTTAGGCCAAATGATTTTGAAATGGACTGAAACTTCTTGTGTACTCCTCTTTTGGCTGTCCTGAAGGATCTTGGAGTTTTTCTTTGATTCTAACAAGATTTGATTTTTGGGAAGTAGCATTGCCTATTTAAGGCAGGTTGCGACTTCATGTAGCTTTTTGGATCTTGAAGAGACAAAGTGACATTTTGAAAGACCAAGATCGAATCCTAGAGGGGGGGGGGGGTGAATAGGATGCTATTAAAAATTTAGGCCATTTATGAACATTTTGATTTTTAGTTGACTTATGCTTTGATGATAGTAAGCTAGCTTGATAAGAGAGAGAGTTTCTAAGTTAAACATACAAATTCAAAAGACAAATACAACCTTTAATCAAGCTCATACCCAATCATAAGACCAACAATCATAACAAGGAAGGTAAACACAAATCACCATAACACAATCAAATATAGTGGTTCGGCCAAGTTGCCTACATCCACTCCCGGTCACCTTACCGGATTTCACTATTCAATTCAGGGTTTAGGATCACCTCAAACCTTACAACCTCATCACTATGCTTTTCAAGGCTAAGCATGAACCTTTACAACATAATATGTGCTTTTCAAGGCTAAGCACCAACCCTTACACCATTAATTTTTCTCTTAAGTGAAATGCCTATTTATGCATTGATAAGAGAACAAATTAAACACTGTGGTTTGCCTCTAGATAGGCTGAATGGACAATGATAACATTCTACCAGAAGCATGCATATGAATGATAATGTTTATAACTAATGCATGGACTAGAAAGCACTCTTTTTCTTTAAAAAGATGTAACTTCAAATAATGCAAAGGATGATAATCATATGTAAGAGAAGGAGTTGAATTACTCAACACATGGTTTGTCAAAAGATCAAACTTGAAATAATAGATTTGAAAGTTAATGTTCAAAAACACATGTGAATGAAAAGACATATGTTGATTTCATAATGCTAAAGGTTTTCAAAGATCAAGGCATGTTATGAAAAGAACCAATATCTTTAGAAGAGGACTAACAATTTGATCATGCTTAAAAGAAAAAAAAGATGAAAGATCTAAGCATGAAATAGAGATAGAGATTTAAAAAGCACACCCATTTTAAAGATCAAAGATTGGAAAGTTGAAATGCTTCCATAATCCCTTTTGAAAAGCTCTTGAAAAGTTCCTCTCCTTTTGGCTCTAAAGTTCTCAAAAAAATTCAGCAACTTTCCCCAAAGAGAAAGTCACTTTTTATAGAAAAAGTGTTCCCAACGGATAGCTATCGGCTAGCCGACAACATGGTGTCGGTCAACCGATAGCCTAACGGTCACAAGCCAACGGCTATAATTTTGAAAAAATTGCTGACCAAGAAACACTTGGCGGTTTGACCGACAACATCGATCGACCCACACGGAACCGACACAGGAACCGATAGCACAAATATGATGAAAAAATCACTGTCTGTTTTTGGAACTGACAAGCTCTCGGTCTTACAATTCATGCGTTGTCGGTTGACCGATAGGAACCGAGGAGCTGACCGACAGAGAAAATTTGAAAATGAAGCTCTCTGGAAAAGGAACCGATGGAGCCAACGGTTGGACTCGGTTCTTGTATCGGCTGACCGACAAGAGCCGACAGTCTGACCGACAGACTATACAATTAGAAAACCCGAAGTTCTGAGGGTTTTTCAAATAAAAACAAAGTTTATGAAAAAGATATGCAAGTGGATCCTAAGAAAGAGAACATGAATGAGAGAGAGGTTAAGATGAGACAATGAATGCATCCAATCAAATTGCAACAGAATAAACACTCTAACAATCTCCCCCTTTGCAATTTGATGGCAACTTCTAAGCTTGACACACTCTCATACACCACGAACTAAAACACCAACTTCTTTGGACATTTAAGGAGCTTTGGATGCTTTGGGACTTTGGATATTCTGGAGCTTTGGATTTTCCTTGCGAGGGCAACTAGACAAAGCTTCTCCCCCTCAATTTGATAGACCTTGATTCTACTCCCCCTCAAATTGAGACCACTTAAATATCATTCTCTCCCCCTTTGACATCTAATTGCAAAGGATCTCTCCCATCTACAATAATACACAAACCTTGTCAGTAGCACCTGTTTATAAGAGTTGTAATACAAAGAAAATGCAATAACAGGTGATTAGACAACAAGATTTCAGATTTCAGGGCAAGGGCCAATGCCCAATTGATGTCTTAGTTTAATAAATCTTTCATTTCCAAGGGGTTTAGTAAATAGGTCAGCCAATTGAGAATCAGTTGGAACAAAAATTAACTCAATAGAGCCTTGATCAGCATGATCACGCAAAAAATGATAGCGAATGTCAATGTGTTTAGTGCGAGAATGTTCATAGTGCGAGAATGCTGAACAGGATTTTTTGAGATGCTAATGGCACTTGAGTTATCACACATGATAGGCATACAATGTTGTGGAACATTATAATCTAACAAGGTTTGTTTCATCCACAACAATTGAGCACAACAGCTACCTGCAGCTATGTATTCAGCTTCTGCAGTAGACAAGGATACTGAATTTTGCTTTTTGCTATGCCAAGCTACTAAGCAGTTTCCTATGAAGTAGCAACATCCACTGGTGCTTTTCCTATCATCTATTGATCCTGTCCAGTCAGCATCACTGTATCCAATTAATTGTAAAGATGAGTCACAAGGATACCAGCGCCAAAGAGACTGACCTCGGGTTCATACACCCAGTCTTCTCCATCTAGACCTACGCCAAAGAGACAGACCTCGGGTTCATACACCCTGGCTTCTCCAACCAGGCCAGCGCCAAAGAGACTAAACTCGGGTTCATACACCCAGGCTTCTCCATCTAGGACAGCGCCAATGAGACTGACCTCGGGTTCATACACCCAGGCTTCTCCATCTCGGCCAGCACCAAAGAGAGTGACCTCGAGTTCATACACCCAGGCTTCTCCATCAAGGCCAGCGCCAAAGAGACTGACCTCGGGTTCATACTCCCAGGCTTCTCCATCTAGGCCAGCGTCAAAGAGACTGAAATCGGGTTCATACACCCAGGCTTCTCCATCTCGTCCAGCGCCAAAAAGACTGACCTCGGGTTCATATACCTAGGCTTCTCCATCTAGGCCAGCGCCAAGAGACTGACTTCGGGTTCATACACCCAGGCTTCTCCATCTAAGCCAGCGCCAAAGAGACTGACCTCGGGTTCATACACCCAGGCCTCTCCATCTAGGCCAGCGCGAAAGGGACTGACCTCGGGTTCATACACCCAGGCTTCTCCATCTAGGCCAGCGCCAAAGAGACTGACCTCGGGTTCATACACCCAGGCTTCTCCATCCTGGCCAGCAGCAATGAGACTGACCTCGGGTTCTTACACCCAAGCTTCTCCATCTAGGCCAGTGCCAAAGAGACTGACTTCGGGTTCATACACTCAGGCTTCTCCATCTAGGCCGGCGCCAAAGAGACTGACCTCGGGTTCATAGACCCAGGCTTCTCCGTCTCGGTCAGCGCCAAAGAGACTGACCTCGGGTTCATACACACAGGCTTCTCCATCTAGGCCAGCGTCAAAGAGACTGAAATCGAGTTCATACACCCAGGCTTCTCCATCTAGACCAGCGCCAAAGAGACTGACCTCGGGTTCATACACCCAGGCTTCTCCATCTCGGCCAGCGCCAAAGAGACTTCATACACCCAGGCTTCTCCATCTCGGCCAGCGCCAAAGAGACTGACCTCGGGTTCATAGACCCAGGCTTCTCTATCAAACCCAGCGCCAAAGAGACTGACCTTGGGCTCATACACCCAGGCTTCTCCATCTCGGCCAGCACAAAAGAGACTGACCTCGGGTTCATACACCCAGGCTTCTCCATCTCGGCCAGAACCAAAGAGATTGACCTCGAGTTCATACACTCAGGCTTCTCCATCAAGGCCAGCGCCAAAGAGACTGACCTCGGGTTCATACTCCCAGGCTTCTCCATCTAGGCCAGCGTCAAAGAGACTGAAATCGGGTTCATACACCCAGGCTTCTCCATCTCGTCCAGCGCCAAAAAGACTGACCTCGGGTTCATATACCTAGGCTTCTCCATCTAGGCCAGCGCCAAAAGACTGACTTCGGGTTCATACACTAAGGCTTCTACATCTAGGCCTGCACCAAAGAGACTGACTTCGGGTTCATACACCCAGGCCTCTCCATCTAGGCCAGCGCCAAAGAGCCTGACCTCGGGTTCATACACCGAGGCATCTCCATCTAGGCCAGTGCCAAAGAGACTGAGCTCGGGTTCATACACCCAGGCTTCTCCATCTAGGCCAGCGCCAAAGAGACTGACCTCGAGTTCATACACCCAGGCTTCTCCATCATGGCCAGCGTCAATGAGACTAACCTCGGGTTCATGCACCCAGGCTTCTCCATCTAAGTCAGCGTCGAAGAGACTGACATCGGGTTCATACACCCAGGCTTCTCCATCTAGGCCAGTGCCACGAGACTGACTTTGGGTTCGTACACCCAGGCTTCTCCATCTCGGCCAGCACAAAGAGACTGACCTCGGGTTCATACACCCAGTCTTCCCGATCTAGGCCAGCACCAAAGAGACTGGCCTCGGGTACATACACCCAGGCTTCTCCATCTCCGCCAGCGCCAAAGAGACTGGCCTCGGGGCATACACCCAGGCTGCTCCATCACGGCCAGCGCCAAAGAGACTGACCTCGGGTTCATACACCCAGGATTCTCCATCTCGGCCAGCGCCAAAGAGACTGAACTCGGGTTCATACACCCAGGCTTCTACATCTAGGGCTGCGCCAGAGAGACTGACCTCGGGTTCAAACGCCCAGGCCTCTGCATCTAGGCCAGTGCCAAAGAGACTGGCCTCGAGTTCATACACCCAAGCTTCTCCATCTCGGCCAGCGCAAAAGCGACTGACCTCGAATTCATACACCCAGACTTCTGCATCTCGGCCAGCGCCAAAGAGACTGACCTCGGGTTCATACACCCAGGCTTCTCAATCTAGGCCTGCGCCAAAGAGACAGACCTTGGGTTCATACACCCAGGCTTCTCCATCCAGGCAAGCGCCAATGAGAATGACCTCGGGTTCATACACCCAAGCTTCTCCATCTAGGCCAGAGCCAAAGAGACTGACCTCAGGTTCATACACTCAGGCTTCTCCATCTAGGCTTGCGCCGAAGAGACAGACCTCGAGTTGATACACGCAGGCTTCTCCATCTATGCCAGCGCCAAAGAGACAGACCTCGGGTTCATACACCAAGTCTTCTCCATCTAGACCTACGCCAAAGAGACAGACCTCGGGTTCATACACCCTGGCTTCTCCAACCAGGCCAGCGCCAAAGAGACTAAACTCGGGTTCATACACCCATGCTTCTCCATCTAGGACAGCGCCAATGAGACTGACCTCGGGTTCATACACCCAAGCTTCTCCATCAAGGCCAGTGCCAAAGAGACTGACCTCGGGTTCATACACTCAGGCTTCTCCATCCAGGCCAGTGCCAATGAGACTGACCTCGGGTTCTTACACCCAAGCTTCACCATTTAGGCCAGTGCCAATGAGACTGACCTCGGGTTCATACACTCAGGCTTCTCCATCTAGGCCAGCGCCAAGGAGACTGACCTCGGGTTCATAGACGCAGGCTTCTCCATCTCAGCTAGCACAAAAAAGATTGACCTCGGGTTCATACACCCAGACTTCTCCATCTCGGCCAGTGCCAAAGAGACTGACCTCGGGTTTATACACCCTGGCTTCTCCATCTAGGCGAGCGCCAAAGAGACTGACCTCGGGTTCAAACACCCAGGCTTCTGAATCTAGGACAGCACCAATGAGACTGACCTCGGGTTCTTTCACCCAAGCTTCTCCATCTAGGCCACTGCCAAAGTGACTTACCTCGGGCTCACACACTCAGGCTTCTCCATCTAGGCCAGCGCCAAAGAGACTGACCTCGGGTTCATAGACACAGGCTTCTCGATCTCGGCCAGCGCAAAAGAGACTGACCTGGGGTTCATAAACGCAGACTTATCCATCTCAGCCAGCGCCAAAGAGACTGACCTCGGGTTCATATACCCAGGCTTCTCCTTCTAGGCGAGCGCCAAAGAGACTGACCTCGGGTTCAAACACCCAGGCTTCTGAATCTAGGACAGCGCCAAAGACACAGACCTCGGGTTCATACACCCAGGCTTCTCCATCTAGGCCAGCGCCAAAGAGACTGACCTCGGGTTCATACACCCAGGCATCTCCATCTCGCCAGCGCCAAAGAGACTGACCTCGGGTTCATATATCCAGGCTTCTCCATCTAGGCCAGATCCAAGACACTGACTTCAGGTTCATACACCCAGGCTTCTCCATCTAGGCCCGTGCCATAGCTCATACACCCAGGCCTCTCCATCTAGGCCTGCGCCAAAAAGACTGACCTCGTTTTCATACACCAAGGCTTCTCCATCTAGGCCAGCGCCAAAGAGACTGACCTCGGGTTCATACACCCAGGCTTCTCCATCTTGGCTAGCGCCACAGAGACGGACCTTGGGTTCATGCACACAGGCTTCTCCATCTAGGCGAAAGAGACTGACCTCGTATTCATACACCAAAGCATCTCCATCTAGGCTAGCACCAAAGAGACAGACCTCGGGTTCATACAGCCAGGCTTCTCCATCTAGGCCAGCGCCACAGAGACGGACCTCAGGTTCATGCACCCAGGCTTCTCCATCTAGGCTAAAGAGACAGACCTCGGGTTCATAAACCCAGGCTTCTCCATCCAGGCAAGCGCCAATGAGAATGACCTCGGTTTCATACACCCAAGCTTCTCCATCTAGGCCAGCGCCAAAGAGACTGCCCTCGGGTTCATACACTCAAGCTTATCCATCTAGGCCTGCGCCAAAGATTCTGACCTCAGGTTCATACACCCAGCCAGGCTTCTCCATCTATGCCAGCGCCAAAGAGACTGAACTCGGGTTCATACACTCAGGCTTCTCCATCTAGGCCAGCGCCAAAGAGACTGACCTCGGGTTCATACACCCAGGCTTCTCCATCTACACGAGCGCCAAAGAGACTGACCTCGGGTTCAAACACCCAGGCTTCTGAATCTAGGACAGCGCCAAAGAGACTGACCTCAGGTTCATACACCCAGGCTTCTCCATCTTGGCCAGCGCCAAAGAGACTGACCTCGGGTTCATACACCCAGGCATCTCCAACTCGGCTAGCGCCAAAGAGACTGACCTCGGGTAAATATACCCAGGCTTCTCCCTCTAGGCCAGCGCCAAGAGACTGACTTCGGGTTCATACACCCAGGCTTCTCCATCCAGTCCAGCGCCATGGTTCATACACCCAGGCCTCTCCATCTAGGCCTGCGCCAAAGAGACTGACCTCATGTTCATACACCCAGGCTTCTCCATCTAGGCCAGCGCCAAAGAGACTGACCTCGGGTTCATAGACCCAGGCTTCTCCATCTAGGCCAGCGCCTCAGAGACGGACCTCAGGTTCATGCACCCAGGCTTCTCCATCTAGGCCTAAGAGACTGTAATCGGGTTCATACACCCAGGCTTCTCCATCTCGGCCAGCACTAAAGAGACTGACCTCGCGTTCATACACCCAGGCTTCTCCATCTCGGCCAGCGCCAAAGAGACTAACCTCGGGTTCATACACCCAGGCTTCTCCATCTCGGCCATGGCCAAAGAGACTGAACTCGGGTTAATACACCCGGGCTTCTCTATCTAGGCCAGCGCCAAAGAGACTGACCTCGGGTTCATACACCCAGGCTTCTCCAACTCAGCCAGCGCCAAAGAGACTGACCTCAGGTTCATACACCCAGGCTTCTAAATCAAGGCCAGTGCCAAAGAGACTAACCTTGGGCTCATACACCCAGGCTTCTCTATCTCGGCCAGCGCAAAAGCGACTGACCTCGGGTTCATACACCCAGGCTTCTCCATCTCGGCCAGCACCAAAGAGATTGACCTCGGGTTCAAACGCCCAGGCTTCTCCATCAAGGCCAGCGCCAAAGAGACTGACCTCGGGTTCATACACCCAGGCTTCTCCATCTAGGCCAGCGTCAAAGAGACAGAAATCGGGTTCATACACCCAGGCTTCACCATCTCGGCCAGAGCCAAACAGACTGACCTCGGGTTCATATACCTAGGCTTCTCCATCTAGGCCAGCGCCAAGAGATGGATTTCGGGTTCATACACTAAGGCTTCTCCATCTAGGCTTGCGCCAAAGAGACTGACTTCGGGTTCATACACCTAGGCCTCTCCATCTAGGCCGGCGTCAAAGAGACTGACCTCGAGTTCAAACACCCAGGCTTCTCCATCAAGGCCGGCGCCAAAGAGACTGACCTCGAGTTCATACACCCAGGCTTCTCCATCAAGGCCAGCGTCAATGAGACTAACCTCGGGTTCAAACACCCAGGCTTCTCCAACTAGGCCAGCGTCGAAGAGACAGACATCGGGCTCATACACCCAGGCTTCTCCATCTAGGCCAGTGCCACGAGACGGACTTCGGGTTCATACACCCAGGCTTCTCCATCTCGGCCAGCGCAAAGAGACTGACCTCGGGTTCATACACCCAGTCTTCTCGATCTAGGCCGGCGCCAAAGAGACTGGCCTCGGGTTCATACACCCTGGCTTCTCCATCTCGGCCAGCGCCAAAGAGACTGACCTCGGCTTCATACAGCCAGGCTTCTCTATCACGGCCAGCGGCAAAGAGACTGACCTCGGGTTCATACACCCAGGATTCTCCATCTCGGCCAGTGCCAAAGAGACTGAACTCGGGTTCATACACCCAGGCTTCTGCATCTAGGACAGCGCCAAAGATACTGACCTCGGGTTCATACACCCAGGCCCCTGTATCTAACCCAGTGCCAAAGACACTGGCCTCGGGTTCATACACCCAGGCTTCTCCATCTTGGCCAGCGCCAAAGGGACTGACCTCGGGTTCATACACCCAGATTTCTCCATCTCGGCCAGCGCCAAAGAGACTGACCTCGGCTTCATACACCCAGGCTTCTCCATCTAGGCCTGCGCTAAAGAGACAGACCCCAGGTTCATACACCCAGGTTTCTCCATCCAGGCAAGCGCCAATGAGAATGACCTCGGGTTCATACACCCAAGCTTCTCCATCTAGGTCAGCGCCAAAGAGACTGACCTCGGGTTCATACAGTCAAGATTCTCCATCTAGGCATGTGCCAAAGATTCTGACCTCAGGTTTATACACCCAGGCTTCTCCATCTATGCCAGCGCCAAAGAGACTGACCTCGGCTTCATACACCCAGTGTTCTCCATCTAGGCCTGCGCCAAAGAGACAGACCTCGGGTTCATACACCCAGGCTTCTCCATCCAGGCCAGCGCCAAAGAGACTAAACTCGGGTTCATACACCCAGGCTTCTCCATCCAGGCCAGCGCCAATGAGACTGACCTCGGGTTCTTACACCCAAGCTTCTCCATCTAGGCCAGTGCCAAAGAGACAAACCTCGGGTTCATACACTCAGGCTCCTCCATCTAGGCCAGCGCCAAAGAGACAGACCTCGGATTCATAGAACCAGGCTTCTCCATCTCGGGCAGCGCCAAAGAGACTGACCTCGGGTTCATACACCCAGGCTTCTCCATCTCGACATGCACCAAAGAGACTGAACTCGGGTTCTTAGACCCAGGCTTCTCCATCACGGCCAGCGCCAAAGAGACTGACCTCGGGGTCATACAATCAGGCTTCTCCATCGAGGCCTGCGCCAAAGAGATTGACCTCGGGTTCATACACCCAGGCTTCACCATCTTGGCCAGCGCCAAAGAGACTGACCTCGGGTTCATACACCCAGGCATCTCCATCTCGGCCAGCGGCAAAGAGACTGACCTCGGGTTCATACACCCAGGCTTCTCCATCTAGGCCAGCGCCATGGCTCATACACCTAGGCCTCTCCATCTAGGCCTACACCAAAGAGACTGACCTCGTGTTCATACACCCAGCCTTCTCCATCTAGGCCAGCACCAAAGAGACTCACCTCGGGTTGATACACCCAGGCTTCTCCATCTAGGCCAGCGCCACAGAGACGGACCTCGGGTTCATGCACCCAGGCTTCTCCATCTAGGCCAAAAGAGACTGAACTCGGGTTCATACACCCAGGCTTCTCCATCAAGGGCAGCGCCAATGAGACTGACCACGGGTTCTTACACCCAAGCTTCTCCATCTAGGCCAGTGCCAAAGTGACTGACCTCGGGTTCATACACTCAGGCTTCTCCATCTAGGACAGCGCCAAAGAGACTGACCTCGGGTTCATGGACCCAGGCTTCTCGATCTCGGCCAGCGCCAAAGAGACTGACCTGGGGTTCATCACCCAGACTTCTCCATCTCGGCCAGCGCCAAAGAGACTGACCTCGGGTTCATACACGCAGGCTTCTGCATCTAGGCGAGCGCCAAAGAGACTGACCTCGGTTTCAAACACCCAGGCTTCTGAATCTAGGACAGTGCCAAAGAGACTCTCCTCGGGTTCATACACCCAGGCTTCTCCATCTAGGCCAGCGCTAATGAGACTGACCTCGGGTTCATACACCCAGGCATCTCCATCTCGGCCAGCGCCAAAGAGATTGAACTCGGGTTCATATACCCAGGCTTCTCCATCTAGGCCAGCGCCAAGAGACTGACCTCGGGTTCATACACCCAGGCTTCTCCATCCAGGCCAGAGCCATGGTTCATACACCCAGGCCTCTCCATCTAGGCTTGCGCCAAAGAGACTGACCTCGTGTTCATACACCCAGGCTTCTCCATCTAGGCCAGCGCCAAAGAAACTGACCTCGGGTTCATAGACCCCGGCTTCTCCATCTAGGCCAGCGCCTCAGAGACGGACCTCGGATTCATGCACCCAGGCTTCTCCATCTAGGCCAAAGAGACTGAAATCGGGTTCATACACCCAGGCTTCTCCATCTCGGACAGCGCCAAAGAGACTGACCTCACATTTATACACCCACGCTTCTCCATCTCGGCCAGCGCCAAAGAGACTGACCTCGGGTTCATACACCCAGGCTTCTCCATCAAGGCCAGCGCCAAAGAGATTGACCTTGGGCTCATACACCGAGGATTCTCCTTTTTGGCCAGCGCAAAAGAGACTGACCACGGGTTCATTCACCCAGGATTCTCCATCACGGCCAGCGCCAAAAAGATTGACCTCGGGTTCATACACCCAGGCTTCTCCATCAAGGCCAGCGCCAAAGAGACTGACCTCGGGTTCATACACCCAGGCTTCACCATCTAGGCCAGCGTCAAAGAGACTGAAATCGGGTTCATACACCCAGGCTTCTCCATCTCGGCCCGAGCCAAACAGACTGACCTCGGGTTCATATACCTAGGCTTCTCCATCTAGGCCAGCGCCAAGAGACTGACTTCGGGTTCATACACTAAGGCTTCTCCATCTAGGCCTGCGCTAAAGAGACTGACTTCGGGTTCATACACTAAGGCTTCTCCATCTAGGCCAGCGTCAAAGAGACTGACCTCGGGTTCATACACCGAGGCATCTCCATCTAGGCCAGTGCCAAAGAGACTGAGCTCGGGTTCATACACCAGGCTTCTCCATCAAGGCCAGCGCCGAAGAGACAGACCTCGAGTTCATACACCCAGGCTTCTCCATCATGGCCAGCGTCAATGAGACTAACCTCGGGTTCATACACCCAGGCTTCTCCATCTAGGCCAGCATCGAAGAGACTGACATCGGGTTCATACACCCAGGCTTCTCCATCTAGGCCAGTGCCACGAGACTGACTTCGGGTTGATACACCCAGGCCTCTCCATCTAGGCCAGCGTCAAAGAGACTGACCTCGGGTTCATACACCGAGGCATCTCCATTTAGATCAGTGCCAAAGAGACTGAGCTCGGGTTCATACACCCAGGCTTCTCCATCTCGGCCAGCGGCAAAGAGACTGAACTCGGGTTAATACACCCAGGCTTCTCAATCTAGGCCAGCGCCAAAGAGACTGACCTCGGGTTCATACACCCAGGCTTCTCCATCTCGGCCAGCGCCAAAGAGACTGACCTCGGGTTCATACACCCAGGCTTCTACATCTCGGCCAGCACCAAAGAGACTGACCTCGGGTTCATACACCCAGGATTCACCATCTCGGCCAGCGCCAAAGAGTCTGACCTCGGGCTCATACACCCAGGCTTCTCCATCTAGAGCAGCTCCAAAGAGACTGACCTCGGGTTCATACACCGAGGCTTCTCCATCTCGGCCAGCGCCAAAGAGACTGACCTAGGGTTCATACACCCGTGCTTCTCCATCAAGCCCAGCGCCAAAGAGACTGACCTCGGGTTCATACACCCAGGCTTCTCCATCTCGGCCAGTGCCAAAGTGACTGACCTCGGGTTCATACATAGAGGCTTCTCCATCTCGGCCAGCGCCAAAGAGACTGACGTCGGGTTCATTCACCCAGGCTTCTCCATCTCGGCTAGCGCCACGAGACTGACCTCGGGTTCATACACCTAGGCTTTTCAATCTAGGCTAGCGCCAAGGAGACAGACCTCGGGTTCATACAACCAGGCTTCTCCATCTCGGCCAGTGCTAAAGGAACTGACCTCGGGTTCATACACCCAAGCTTCTCCATCTCGGCTAGCGCCAAAGAGACTGACCTCGGGTTCATACACTGAGGCTTCTCCATCTCGGCCAGCGCCAAAGAGACTGACCTAGGGTTCATACACCCGTGCTTCTCCATCTAGCCCAGCGCCAAAGAGACTGACCTCGGGCTCATACACCCACGCTTCTCCATCTCGGCCAGCGCCAAAGAGACTGACCTCGGGTTCATACACCCAAGCTTCTCCATCTAGGCCCACGCCAAAGAGACTGACCTCCGGTTCATACACCCAGGTTTCTCCATCTAGGCCAGCGTCAAAGAGACTGACCTCGGGTTCATACACCCAGGCTTCTCCATCTAGGCCAGCGCTAAATAGACTAACCTCAGGTTTATACACCCAGGCTTGTCCATCTCAGCCAGCGCCAAGAGACTGACCTCGGGTTCATACTCCCAGGCTTCTCCATCTCGGCAATTGCCAAAGAGACTGACATCGGGTTCATACACCCAGGCTTCTCCATCTCGGCCAGCGCCAAAGAGAGTGACCTCGGCTTCATACAACCAGCCTTCTCCATCTAGGCCAGAGCCAAAGAGACTGACCTCGGGTTCATACACCCAGGCTTCACCATCTCGGCCATCGTCAAAGAGACTGACCTCAGCTTCATACACCCAGGCTTCTCAGTCTAGGCCAGTGTTAAAGAGACTGACCTCGGCTTCATAGACCCAGGCTTCTCCATCTAGGCCAGTGCCGGAGACATTGACCGCTGGTTTATACACCCAGGCTTCTCTATCTAGGCCAGCGCCAAAGAGACTGACCTCAGGTTTATACACCCATGCTTCTCCATCTAGGCCGGCGCCAAAGAGAGTGACCTCGGGTTCATACACCTAGGATTCTCCATCGAGGCCAGCGCCGAAGAGACTAACCTCGGGTTCATAGACCCAGGCTTCTCCTTCTAGGCCAGCGCCAAAGAGACTTACCTTGGGTTCATACTCCCAGGCTTCTCCATCTAGGCCAGCGCTAAAGAGACTAATCTCGGGTTCATACACCCAGGCTTCTCCATCTCGGCCAGCTCCAAAGAGACTGACCTCAGGTTCATACACACATGCTTCTCCATCTACGCCAGCGCCAAAGAGACTAACCTCCAGTTCATACACCCAGGCTTT
Organism: Litsea cubeba; assembly: GCA_012931725.1. Taxonomy (NCBI): domain Eukaryota; kingdom Viridiplantae; phylum Streptophyta; class Magnoliopsida; order Laurales; family Lauraceae; genus Litsea; species Litsea cubeba. The sequence goes on along the minus strand of CM022952.1, from coordinate 59,483,949 downwards.
TCCATCTCGGCCAGCGCCAAAGAGACTGACCTCGGGTTCATACACCCCGGCGTCTCCATCTAGGCCAGCGCAAAAGAGACTGACCTCGGGTTCATACACACAGGCTTCTCCATCTAGGCCAGCGCCAAGGAGACTGACCTCGGGTTCATACACCCAGGCTTCTCCATCTCGGCCAGCGAAAAAGAGACTAACCTCGGGTTAATACACCCAGGCTTCTCCATCTAGGCCAGCGCCAAAGAGACTGACCTCGGGTTCATACACCCGGGCTTCTCCATCTAGGCCAGCGCCAAAGAGGCTTACCTCAGGTTCATACAGCCAGGCTTCTCCATCTCCGGCAGCACCAAAGAGACTGACCTCGGGTTCATAAACCCAGGCTTCTCCTTCTCGGCCAGCACCAAAGAGACTAACCTCGGGTTCATACACCCAGGCTTCTCCATCTAAGCCATTGCCAAAGAGACTGACCTCGGGTTCATGCACACAGGCTTCTCCATCTAGGCCATCGCCAAAGAGACTGACCTCGGGTTCATACACCCAGGCTTCTCCATCTAGGCCAGCGCCAAAGGGACTGACCTCGGGTTCATTCACCCTGGCTTCTCCATCTAGGCCAGCGCCAAAGAGACCGACCTCGGGTTCATACACCCAAGCTTCTCCATCTATGCCAGCGCCAAAGAGACTGACCTCGGGTTCATACACCCTGGCTTCTCCATCTAGGCCAGCCCCAAAGAGACTGACCTCGGGTTCATACACCCAGGCTTCTCCATCTAGGCCAGCGCCAAAGAGACTGACCTCGGGTTCATACACCCTGGCTTCTCCATCTCGGCTAGCGCCACGAGATTGACCCCGGGTTCATACACCTAGGCTTTTCCATCTAGGCTAGCGCCAAGGAGACTGACCTCGGGTTCATACAACCAGGCTTCTCCATCTCGGCCAGTGCCAAAGGGACTGACCTCGGGTTCATACACCCAAGCTTCTCCATCTCGGCCAGCGCCAAAGAGACTGACCTCGGGTTCATACACCCAGACTTCTCCATCTAGGCCATCGCCAAAGAGACTGACATCGGGTTCATACACCGAGGCTCTCAATCTCGGCCAGCGCAAAAGAGACGGACCTCAGGTTCATACACCGAGGCTTCTCCACCTCGGCCCTCTCCAAAGAGACTGACCTCTGGTTCATACACCCAGGCTTCTCCATCTAGGCCAGCGCCAAAGAGAATGACCTCGGGTTCCATCTAGGCCAGCGCCAAAGAGACCGACCTCGGGTTCATTGTTGACACAAAAAAATTTGTCACTTTGCTTCTTCAAAGTCCAGAAAGCTACATGAAGTCGCTGCCATAAAAAGGCAATGCTACTTCCAAAAATCAAATCTTGTCAGAATCAAACAAAAATTGCAAGATCCTTCAAGACAGCCAAAAAAGGAGGACACAAGAAGTTTCGGGCCATTTCAAAATCATTTGGCCTAACTTCGCTTCTCCGACATCTGAAAAGGAGCTCCCGGCGGCGAAAGCATCGGAGACACCAAATCTTCGATCAGTGCCGATGGATGGTCTCAAAATACATCCAAAAGGCTCCACGTCAAGTTTCGAGTCAAACCGACTACGTTTGAACCTATATCAACCCTCGAGCAGCTAAATCAAGCATCTCGGCGGCGAGAACCACCGAGTCCATCACTCATCAGATAAAGCACATGGACGGCTTCAAAATGCTTACAAAGGACTACACGTCAAATTTTAGGTCATTTCGATAACATTTGACCAGACTTTGACGCTCGGAAGCCAAATCAGGCCTCTCGGTGGCGAAGCTCCCCTGGACCATGGTTTCCAAGACAGAGCCTATGGATCATCTTAAAATGACTCCAATAGGTTCCTTGTAAAATTCCAATTCTATCGGACATCAGTTAACTGCACATCAAGCCGCGAGATCTTCATCGCGACAAAAACAAGTCTACTAGTGATAGGACCCGAAACGGCTTCAAAACTCAAACAAAAGCCTATGGTTGGTCTTTTTTATTGCTCAGGAGGCTTCACCCCAAATTTCAGGTCATTCCGACATCGTTTGACCCAGTTTTAGCTTCTGACGAAAAATCGGCAGCTCTGCGCGACAAAGTCTTCGGCTTTCTCGGAAAATTAAAAACTTTGCGAACCAAAATGCAAGGTTTCTCACCAGGTTTTCTACAGGGAAATCAGGCCAATAAATGATCAAAAATGTCAAAGAAAAATACAGAAGAAAAAAAAAATAAAAAAATATAAAAAACGGACACAAAACGGGACAAAAGGGGGGAAACCCCCCCAGGGTCGCCCCTGCGACCCTGGAGCCCGGGATCGCCGGGAGGGCCCTGGAAGCCTCGTTTTTCGTCGTTTTTCACGATTCGAAGCGTCCAACCCCTAGGATTTTCCAAAATTCATACTTTTGAGACACCAAATCCTTTGACATCTGTCAAAAACACGGGTCAATCATCAAGAGTATCAAAATCAACATTGATCGCCAACCGGTCAATCAAAAAAGTGTGCTTTCTACCCGACAGATCGCGAAATCGACAGGACAGATGGCACCGACCCGCTGTTGGCAACCAATACCTGAAGTTACATGGTCATCTGATGTCAATCTACATGAAGATCCATTGATGATCATCACCAGAAGAGTCCCAAAAGACGTGGCACGGCCCGCGACTCTTCAACTGCTCGACGACCACTTAATGAGATTAATTGACTAGCTTTATTACAGTCATTAACCCATTTCTTTGGACGGCCCAATTAGAAGCAAGCATCCGGGAGTTACAAGTCAAGAGATTCATGACATTTAAAACATGAAACTCCTCCCATCATGGCGATTAAAGGCGATTAAATGCCCTCAATCTCCTTCGGCCAATCAGAAGCCAAGAAAAAGGAGTTACAAAATAAAGGAATTAAATCCTGTAACTCCTCCCATTATGCGGCTTAATGGCAATAAAAGCCCATAAACTATCCTAAATGGCTACCAAGAGCCTATAAATAGGAGAGCACTCCAAAGGAATCCAGATCGGAAAAACAAGACAGATCCCAGATAAAAAAAAAAGCACAGAAAATCCAGAGAAAGAAAGAGAGAAAACTCTGCAGAAGTTCTACACCGACCACCGCTACAAGGTGATAAAAGTCTCTTGGGGGGTACCCCCCCCCCCCCCCAAGGTCCTTGCCTTCTCCTTCTGTCTCCAATGGCTTAGACGTGGCTTTTCAGCCCGTCTACTTGGTTTTTTATTGGACATAGGACCTTCTTTTGGTCTTTGTCCTCTAAAAACCTGAGGTTATAGCCAAGCCAAGCGAATCAAGAGCATCCTCTATTCTCATCTGCATGGATGATGGCGAAGCCCACATATGGCTTGCGACCGTCAATCTGAACGAGTCCCCCCACAATCTCCTGAGAAGTTAGATCATCATTTTCTTGCTTTTCATTGTAGTTTGTATTTTTCTAAAAGAGACAAAAATCACAACTCTTGTCTTTCCTTATTGATAAGAATTGTAAATCGGCTATAAACGCTAAAATCGGCTATAAACGCCAAAAATTGGCTATAAACGCCAAAATCGGCTATAAATGCCAAAAAATCGCCTTTCACGGCAAATCAAGAAAATGTCTCTTTTCTTAAATATATGTGCAATGAAAAACTTGAAAGAAGTTGATTTCCTTTTTACTTGCGAAGGTCGATCTCCGTATCACCACTTGTAATTCCAAGTAAAATAGAAAATCTGGCACACCCACACAAAAGAAATGTTGATGCACGCCTCTGCCCCCCCCCCCCCCCCCCCCCCGGTTACGAAAGGATCGGACCCAAATAGACTCCCACGTCCGCCGGCCTCGGTAGAACCGAGCAGAATGCGCTGTCCATCAAGCTGGCACACCCGGTGGGACTCGTTCATTTGAGAACACGATGCTAGAAATGAAATATTTGCATATCATATCTTTTGCTCTATGCTCATATTTATTTTCTCGATTCCATGGCTACTTTCTAATTGGTGGCCTATGTTGGATTCCGCATCTAAAAAAAAATGAGATGAGATTTTTTGAAAATTTCTAATTCTTTGAGTTTATTTCCACTCTTTCTCTTTTCAAAAAAAATCAAAAAATCAGATTTCTTAGTTTGGATTCAAAATTGAGAAACTTTGATCCTTTCCGTTTCGTCTCTGTGCTCGCGGAAATCGTTGAGCCGATTCGAATTGTGGAAATGGCCATTGTTTTTCTTCGATGAGTTCATTAGAAATTAGAAAAAACAAGATTTCTCATTTTGGATTCAAAATTGAGAAACTTTGATCCTTTCCGTTTCGTCTCTGTGCTCGCGGAAATCGTTGAGCCGGTTCGAATTGTGGAAATGGCCATTGTTTCTCTTCGATGAGTTCATTAAAAAATCTAAAAAAAATAAAAGTAAAAAAAAAGAAAAAAAACAAGATTTCTCATTTTGGATTCAAAATTGAGAAACTTTGATCCTTTCCGTTTCGTCTCTGTGCTCGCGGAAATCGTTGAGCCGGTTCGAATTGTTGAAATGGCGATTGTTTCTCTTCGATGAGTTCATTAAAGATCTAAAAAAACAAAAACAAAACAAAAGACATAGACCACTAAGGTTAAACCAACTGCGTTCTTTGATCACGGTTGATTCAAGAAAAGCCTTGTCCAGAGTGTGGAGACAGCTTGACTGTTGTAGGCAAGGGTCCTCCAAACGGGTTCATTATGTAATCCTACCCTTACCTGGGGGCAATTCTATCAATTGAGATTTCATAAGACCGGGTTAGGAGGCCTATGTGTACTCTCTCGTCTTTTAAATAAAAAAAATTCCAAAATAAAATTTTTTTAAATAAAAAAATAATAAAATTTTCAAAAAAAAACCTTAAAAAAAGAAATAAAAATAAATAAAAACAAAAAAATAAAAAAGATTTTTCAAAAAAAAATCTAAAAAAAAAGATTTTTTCAAAAAAAAAACTTTTCAAAAAAAAAAACTTCCGTCATTTTGGGTTCAGATTGGAGAAATTTTGGTCTACTCCTTTCTGAGCACTGGTGCTCGTGGAAATCACTGAGCCCGTGTTCAGATTGGAGCGCCTTTTACTCTCTTTGATGAACCCGATCTTGGCCTTTCAAAAAAAAAAAAAACTCGTCATTTTTGGATTCAGATCTAAGAAATTATGGTTCATTTCCTTCTGAGTACTGGCGCTCGCGGAAATCGCTGAGACCGTATTTGGATCGGAATACCATCTGCTCTCTTTGATGAATACAATCTTGGCCTTTCAAAACAGAGAATATCATCTTATGGATGCGGTCTCAAAACATTTGTGTCTAGCGGTACTAGTACGCCCTTTCAGGGTCTACTTTATTCGCGACCGGCTCATTTATAACTCCAAACTTATATTCTTCTTACCTCGAGCAAGCTCTGCTTCTCAATAAATCGAATTTAGGTTTACAATTGCTTCTAACAGTCACTGGGACGCTCATTCTGGGCTTACCATACCTTCGATCAGAACAATTGTACACTCTATGGCATTTTGCCTTCTTCATATTGCTTGGGTCATCTCCCTCGAGCGATTTGAAAAGACAAAACCATAGAACTTCCCATTTATGATCATTATATTCTTGTGATTACTAATGGATGTGGTCTTGTTTCAGAAACTTTTCGAAAACTAACAATGGCAGTTTCACTAACCATTACCTTCGATGAGAACAAGCACCAGCTCATGCTTCAACAGAAGTAAACCACGCGCACCTACAAGCGCCCCATTAGCTACCGAAGCGTCAACTCCCTCGGTAACTCTCTGAACTCCGGGTCGACCTCGACTCCCCGGACTATCGTCTTTGGGACGCTGGGACTATTCTCACTTCCCGAGGAACAAACAGCTCCTTCCAAGAAGCAGAACTCGCCTCTCAACGTGTCACTATCGTGACACCAAAGGCGAGCACCAGAAGGCCTGAAGCCCGTGGCACCCCCACGAAGTCTCGACCAGCAAACGACCAGGTCTATCCCAAGACTTGGTCCCCAAGACCTTCACCAAAACAAAGAAGGTCCCAAACATCCACCAAGCCAGCATTCCTGGCCCCACTCAAGGAGAACCAGTTCTACCCTCTTGCCTACATGAAAGAGGAGAGACCCATCTCCAACCTGACTCCCAAGTCAACCCAGCATGAGCCGGCTTGTTCCTACAAGCCCAAAATCAAGTCATGCATCACAAGGCCTCTGCAGACATCTGCTAAGGCTTACAAACCTGCAGTTCGACCCTTCATCTCTACAGGGGCTGAACTTGAAAATTTCAAAGCTTCACTGCAACAGGCGATGGACCGGGTTCGCATCCTGTCCTTGCCCAGCTACAAAGAAGACAGGTCCGGCTGCTGCACCCGAGGGAGCACATCCTTCATCGTCAAAGCCCAGCCAGAGCTGACCGAAGCTCAAATTGCTCGTCGTATACGCCGCCGCACGTCATATCGGCAAAAGAGACTAGAGAAGCAAAGGACCCAGCCTCCTACACTTCAACTCTCTCCCAAATGGGTCGAAAAAGAAAGACCCAACCAAGTTGATGCTGTCCATATGGTTGGAAAAAACAGAAGACGCCAAAAGTCAGCAACAAAAATCCATGTCCGACGTCCGATAACCCGCATCGTCTCCAGGACAAGAAGACATTCAGAAGAATCCCCTGCTCCTTCAAGCAAAGGATGGCAGAGTGATCCTTCCTCAAGCTCTTCTTCAAAAAGAATGAACCCCAGCTCAGACACCAGGACAGTTTCTTCGTTTGAATCCCGAAGGATGAACGTCTTGGCTTCAAATTCTGAGCCACCACCTCGCAATCCACCTCAAGATGATCCGATCACATGCATCCAGCAGTTGGAACAAGGCCAACAGAGGACTGAAACTCTGATGGAAAACCTTCCCCTCGCCTTCCAAAATCAGGCGAACAATGAACCTCCTCCGAATCATCAAGACGATGAGGTAAATGGAGAAGAAAATGAGTCACGCGCCCTTACCAAAAAGGACGTCGACAGTATCCTCGCAAAAGCAAAAGAAGAGGATATACTCAAGGAGCATGGGATCAAGCCACCATATCCCTTATGGATGGACTTGGTCCCGTTCCCTACAAAATTCAAGCATCCTACTCTCCAAACATATACGGGGAAAAGATCAGCTAGATAGCACGTCATCCACTTCAAGATCTTGACGGGAGCTATCGCGGATCAAGATGCACTCAAGATCCGCCTCCTTGCAAGTACCCTAAAAGTTACGGCCTTCGATTGGTACTCCACTCTGCCGGAGGACTCCATCCAAAATTGGGCCATGCTAGAGACACGTTTCCTGACTCACTTCAAAGGTGAGGATCATCCTGCTACTATGGCTCAGCTGTGCAGCCTAAAATAGGGGGAGAATGAGTCAACATATGACTTCATTCATAAGTGGAAAGCAATGGCATACAAATGCTCTGATGTATTGCCACTAGCGTCGCTAGTCGACATTTGCCGAAACAACATGAGGGCTAGAATCCGCTCCATGATCATCAGCAACAAATCAAAAAACATGGGAGAACTCCTAGAAGCTTCCATGGAAGCTGAAACGGTGATTAAAGACATCAACAGTCAGAAATCATCAAGAAAAGAGTCAACCGCCATTGTAACCTCTAAACCAAAGAAGAAAGAGGTCCTCAATGTGCAGACCAAGTCAGCTCCTCAGCCACCAAAGAAAGCTGAAAACAAAGCTGGTGGTAAGAGACCTAAACTCTCAGATGCCTTCAAAGAACGAGTAGAGAAGAAATACCCGTTTGATGAAGATGTTGATGAAATCTTCGGGGCTCTTGTGGCGAACGGCAAGCTCACTTTGCCTGACCCAAAAGACCGAGTGATATTGGCAAAACCAATGATCCTCGGTACTGTCCATACCACCAGATGATCTCGCATCCTCTTAATCAATGCTTCATTGTGAGAGAAAATAAACGAGATGTGGAAAAACGGAGTCATCACATTTGACAAAAACTATGGGTCTACCTCCGTCAACATGGTGACATGTGGACAAACATCAAAATCACCGAAGAAGAAGATCACTACTTCCTTCAAGGTGATAAACACAATCCAAGCGTCCGAGGAGTCGGTTCCTTACCCGACACCAGACGGACAACCTATATGGGTACATCCCGATCTCCTGGAAGATGAAAATTGGGAGGTCGTGAAAACAAAGCCTACAGCTCAACAGCGAAGGCAGGCTAGGAAACATCTCCTCAAGCTCAAACGACAAGAGAAGACCCAACCAAAACAAGAAGTCAAAGAAAAGGCAGAGGCTTCCTCTACCACTTCACTGGAGGCAACAAAAATGTCCCTTCCAGAGACTTCAAAGGGGGTAAGAAAATTCACTTTCAGTGATTTCATGCCACCTCAATTCAAAGAAGCCACGCAGGGGGCATCATACTCTTGCAATTTGGTAGTTGGATTCTCCATTGATGGATACGAGTCCAGCGACACCGATGATGGATTCGAATCCAACTACACCGACGAGTGGGAGGAGTCCCTTGAAACAGGAGAATATCTCTCCGATGAAGAATGGGTTCCTGAGACTCATCTTATGCCAGTAATCTGGTATAACCCCCTACAGCCACAAGGATCCTGGTCTGATGATGAAGAAGACTAAGAGGCTGTATAAGAAAATGTTGTTGAACCAGCACCCCTCATTGCTCCAGTGGAAATCAACAATGTTGAGCCACAAAGAGTTGATGAAGAAGAAGATTTGGCTCTTATACCTAATCTTGAAGAATATGAAAGGATCTTGCAGCGTCTCGTTCTAGAACAAGAGCAAGACCGCGTCAACGAGCCTCCTCACAATCCAGAGCCGGAAGTCCCTGAAGACCATCAGGTACATCCTCCCTCAACTCCTGAAAATGGAGAAAATTGCTAGATAGACGATCCTCTTACATCCGAGGATGAGTCTGACTCCGATCAGACAACGTCTCCTGTCAGAGCTTCCTGTAATGTAATAATTCGGGATTATAACTCTTCCGAAGCATCGTCTGATGAGATCACTTACACTCCGACGACTCCTAGCAATGTATCTTCTGGCGCCACCTCATCTCACGTGACTTTCACTGAGACGACACCCTCTCAGGTTTCTTCTCCTGAGACTGTGACTTCAAAGTTCACACCCTTCCTGACTGAAGAATTCCCAGCTATTGATGCTTGGGACGATGAATTGGTCAACGAAGAAGAAAGGTTGCTGGATGCTGTTCAGGACTTGTTTCCGGAAAATGCTCCGCGCAACACAATCACTGAGGATAGCAACTCTGCTGCTGATACATCCTCAGCAAATGAAAAACGACAGCCTCTTGATCCTGAAGACAATCTTCCAAATGAAGACCCTTCTCAAGAAGCTCTCGAAGTTGGTAGAGGCACCCGCTATAGCCGGGACTACAACAAAAATTACAACCAATCTTCCTTTACATATGTAAATCCTTCGGGAAAAGATGTTGTAAGGGCCCCTAGTGGCAACAATGATGAACATGCAGGCCCTAAGGAGGCTTTCAAGTATGACTTGATTGAACACTTCAAGCACATACCTACACGTCTGCACATCCTAGATTTATTGCGAATGTCTCCACACACTCGTCATAATCTCATTTCAGAATTACAAAAGCTGAATGAGGATGTCGACAAACATGCCCCGCAAGTCCTCCAAATTGAAATGGACTACCGATCAAAAGCTCAGAAGCTTCCTCAAAGGGAGAAAAGAAGAAAACTGAGGGATCATGCATTGAATGCCTCTCGGTTCAAAAGGCGGCCAGTGCAACCATCGCCTTCACTAAGGATGACCTCCTACTTGGCGAAACAAGGCACAACCGACCCCTGTACTTCACAGGGTACATCAAGGAAATGCCTATGCACAGAGTTCAGATCGACCCAGGCTCTCCACTCAACCTCATCTCCACATTGGCTCTCGAAGAGTTGGGCATCCCACCCAGCAAGCTGAGCCACACATCTGTATCTATCTTTGGATACGATGGGGGTAGTCAAAGGCCTATTGGCAAAATCAGGTTCAAGTTGCAGATCGGTGATCTTATCTCTGAGGTCACTGTCTATGCAATAAAAACCCCTTCATGCTACAACATCCTTCTCGGACGCCCCTGGATCCACGAGAATGGTGTTGTCCCTTCAACTTTACATCAATGCATCAAGTTTGTTGGCGATAACGGCATGATACATCGAGTCTTTGCGGACAGAAAACCCTTCAAAGTTAAAGAAGTCCACTTCGCAGACTCACAGATGTATGAAGGTGAGAAAGAAGAAGAGGAGAAGCAAGCAGCACCCTTTGCCGAAAATCTCCAGAAAGATAAAGGCAAGGCTCCTCAACAATCACCGGAAGAAAACAAACCATCCGGTAAATCCGAAGAGAGCATTCAAACTCCCTTCATCATCTCCCTCAAACCTTCAAAGCCTTTGGTCATCACAACTAAAGTGAAGAAGGCAAAGCAAAAGTCTGGGGGCAAATTTGTTGTCTCTTTCGTGTCTATCATGCAAGACACGGATTCAAATTCAGAGCCAGAAGACGACATATCATCAAGCCAAGCTGACACTCAGCAAGTTCAGCCTACTCTTACTCTAATGGAGACAACTTCTGACATAGAAGATCCTACGTCAACTTCCTTCGTCGTTCCAGCAACTTCAGCAAAGGAAAAGCCGATCTTCTTCCATAGATCGGACGCTTCTTCATCAAACTCCATGCTTGAACCTTTCCAAAATGAAGGTATGCCTCAACTATCCTTATATAGTTCTGTGGCACAAGCTATTATGAAGAAAATGGGCTATGACGCTCAAAACCCAGTCGGTTTGGGAGAAGGACGCGGTATTCTCACGCCATTGGGGCCCGTCTTGACCAAAAGTCAGCTGGAAGATTGGAGACTCTACGGCTATGTAGAAAAGTCTTCATACGGGTTAGGGTATGATCCCGACACTCCCCTGAGACAGTTGACACAAAGGCTTAAAAGTCAATTTACTGACAAAGCCTCAACATCTCGTACCCATGAAGACATCAATCTCCCTGGATATCTCTTCGATGAGTTACCTGACAAAGATCCAGGAAGCTCGTCCAATTGGTACGATTTCTCTGACAATGAAGAGGAGTTGTCCGATGGCACAAACATGTGGTCTTCTGACCCAGAAGAATCCTCGTCTCCAAAAGAAGTACCCTACTTCGATCCGGTTTCAACAGGCGATTGGGATCATCTCATAGCAAACCTTGAGAAAATTATTGATCAAGAAGACCCGTGGAAAGGAACAAAACCTTGGTCTGTAAATGCCCTTGAAACCCCAAAAGGTTTCGTTGAGCTGGAAGCCTCCAAAAATATTGTGGAGGAACCACCTTCGAACCTTCCAACAGAAGATCCTGTTCAAAAGATAGACTTGGGAACACCAGATAACCCACGTCCTGTATTCATAAGCAAGAATATAAAGGATGATGAGTTACCCGAGTGTATCGCCTTTCTTCGTGAGTTCGTTGATTGCTTTGCATGGTTTTACACTGAAATGCCTGGCTTAGACCCCAAAATAGCAGTCCACAAACTCAATCTTCAAGAAGACATCAAGCCTGTCAAGCAAGGCCAAAGAAGATTTCGTCCAGATGTGATGGATAAAATTGAACAAGAAGTTCAAAAACTCAAAAGCGTCGGCTTCATCCGTGAGGAACAACATCCTGAATGGTTGGCCAACATTGTCCCCGTGACAAAGAAAAACGGGCAGATCAGGGTCTGTATTGACTATAGAGACCTGAATGGCGCATGCCCTAAAGATGAATGTCCGCTCCCCATACCAGAAGTAATGATTGATAATACCTGTGGATTCGAGCGAATGACATTCATGGATGGCTTTTCTGGCTACAATCAGATAAAGATGCATCCTGAGGATGAAAAACATACATCATTTCGAACCCCATTTGGCGTGTATTGCTACACTGTCATGCCATTTGGTCTGAAAAATGCTGGTGCCACATATCAGAGGGCTATGATGAAAATATTCCAAGATATGCAGCATAAGACGGTTGAATGTTACGTTCATAACCTTGCCGTCAAAAGCAAAAGAAAGGAAGATCATCTCGAAGACCTTCGAGAAGTCTTCCTCCGACTTCGCAAACACAAACTGCGAATGAATCCTTTGAAATGCTTCTTCGGCGTCTCGTCGGGTAAGTTCCTCGGATTCTTAGTTCGGAAAGCTGGAATAGAGCTTGACCCCATAAAAGTCAAAGCCATTCTATAAATGCCCTCTCCAAGAATCTTGAGAGAGCTCAAAGGGCTTCAAGGGAGATTGGCCTACATCAGACGATTCATCTCCAATCTTTTGGGGAAATGCCGTCCATTCTCCCGGTTGATGAAAAAGGTGTAAACTTTGTCTGGGATGCTGACTGTGAAGCTGCGTTCCAAGATATCAAGTCATACCTGACAAACCCTCCAGTGCTAGCTGCTCCTACCACTGGAAAACCATTCATCTTGTACACAAGAGCCCTTGATCATTGTCTGGGAGCTCTACTTGCACAAGAAAATGATGAAAGAAAAGAAGTTGTTCTATACTACCTCAACCGCATGCTAGTAGGTGTAGAGCATCGCTACTCTCCAGTCGAAAAAGAATGCCTTGCAGTGATGTTCGCCATACAAAAGCTGCGTCACTACTTGCTTTCCAACACAGTCTACCTGGTCTCAAGGGTTAACCTCTTGAAGGTCCTTGTCACAAAAGCAGGTTCTCTCAATGCCCGACTGGCAAAATGGTCCATCCTTCTGTCACAATTTGATATTAGGTATGTACTGCAAAAGGCAATCAAAGGACAAGCTCTAGTGGACTTTCTCACAGAGCATCCATTGCCTAAAGATTCTCCACTCAGAGATGATCTCCCAGACGAACCAGTCTACAATGTGGAGACTTTTTCACAAAGTGCCTCCTGGGACATGTACTTTGACGGTGCAACCAGGACAAATGAAAAAAGACAGCTGATCTCGGGAGTTGGCATCCTCTTTGTTAGCCCCGACAAATACATGATTCCACACGCTTTCTCGCTACTGGAACCATGCACAAACAATGCAGCTGAATATCAAGCTCTGATCCTAGGATTGGAACTCGCCATCGAATCCGGTATCACCATGCTGGAAGTCTTTGGAGACTCTCAACTGATCGTCAACCAGATGAATCAGAAATTTGAAGTCAGGAAACCTGATCTGATGCCTTACTACAACAAGGCACAGTTACTTCTGCAAAAGTTTGACATCTGTCACATCACCCACGTTCGTAGAGGTGAAAACATACGTGCAGATGCCCTGGCCGGACTTGCCGCATGTATGGCAATCCAGGAAGGGGAAAACATACAAATCACAGTGTGCGAAAGAAGAATCCTCCCTCCTCTTAACACACATCAAGCAGTTGCTGAATGCCACCAAGTGGTTGGAAGTCGGATTTCAATCCTTCAACCTTCAATCGGCGACTGGAGGGATCCGTTCATTGATTACACTATGTTCGGAATCCTACCTGAAGATCCAAAAGAACGGGTAAGCATCCAAAGGCGAACCCCAAGCTTTCATTTGGATATTCCTTCAAAAATCCTTTACAGAAAATCCTTCAACGGAGTACTTCTACGTTGCTTGTCACAACAACAGGCTGAAGAAACACTCAAAGAAGTTCATGCTGGTCTTTGCAGAGCTCATCAGGTTGGTCCCAAGCTCTATGATCAGATAAAAAGGTTAGATTATTACTGGCCTACCATGGTAGCTGACGCAATGCAATTTGCTAAGCGCTGCCAACAATGCCAAGTTCATGGAGATTACATTCACATGCCTCCAGAATGGCTACATCCTACAGCGATTTCATGGCCTTTCGAAGCCTGGGTATGGACATTATAGGTCCTATTTCTCCCCCTTCAAGCAAAGGTCATCGCTTCATCTTCGCCGCTATGGATTATTTCTCCAAGTGGTCAGAAGCATTTGCGCTCAACGAAATGAAGACCTCATCAGTCCTTCAGTTCCTGCGCACCAACATCATTTGTCGCTTCGGCATACCCAAAAGATTCGTCCATGATAACGGACCACAATTCCGGGATCATCGATTCTACAGGTTTTGCGATAAATACAAAATCCTAAGCTGTCATTGGACTCCATACAATCCGGCAGCAAACTGATTAGCATAAGCTTTCAACAAGACACTCTGCAAAATCCTCAAGAAAATGGCTCTAGTCATAAAAGAGACTGGAGCGACAAACCGTCTGAAGCTTTGTGGGCCTATCGAACCACCGTTCGAGGACCAGCCCATAGCACACCATTCTCCTTGGTCTATGGATGCGAAGCTGTCGTGCCCTTGGAAGTACAAATTTCCTTCCTTGAGGGTATCCTTGCAAAATGACATGACTCAAGAAAGCAATTTCAAATTGCGACTACATGAGCTGGACAATCTCGATGAGAGACGGCTCGAAGCTCGACAAAGCATTGAACTTTACCAGGCACACATGGCAGGATCTTTCGACAAAAAGGTCAGGCAACACGCCTACAAAAAGGGTGACTTGGTTCTTGCGGTAAAAAGACCAATGGTCTTCTCTCACAAGTCCAAAGGCAAGTTTGAGCCAAAATGGGAGGGAGCCTACGTCACCGACAAGGTTTTCTCCAATGGCGCATACGCACTCCTAAACATGAAGGGTGACAGATGTATGCTGCCCATTAACGGCAAGTTCTTAAAGCGATACTACCCTTGAAGACTTACCCAACTGGGTAAGAGCAATGCTTGTATGGCCAAAACTAGTTTCCAGGTACTCGCTCGCTAAACCCACTCTTTATAGAATTTTCATATCAAATGTTGAAATTTCTGGAAATTTAAACAATGCTTACTTTCATCGTTTCATTGTTCAAAGATCCAAGTTTAGGAACCTTTCCCTAACTTGACTAAGATTTTCAACCCTTGAACCCAAAATTCATGGTTTGAAACAAAATCCAGATTCAGGGATTTCCACCCTAGTCCACCCTGCCTTTTACCGCCAAAATGGTTTTAGGTCAAAACTTATGACCCTCGTGTCTTTTAAAAAAAATGATTTTTAAAAAAACCGCGGGAAAGCGACGCTTAGTCGATACTCGCACAAATCGGACGCATGCGAACCACGTTCGACACTTCCAAAATCGCAGGGAAGCGACATTTCGTCGATACTTGCAAAATCCAAAACCGTGGAGATGCAAATTTCAGTTGATATCCATAACCCAACTTTCAAAGGTTCAAAAAAACCTAAAAAACCATGGAGACGCAACATTTCAGTTGATATCCGTCACCCAAAGGTTCGAGAAAATCAAAAATTTCAAAAATCGTGGGGAAACGAAATCAAGTCAGTACCCGCAAAACCAAAATTTTTGAAAAGCAAGGATGCGACATTCCATCGATACTTACACCCAAATTCGCAAGGATGCGACATTCCATCGATACTCGCAACCGAATGAGAAAGGATGCGACATTACTTGCAAGACCATTCAGCAGGGAGGCGACTTTTAATCGATAATTGCATTTTTGAAAATCAAAACGGCTATAGATGCCACCAAAACAAACCGGCTATAAATGCCACCAAAATAGACTATAAAGGCCACAAACTGGCTATCAATGCCACAAACCAAAAAACTTGGCTTTCAAAAAACCCGGCTATCAATGCCACAAACTCGCTATCAATGCCACCAAAACCGGCTATCAATGCCACAAATCGGCTATCAATGCCACAAAAAAGCTGGCTCTCATGCCAAAAATCGGCTTCCATGCCACAAACAAAATCTGGCTTCCATGCCAAAACAATCATTTGACAAAAGATTTTCACAAAATGACAAGCTTTTGATCAAATCTCATTTGGCAATTACTTTCATCACAAAAAAAGATTTAAGTGAGCGTAGGGAAAAGAAAAAAATAATAAAAATAAAAGAAAGCATCCCATTTAGTAATTACTTTCATCACAAAAAAGATTTAAGTGAGCGTAGGGAAAACAAAAAAAAAGTAAATACCAAAAAAAATACATGCGGTACCAAAAAAAAAAAAAAGTGTTCACAAACACTACAAAAAAAGAGTACAAAAAAAAAATACATGTGGTACCAAAAAAAAAGAAGGATAGTTTCTGCTACAAAAATCAGAAGCTCAGCCAAAGATGGTCTCCAGCCAAGATTTCAGCTCCTCAACCAAACTTTTGACCTCAGTCGTCAGAGATTCTAGGGCACGCTTCTTTAGGAACTTGCCATGAGATGCTGGGGTGAGATGTAACCCTTCTTTCACACCGGAAGCTTATCCCGAGCAGTTCGCCATTGTTTGTCCTCTTAAAATTTCCTTTCAAGGACTCGATCAGCATCTGCAACCCGACGAATCAGAGCATTCTCCCTGTCGCGAGCCTCTGTTATAGCAGCCCACTTGGCAGCGACTTGTGCCTTCAAATGCTCAAGACGTTTCCTGGCCTCATCGACCTCCCTATCAAGGATTTTAAGGTCATGTGTCGGCCCAATGATGGCTAGCTCTTCTAAGTTCTTCTCTCGAACTATCTGCCTCCTGCTTTATGTAGCCTCATTCAGGTCAGACTTAGCCTTATTAGCGGGGTCCAGGAACATCTCCTTGAAGAACTGGTCATCAACAAAACCCATGGTCTCAAACCACTTGTCACCCAGTGTAATGATCCTATCAACGATCGCCCTGGCACCTGTGACATCCAGACCAGCCTCTTCGGCGTCATTGAGAATCTTCTGCACATGCTGGATCATGCCAAATCCGGCATCCAAGTGCCCAGAAAGGAAAGTCTCAATCCAAGAGCTCAGAACCCGCACCACCACCTTCTTCGTAAAAAGAAGAGATGGCCCTAGCTGAAGATTCGCCCAACTCCGTTGGTCGGCTGCTCATGTCATCACAAGTTGGAAGAGTAACAAAAGAACTCTTTCCAGTTGGAGCTGCTTGGGAAGGAATCTCAGCATGAGGTATCTTCTCAACAATGTCAGAACTGGTCCCAGAAGTCTCTACCTCTGGATCGACCTCTGGCATCTCTTGCTCTGGTTCTGAAGGAAGCGACGGACTCTCCTCTACCACTTCAAAATCGGCCAAAGAAACGCAAAAAGGTATGAATATGATCCTGTTTGAAAATCATTATCAGGGTTATTACTACAAAATACCTTCTTCGACGATGGGCGGAAGACTCTCTTCCTCCATGAACTCATCGGAAGCATTATCAACATTTGCGTCCATCGATGGTTCAAAGTCATCGGAATCCTGTGGCAACTCAGCTGATAAGAAAAATGTTAGCAAACCAAGTCACAGACAAAAAAATAGAAAGCAAAAAAAGTCATACCAGTTGGAGATTCTGGAATCACTCCAGAGTCCCTCGGTTCTTCTTATGGTGCCGCGACCGGATCCTTCACCGCTTCATCGGTTGGAACCTTAGGCATCGCCAAGTCTTCCTCTGCTAAAAAAAAAAAGGAAGCAGTAGGGGAGAAAACAAATCAAGACATGAAAAAATCCAATGAAAAGAAATGGAAAGAGAAAAAGGAAGAATCATACCTTCACCGACAGTCTCTTCTTCTCGGCTTCTCTTCTCTGGAGGCTCATCAGCATTCCCTGGCACCTCCTCATTGATAGTAAGAGGGACTTCTAAGTCAGGAGAGTCCTCATGTTTCCCCTTGCTGCGATGATGACTCCGCTTCCTCTTACTTCTGTGGGTTCGCTTCTTAGAAGAACCTGCCCCGCTGTCAGAGTCAGGTTTCCCACTTGACTCCTCACTAGATGGTCTACTCTTGCCAGTAGACTCCACGAAAACTTGCCTTTGCGCCGCTTGCATCCAAGCATCAAGTTCGGCTTCCTCCTGTTCTAGCTGCTCTAAAGCCTCATTAGGTATTTCTCGAACAGCTTCAGAACCAAAGACGCCCTGGTCACAGAGAAAGCCTATCTTGTGCTTCTCTTTAGAAAGGAAGGCCCAAACTTCCTCTCGCCGGATGCCATCCGACTTTCCAAGGCCCTTTCCAGATGACAGCTTCACATCAAGCTCCTTCTTGGAAAGACCCCGATATGCCGAAAAGCTCTTTGCGAACCACTTCGCAAAGCCGGCAGTCCGGGAAGTCGACAACACATGATAAGAGATCATGGCTATAGTGTCTTCAGCACTATAGAAAGCCCATGCATTTCTCCCGTCTGGTAAACCTCCAAAGCGCTTCAGCATGCTTAAAGGTGCTCCAACAACGCCTTGAGAAAAACCCAACTGCAGAGCAAAGCGAGAAGGGACATACGGCTGGATGTCGACGAAAAGATGTCTGCGGTACACCATCGTGCCGACACGTATGTTGAAAATCCACTCCTTCTCTGCATTTGTTAAGGAGTAATGCCTTCCCGACCCCGCCCTGGTAGAGTCTCAGGAGGCACCAAAATTAAAAGCCTTCTTCTGCAACTTCGGAGATAGCTTTACTGAAGACTGCCCCATCTCGACGTCCTTGAATCGTCGGATCCTCATGCGGGCAAACAAAAGTGATTCGGACATGGCTTTGCCCTTAGCCAGTCGAATCATCAGAGGATCATCATCCTGTGCAGCACCCAGCCGGTGGAAGCCAGGATAGTGGTACACATACCACGAATAAAAGATGTGGGCTGAAAATACCCTATTCATATGGAGCCCAAGCTGAACCAAAAAAGGAGCAGCCTGCAGTTCGGTACACAAGTAGGAGTAGAGAGCTGGCACCAAAGCAAGCTGCTCTCCAAACGCCATCTGACAAGCCGGAAAAATACAATGCGGCCTGATGTTCGTTCCATCTCCTCCAGCAAAAACGGCCTCACCAAGCCAATAAGTGAGGTAAACAGCGAAATCTCTCCGCAGTATAATGTCAAGGCATATGGAGTTTGTACTCGTACAGAATCTCTCAACTCTTCTTGCATAGCCAAGATCTTCTTCGAACTTGGATCCTGAACCCTGGCTTCCCGGGTTGCGCTATCAGAAGACTCCCCGCTTTCAAAGAAGTTAGGAGAAGAAGAGTTAAAACTCTTCCAACTGCTGGATCTAACTTTCATGCCTTCTTTCTCCTTCAAAAAATCATAGAAGGCAACAAGCTGAAAGTACAGAAGCCTGAACTCCTCAGACTGCTCCTCAAGGACGCTGTCGATCAGCATAAACTCCTCATAGAGTTTGCCAAGGATGGGTAATCCAGTAATGGCGCTCAGCTCCTTCAAAGAGAAACCAATCTCGCCATTCGTCACAACGAAGGTATTGGTTTGTGGAAGGACTGACTCCAGGATAGCCATGAACGCCTCGTCGAAAAAGATCACGGTCTCCCTAAAGGCACGGATCGCATCAAAAATCCCGGCTTCCTTCAAAACGGCACCACCAATCAGCAGGACGCGATCAGTCCACGACTTCCACTCGGAGTCAGCATTGAAACGGCCACGAAGTCGAAAAGGATTTATCCAATTGCTGCTGTCACCGCTGAAAATGCCAAGGCCCACTGGTCTCAAATCGACCGACGGATAATCAGAGCCCTGGTAGCCGCTGGCTGGCATCAACAGGTCCATGTCAGTAGGCGACTTCTCCGCATATCCAGGAGAACCGCCAACAAAAACCCCGGTCTTGATTACATTTGTCCTTCTCACCCAGCTTGGAGGATCTTCCCTCTTAGAGCAAGTGGGGGCAAGGCTCATGATCGAGATGGTGCGATCAAACGTCGACCAGGTAACAACAGTCTTCTTCTCACCATCTGCTGTGAAAGAGAATTGAAAACATCTCCTCTGGTATGTCATGTCATCAGGGACAACATCACCAAAGAAGAAGGTAGGCTTGGGTAAAATACTCTGATCTTCCATCACTTATGGACGACTGCTTACCATGATCTTATAGAATTCCTCTCCCTTGAGAACGATCAGTCGCTGCCTCATCTCATCTCTGTTGAGAGAGTCGCACTCTTCGCACTCTTCCAGATTTCTCTCAACATACTAAACCTTATCCCAAGCCTGCTGAACGGCCGGATTAGAAGATCTAGTAGATCGACGAGGTACGCTGGTAGCAGGCTCTTTACCCTTGTTCATTCTGGAGGAACCACCTGCAAAGGATGGAAAAGAAAAAGGATCAATCATCAAAATGACAAAATTTCGCTACAAAAAATCTGGCGAAATTTTGACATGACTCCGGGGCAATTCCGAAGAAAAGGAACTACTCCGAAAGAAATAGAAAGCTTGAAGATGGGCTCAACATTGTTGCGTGCTCCGAAACTCCAAACTTTCGAAACCTAAAAGTCTCCGCAAAATCAGGAAGGGCTCAACATCACTGCGAGCTCCAAATTCCCAAGTTTGCAAAAACTTTCAGGTATGCTATCACATCATGCTACAATTCAATTTACAAAAAAAATATACATGCATGAACATCTTGGTTTGCCAAGAAAAAATGCATTATCATGACGAGCAAAAAAGAAACTTTCTCAAAAAAAAAAGAGGAGAAAGGAGAAAGAAAAAGAACAAAAAAAGAAGGAATAAAAAGAAAACTTTCTTAAAAAAAAAAGAGAGAGAAAGAAAACAAAAACAAAAAAAAGAAGAAAAGAAAGAGGGTTGGCCCACAGGCCACGTGGCCGTACGGCCAGATCCGTACGGATCTGTCCGTACGGCCCACAAAAGAAACAAAAAAAAGAGTGCAAAAAAGAAAAGAGAAAACATGTGGAAAAAGAAAAAAAGAAGAAAAGAAAAGAAAGAAACAAAAAAAAGAAAGAACTTTTTATTTCCTACAATGGAGTTTTCTTGAAAAAGGGAACTTACTTGAAGCCAATGATGGAGAAGAAGAAGAAATGTCTTGAAGATCTTGAAGAAGAAGAACTCTTGGACTTGAAGCCCTCTTGGGATTGTTGCAAAAGAAAGTAATAAGAGCAAGAGATCCAACCTCTTCCTTGCTTTTATAGAAGAGAGCAAACCAAAGAAGGAAAGAAGAAAGAGGTAAGAATTACTAATTAGTAACCTTACCAAAAGAAAGAAATTAGAAAGATTCTTTCCCAAAAGAAAGATATCTTGAGGGATTCTCTCTAAAAAAGAAATCAATGAGAGATTTTCTCCCAAAAGATAGGATCAATGAAAGATTCTTTCCCAAAAGAAAGATATCTTGAGATATTCTATCCCAAAATAAAGGGAACATGAGAGATTCTCTCCAAGTAAAGATATTATTAGATATTCTCTATCCAAAGGAGATATTTTTAGATATTCTTTACAAAAATGACACCATATGAGATCTAAGCCATTTCAAAAGCTTAAGATCCCATGGGTTAGCCCATATGAGCCAGGTTTGACCACCTAGGCACTAAAAATAAAAATAAAAAAAATTTGGGCTTTTAGTCAAAGAGAAATCCCTCTTACCAAGAGCATACAAAAATGGTTCCATGCCTCTTTTGAGTTGATTGGAACATACAAAAAAGAATTCCAAGCCCCATGAGCTTCCAAAAATCAAACCATCCAGCCTCATATACCAAATTGAGCCAGAATCTTGAATTTGACATTCCACAAAAATCCAAACCAAATCCTGGTCCCCTAACTTGCAACATACAGCTTGTTAGGTCACAAGACCAAAACCAAAAACCAAAACCTGATCCCCTAACTTGCCACATACAGCCTATTAGGTCACAAGATCAAAACCAAAATCGACCCCCCAACATTCCACATACAGCTTGTTGGGTCACACGGTCAAAATCAAACCCGACCCCCTAACCTGCCACATACAGCTTGTTAGGTGACAAGGTCAAAACCCAAATCCACATCCCTGATGTCATCTTCAAAACTTTGCCTCGAGAAGGTACGTGATCCCTTTCACTACCATAAAATTCCCCTAGAAGCTCAAAAGGCTACAAATACCAAAAGAAAGACTGCTCAAAGACTCTTGGTCAAGTCACACGCTCTCCTTCGAAAAATCTCTTCGAGGCACATCGACTACAAAAGTTAAGCAACTCGTCGCTGCACCTCGAGGGGGCATTTGTTGACACAAAAAAATGTGTCACTTTGCTTCTTTAAAATCCTGAAAGCTACATGAAGTCGTAGCCTGCCATAAATAGGTAATGCTACTTCCAAAAATCAAATCTTGTCAGAATCAAACAAAAATTGCAAGATCCTTCAAGACAGCCAAAAGAGGAGTACACAAGAAGTTTCGGGCCATTTCAAAATCATCTGGCCTAACTTCGCTTATCCGACAGCTGAAAATGAGCTCCCGGCGGCGAAAGCATCGAAGACACCAAATATTCGATCAGAGCCGATGGATGGTCTCAAAATACATCCAAAAGGCTCCACGTCAAGTTCCGAGTCAAACTGACAACGTTTGACCCTACATCAACCCTCGAACAGCTAAATCAAGCCTCTCGGCGACGAGAACCACCGAGTCCATCACTCATCAGATAAAGCACATGGACGGCTTCAAAATGCTTACAAAGGGCTACACGTCAAATTTCAGGTCATTTCGACAACATTTGACCAGACTTTGACGCTCGGAAGCCAAATCAGGCCTCTCGGCGGTGAAGCTCCCTAGGACCACGGTTTCCAAGACAGAGCCTATGAATCATCTTAAAATGACTCCAATAGGTTCCCTGTCAAATTTCAATTCAATCAGACATCGGTTGACTGCACATCAAGCCGCGACAACTTCATCGCGACAAAAACAAGTCTACTGATGACAGGACCTGAAATGGTTTCAAAACTCAAACAAAATCCTATGGTTGGTCTTATTTATTGCTCAGGAGGCTTCACCCCAAATTTCAGGTCATTCCGACATCGTTTGTCCCAGTTTCAGCTTCTGATGGAAAATCGGCAGCTTCGCGTAACAAAGTCTTCGGCTTTCTCGGAAAATTAAAAACTTTGCAAACCAAAATGCAAGGATTCTCATCAGGTTTTCTACAGAGAAATTAGGCCAATAAATGATAAAAAATGTCAAAGAAAAATACAGAAGAAAAAAAAGAATAAAAAAACATCAAAAACGGACACAAAACGGGACAAAAGGGGGGAAAAACCCCCCAGGGTCGCCGGCGACCCTGGAGCCTGGGATCGCCGGGAGGGCCTCGGAAGCCCCATTTTCCGTCTTTTTTCGTGATTCAAAGCGTCCAACCCCTGGGATTTTCCAAAATTCATACTTTTGAGACACCAAATCCTTCGACATCCATCAAAAACACGAGTCAATCATCAAGAGTATCAAAATCAACATTGATCGCCAACCGCTCAACCAAGAAAGTGTGCTTTCTACCCGACTGATCGAGAAATCGACAGGATAGATGGCACCGACCTGCTGTTGGCAACCAATACCTGAAGTTACATGGTCATCCGATGTCGATCTACATGAAGATCCATCGATGTTCATCGCCAGAAGAATCCTAAAAGACGCAGCACGGCCCGCGACTCTTCAACTGCTCGGCGACCACTTAATGCGATTAATTGACTAGCTTTATTACAAGAATTAATCCATTTCTTTGGATGGCCCAATCAGAAGCAAGCATCCGGGAGTTACAAATCAAGAGATTCATGACATTTAAAATATAAAACTCCTCCCATCATGGCGATTAAAGGTGATTAAATGCCGTCAATCTCCTCCGGCCAATCAGAAGCCAAGAAAAAGGAGTTACAAAATAAAGAATTAAATCCTATAACTCCTCCCATTATGCGGCTTAATGGTAATAAAAGCCCATAAACTCTCCTAAATGGCTACCAAGAGCCTATAAATAGGAGAGCACTCCAAAGGAATCCAGATCGGAAAAACAAGATAGATCCCAGATCAGAAAAAAGCACAGAAAATCCAGAGAAAGAAAGAGAGAAAACTCTGCAGAAGTTCTACACCGACCACCGCTACAAGGTGACAAAAGTCCCTTGGGGGGTACCCCCCCCCCCCAAGGTCCTTGCCTTCTCCTTCTGCCTCCAATGATTTAGACGTGGCTTTTCAGCCCGTCTACTTGGTTTTTTATTTGACATAGGACCTCCTTTTGGTCTTTGTCCTCTAAAAACCTGAGGTTATAGCCAAGCCAAGCGAATCAAGAGCATCCTCTGTTCTCATCTGCATGGATGATGGCGAAGCCCACATATGGCTTACGACCGTCAATCTAAACTAGTCCCCCCACAATCTCCTGAGAAGTTAGATCATCCTTTTCTTGCTTTTCATTGTAGTTTGTATGTTTCTAAAAGAGACAAAAATCACAACTCTTGTCTTTCCTTATTGATAAGAATTGTAAATCGGCTATGAACGCCAAAATCGGTTATAAACGCCAAAATCGACTATAAACGCCAAAAATTGGCTATAAACGCCAAAATCGGCTATAAATGCCAAAAAAATCGCCTTTCACGGCAAATCAAGAAAATGTCTCTTTTCTTAAATATATGTGCAATGGAAAACTTGAAAGAAGTTGATTTCCTTTTTACTTGCGAAGGTCGATCTCCAGATCACCACTTGCAATTCCAAGTAAAATAGAAAATCTGGCACACCCACACAAAAGAAATGTTGATGCACGCCTCTGGCCCCCGGTTACGAAAAGGTCGGACCCAAACGGACTCCCACGTCTGCCGACCTCGGTAGAACCGGGCAGAATGCGCTGTCCATCATTCATACACCTTGGCTTCTCCATCTCGGCCTGCGCCAAAGAGACAGACCTCGGGTTCATACACCAAGGCTTCTCCATCTTGGCCAGCGCCAAAGAGACTGACCTCGGGTTCATACACCCAGGCTTCTCCATCTAGGCCAGCGCCAAAGAGACTGACCTCGGGTTCATACACCCAGGCTTCTCCATCTCGGCCAGCGCCAAAGAGATTGACCTCGGGTTCATACACCCAGGCTTCTCCATCTAGGCCAGCGCCAAAGAGACTGACCTCGGGTTCATACACCCAGGCTTCTCCATCTCGGCCAGTGCCAAAAAGACTGACCTCGGGTTCATACACCCAGGCTTCTCCATCTAGGCCAGTGCCAAGAGACTGACCTCGGGTTCATACACCCAGGCTTCTCTATCTAGGCCAGCGCCAAAGAGACTGACCTCGGGTTCATACACCCAGGCTTCTCCATTTAGGCCACCGCTAAAGAGACTGACCTCGGGTTCATACACCCAGGCTTTTCTATCTAGTCCAGCGCCAAAGAGACTGACCTCGGGTTCATACACCCAGACTTCTCCATCTCGGCCAGCGCCAAAGAGACTGACCTCGGGTTCATACAACCAGGCTTCTCCATCTAGGCCAGTGCCAAAGAGACTGACCTCGGGTTGACTGACCTCGACAGCAGTACGACTTTCCGGCTTGGCAGAAGCATCCTGATACAGCTTAGTAGTAAAGCCATCATCTAGATCCGGTCCAGTGCCAGCTAGTCATCTCAAACTACAAGCAGCTCCCAAGACATAAGGTCCTAATGATACTCAGCTTCCGACCTCAACGAATTAGTAAACTCTAATAGGTCAAAAGCTGGGGGGCTTTGTGTGGGGATATTTTCCAGACACCGAAATCACCGCGCAGCGCCCAAATGGCACTAGGCAAAATGAGGGTCCCGAAGTCAGAATCGCGAACGGAACTCCATTCTGGAAGGGAAACGGTGAGATCTTCAAAATCCATTCAATGGAGTTCTCATTTTTAGGCCAAATTCCATTGTTTCGACCCCGAAAAAGGCCTTCTTACAATTTTTGCCATATCCGGCACCTCGGCAACAGTACCAACCAATATCGCTAGCTAGGCAGCAGTGCCAGGCCCTCCACCTCGGCAGCGGTGCCACGTGCCTCCATCTCCACCAGGTCCTCACCTCGGCGAGACCCTCTATCTCCACCATGTCCTCACCTCGGCGAGACGCTCCATCTCGGCCAAGAGCCTCATCTCGGTAAAAGTACTGAGCACTGACAGTTGTCCTCCCATGGACACTTAACCACGTTGTAGGACGTGCGACAAGACAAAAGCACAGCCCATATCTCCTGACAGATCACCGTCCACAGCTCCCAAGGCGCCAGGATCTGGCCAGATGGGACAAGACAAGCTACGATGGGATAGCTATTAAAGTAGAGTGAGCTATGATGGGATAGCTAACCACCTCCCTGCCTCCTCTCTTCTTATATATAAACACAGCTACAGCTTCAGAACAGGGGGGAGGCAAACACCACTCTGGTACGCCCATCTTCTTCCCCAAAAATCTCCATCCTTTGCTTAGTTCTCACACTAACTTAGGCATCGGAGAGCCCTGCGCTGCCCACAGCCAGGGTCCTCTGACCTGTTTCGTCTCCCTCTTCCAGGTTCTCAGGCAGCGGTCCTTCCATCATCGACAAGGAGCTTCAGCCTCCGTCCTCCTCAGTGAGTCTCAAATACACTACCCCCAGGTCTGTGAATTCTTGTGCACTTACAGTGAGTATGTCTTAAGCAAAAAATTAACTGCATGAGATTATACAAACCCTTTGATTTAATAACTTCATGTCTTTGAACTCACAATTTCTTTCCTTTTTACCTTTTTCCAATTTCACGTCGATATGGGGCAATTAAATTAAAGTTCACTCCCTGAGTCTGAGACAAAAAGCAGCTCTAACAAAGTGTGTCCCAACTAGAAGATTCCGTGCTCAACAGATTTTAATTTGCACGGAAGAAAGGAGCTCTATAGCATACTCCTTGCATGGGAACTCAAGGTACTTTCTATCAAAAAAAATTAAATTTCCTTTTCTTTTCGATGAGAAAAACATACAGCAAATGACTAATTCAGAAGAAAACTCTCGTTACGTAAGTACACACTATTTACCCTTGAAAACAAATGGCTAAAATTGTCCTCAAAGCTTTCATACAGTTGGAAGTAGCATGTGGCCTAACAAAAAGAAGAAAACGACCGTAGAAGTCGCTTTGGTGGAAAAAATGCCCCTTTTTTAGGTGAAAGGAAGACTTCTCCTTTGCCTTTTTCTTCCCTCCTTCTGTCGACAACATCATTAATTACATGACCACACACCACAGCTGTGGTACCTGAAGGTTGCTCAGTCCTTTCAATACTTTTTTCAGCTTTTTCTGCACAAACACACATGCATTTGGTTGCATTCCCCCATCCCTTTCAATGTGCTCCAAGGAATCCTATTGACGATGATGAATGTATGAAATATCACCCCACTCGTTTCCTCAACTTCTCAATTCTCCTGGTCATTTGATGGAAAACTGTTGCTGCTGTGTACTCTTCTGATAAAAAGGGTATCTTCAGTATTGTACTTTTGGGTGATGTAAAATTGGATGGTGCCCACTGAATTGTACATTTACGGTGCCTGTATTTCGTTTTTGCACTTGAAGAATGGACATGGCTGCTTTTCGCTGCCTTGATTTTCGTGTTTATACGATTTTATGGACGTGTGCTAATTAATATCGGTTTACTTGCTTCCATGGCAATCATATGTAGGTGGGGATTGATAGATTTAGTGAGGCCTAAGGATGTGGAATATATCATGCATATTATATCATATTAATCGAGTAAATTTCAAAAAGCATAAAATTTTGAGATATTGACCGTACAACTGCCATTATAATTAAGAATTGGTGTAAAATTGTAGAAACTCATATAGTTCCCACAGTGTTGTTCATATAGGAAATGACGCTCTAAAAGATGATTTTACCCTTAAACCTTGTGATATCATAGGACTATGGTGCAATATCCCGTGGTTGTAGGATATCGTACCCTATGATATTTTGCAACTATAGGATATCGCACAATCTTCCCTTCCTGAAATGGTTTTGACTGCGATCCTTTTCCTCTCTTTGGTGGAAAGCGACGGGTGTTTCTTCTCACTCTGGTAGAAAAGATTTAAGGCGAAAAATATAGGTTTGGTGTATATCCTATGGCCATGGGATATCATATGGTATGATATCCTACGGCTCTAGGATATCACACGATTTAAATGTAAAATCATTAATTTTAAAGTGTCATTTCTATATGAACAGCTCTACAGGAATTATCTAAATTTTGACAGTTGGGGCAAAAGGTATAAGGGCACTCGTGTGGTTAAACATATGTTGTGCTCATGCGTGCAGAAGCGCGAGTACCTACGATCGATAATTAAAGCCATACAAAAGAAGAGAGAAAATCACATGAGAGATTTACGTGGCTCAGCAGAGTGCCTACATTCACGGCCAAATAGAACTCACTCTCTTTACTTTTCGACCACCTTCGGTTTAGGGTTACAGATTACATTGTTTATATAATCTCTACTTTCTTAGCCCCTAAAGCGTTTGGTTCGCTGGAATGGTTTTAGGCAGGAATGGAATGGATAGTGGAATGAGTCTAGAATGGAATAAGGCATGAACGGTGATTCCCATTCCAACATTTGGTTTTACTAAAGAATCAATCTAGTAATAGAATGGTAATTCCTGTTCTTGTGTTTGGTACGCTGGAATGATGCCCAGAATGGAATAAAATTTACATAAGAAAGACCAAAATACCCTCATCTACCTCGACCTCCAAATGGAATCTCTACCATAAGAGATCAATCGCAGTTGATCTCGGTGGGCCATACAGACCCTCTACTGCTGTCGCGCTCCAAAAACCGGGATCCTGGAGTGGTCCGATTTCGGAGGCGTGATTTTTGGGGTTAATTTAAATTTTTTCTTTTCCCCAGGATCCGCGTGTGTGAGGATAACAAAATTCCATCACAAACTGAATATTTCGCGGAAGCTGAAATGTGGTATTGCGACTCGGAACCCATGACCTTCGGAATCCGTGTCGCACTCCACCATTAACATAAAGCCATCAAATCAAGGCTTATAATCAGAATGAAATAAAACAAGAACCATAAATATTGCGTTGGCAATAGCAGGATAATTCATTTCTCACATATATTCAAGTTATAATTTATAGGTATATTCATGAAAATCCCAAAGGAAAAAGGCTAATAAAAGACATCCAAAAAGATAAAAGATCACCCCCAACAATATTTCGTATCTCAAGACCCAATCCGACATCTAAATGACATCGTTGGGCAGCCACTCTCACTCAACCGGCTGATCTACAGCTGCCACCTCGAGCTCCTCCTCAAGGGAAACAAAATCTGTATCTGAGCACAAAAACGAAAGGGTCAGACATGACGGTCTGGCAGGCAAAAGAATGAGGTACAATCATGCTATAAATTAATAATTTTGAATAAATAAAACAACATTTCTATTACGAGAAATTGTATAAAACAAAGCATTTAAATAACAATACCATTTATAAGAACCATTCTTAAATCGAGATGACCATTCGAAATCAATACCCAATTATGCTATAAATCAATAGTTTTGAAATAATTAAAATAGTATGTACAATAAAGAGAAGTTGCATAAAACAAAACATTTTAATGACAATATCATTCATAAGAAAAATTGTATAAAATGAAGCAATTGATATCGATTTCCTTTATAAGATCCTTTCATGAATCATGTAAAACAAAATATTTTGGTGACAGTATCATTTATAAAATCATTTACAAATCAAGCACCTCGATAACAATATCATTTACAAGATCCATTTGAAAACAACACTTTGGCATCCACATATAGCTCCATTCTCCGTCACATGAAGTAACGAGAGCACTTATGGTTCTCCATCACAAAAGGGTGAAGGGAGAAACCAACATAACATAACATAACATAAATTGTGGTAACTCAGTAAACTGAGGACCACACATAAATCCCGCCGCGGAACGGGCTTCATAACATAAACAAGCATGTACGTATTTACCAATCCCAGTTGGTACATATTTAAGGACCCAAGGCGGTTGATCAGACCGGCAATGGTCGTCCAAGCTGAGTGGAGCCGACACTAAAATATGCACTTTCAAAACAATGTTTGACACTTCAAAACTTCGGAAACTACTCACTCTAAATCAATTACATACACTCTCATCCTCTTTGGCTCATGGACTCGCACTGCATAGTTCTGGTCCAATCTTGCCATAAGACTTTGTTTTCAAAATAGTAGTCCCAACACACTGTGTATAAAAATACCATCACTCAATAATTCCGAAATGGGTTTTAAAAATAAAAACTTTGGGAAAACATTTCTCTTCAAATTGATACGAATCATAGGATGGGAGGTGGTTTCATAAATCATAATTTAACATCAAGACCTTGAGATCGTAATCGTTGAATCGTATACACTTTGAAATCCCATGTCGATCATTCATTTAGATGTTGCTCAATATTTTAAACGACATTAAGGATATCGAGGTGTACACTTCTACTAAGAAGGGTCCATAAGTGATTAGAGAAGTAAACAGCCCCATAAAAATCAAGAAATCACCATAAAACAGGCCCAAAGACAAAGGGGGCAGTGGCTGGGCCCATAAAATTTAAAAGGGGCAGCAAAAAGCCCATTAAAATCCTTGGGACAGGGACTGGGCCCGCTCGAGCGGGCTCGAGCCGACCCTCCCAGGGAGTGGGTTCGCTTCTAGCGAGCCTGCTCTCTGGCTGGCCCTTCAGAAGTGCACTTATGCACTGTTTTATCTTCCTTTTTGCAATTCTTTTGAAACCTTCTTCCCTCCTTCACCAAATCATCAATCTATACATCAAAAATTGAATTATTTCATAGCAAAACCATAAATCAATCAACATTAAACTGAATCACCTCATCCCATTTATGAATTCAGCAAGAAAATCAGAGATTAATCATAAGATAAATGTAAAGATCTGAGCTGAAATCCACTACACCATTTCAGGGCTTTTACAGCTCGTCATTTACGGCGTGCATTGAATGCAAACCGTAAATGATATAATAGTACGGCGCGCATGGAATGCGAGCTGCAAAAGGGCTTTTTCTTCTCTTTATTAAGGTGTACATTTTGCGTGCCGTGAGATCTTATCAATTACTGGCATGCATTTAGGACGCCGTAAATTATTGAGCATTTGCGGCCCACATTCGCAAGCCGTAAAAATATTAGGGTATCACAGCCCACATGTTGCACGCTGTAAAAGGCCAAGCCATTCAAATTAAGTTCATTGCCTGCTTTGAGAAGCTGTAAGATTAATCAGCTTTCACAGCCCACATTTCGCATGCAGTAAAAAAAGAAACCCGCCAAATTAATATTCCAAAAATATTTCACACCCTTTTTTTGACACCAAGAATTTAACCCCAAATTAGGGATAAACGATACCCACTGAGAACCCAAATCTTGACACTAAAAAAACTTCTCACACTTTCTTCTTCTCACGATACCCACCGAGAACCCATTGCTCACACTACCAAAAAAATGACTTTTAGCGTCGAACTTTTTGCCGCGGCCAGTGTTTTTGTGGCTATTTCTTACTTGTTGCCACCGCCAATAGAGTTAGTGGCAACAAATCTCATTTTGCCTCGCCCGTCTCTACCCGTGACAAAACTTGTCGGAAAATTTTTTTTACTGACGAAAATTAGCGTCGGAAAATTTATCACCGACATTTAATATAAAACATCGGTAAAGGTTGGTAGATTTTTTACTTTTTTTTCAAAAAAAAAATAATTTTTACCGATGAAAATTTCTATTTTTTGCGACGAAAAATAATCGTCGGTAAATTTCCCAATTTTTTCCCTCTCCCGCCACCGAAACCCCTCTTTTCGCTCTCTCTCTTACGCGCTCTTCTCTCTCTCTCCGGTAAAGGTTATGTTTTATTGGCAAAATATTTGTGTCGCCGGCAAAGGATATATTTTTTGCCGGCGAAATACCTGTATCGCCGGCAAATGTCAATTTGCCAAATTTTGATAATTTATTTAACTTGAAAAATTATATTTTCATTATTTTTGTTTTGAAAGAATAAAAGTTAACTCGGGCCTTCAAAATCAATTCAGCCCCAAAAATAACATTCCACACTGTGCCCGCCCCATTTTCCATTTCCCGCGCCCGCTCAAGTGCATATCATTTCCAGTTCCCTCGCCTCTTCTCAATCCCTCATCTCTTTGACCCTCTCTCGCCCAGCAATCCCTCAATCCCTTATCTCTTTGTCAGCCATCCCTCCATTTCCTTCTCCCTCACGACCTCAGCCCTCTCCTCCATCTCCCAGGAGACCTGCGCTCCTCCATCTCTCCAGGCGACCTACGCTCCTCCATCTCCCTCGCACGCAGACCTCGTCCATCTCTCTCACAACGGAACCAAGGCGCAGCACCATCACCTCCTATCCCTCTCGATCTCGGCCTTCTCTTTCTCCATCTCGCAACCCCCTGCGCAGACCCATCTTAGAGGCAGCCACCCTCTCCAGTCTCTCTGATCTTCATCTCTCTCATGCCTGCGGACCGTCGCCCCTTCATTTGCGTCTGCAAAAATAGGAGACGAAAACAAAATTTCGTCTGCAAAAATAAGGCGCCAACTTCATTTGCATTAGGCGCCAATTATTGTAGCTCATTGGAGACGAACGTTTTTGTCACAATATATATATATATATTTTTTACGACGAACGTAATTCGTCACCAATAAGGATAAGTTATGGAAGACAAACATATTTCATCACCAAAATAAGGCGCCAATTTCATTTACGTTGGCGCGAATTATTTTAGCTCATTGGAGACGAACATTTTTGTCATAAATATAATTTGTTTTTGCGACGAACGTAATTCGTCACTAATAAGAATAAGTTATGGAAGACGAAAATATTTCGTCACCGAAATAAGGCGCCAATTTCATTTGCGGTGGCGCCAATTTCATTCGTACTTGAGCCTATTCCTCTCTCACAAGTACTGTTTTGGAAAAACCTTTAAAATGAACAAAATGCCCCCCCCCCCCCCAAGCCCTAACGTCCATCCCGCCCCCCCCCCCCCCCCCCAACCCCAACCCCGCCCCCAATCCAATGCCCCTTTTCCAAAACCCATTTCCTCCTTTGTCCCTCCATCTCTCCCGGTCTCTCTTTTCCAAAACCCTTTTCCCCCTTTTCCCCCTTTTCCAAAACCCTTTTCAAGAACCCATTTGGGAAAAGATCCATAGTTTTTTTTCTCACTACAACATTCTGCACCTTTCTCGGCGCAATCATTAAATGCCGTGGAAAGTATAACTTTTACCAGTGAGGGAAAAGATAGAGTTTTCCCGGCGACAGATTTCACCGGTGTTAAAAACATCAACGTTTTCCCGACGTTTTGTTTTTTCGCCGGCAAATGTCGATATTTTCCTAGCATTTTATTTTTTTCGCCGGCAAAAGTTAATGTTTTTCCGGCATTTTGTTTTTTTCGCCGGCAAATGTCAATGTTTTACCCAAATTTCACCCATTCGCGCCTTTATTAATTTTCTTCCGCCAATGTGTTTTCTCGCAAAACCCCTTCTGCGCATCTCTTTTCCCTTTGTAAGTCTCATCTCTTGCCTCCATCCCTCATCTTCCTCCCCCACTCCCACGCAAGCCATCTCCTCTCACAGGCGCAGAAACCCCCTCTCCTCCATCTCTCAGGCGCAGAAACCCCCTCTCCTCCATCTCCCAGGCGACCTCATCCCCCTCTCCCTCTGATCATCTCCATCTCACGATCCCTCTCATCACCTGCACAGACCTGCCCAGCAACCCCCCATCTCTATCTCCATATTCTTCCTCCCTGTACAGACCTCTCCATCACCATTCCTCTCACATGCCTCACCTTTTCTACGCCTGTCTTTCCATTACCGACCCATCTCACAGCCTCCCCTGCCATCAAACATCTCCATCACCCATCTCGGTCTCTCCTCTATCCCCATCAGCTGAGGCCGATCCATGCAACCATTCTCCTTCTCCTACCATATTCATCAGAAAACCACCCCATCCCTCACCTCTGCGTCTCCCTCGGCATCTCTCTCGGTGTGCCACCTCCTCTGTCTCTCCAGCATCTCCCAGGTACAAATATTTAGGGCTTTATAGATTTCCTTATCGTAGAACGGAGAGAATCGCCTCGCCGGAGAAGAAGGGCGAGTTTTTATTGCTCTCCTCGTCAGACTTGGGTGAATCCTCGTCAGATTTGGGCGGGTATCTTTGTTGCAGAACAAAGGCAGAGAAAAGGAGAAGAAGATGTTAGGGTTTCGAACGATCATGCAATTTATGCTTATTGTGATGACTCTGCAAATTGCAACTTGCACTGAGTTCTTTAACCCCTTCAATGTAAGCTACGATCACAGAGCTCTGATCATCAATGGGAAGCGTCGGATGCTCATCTCGTCTGGAATCCATTACCCTTGTGCCACGCCCGAGGTATCAAATCACACCAAAGCTATTTTCTTTTAATTCGATGTGGATTGATGATGTTAGAGCAATTTTGAGGATGAAAAGTGTTAATTTGAGATAGAGAGATGTTTGGAATTGGGTGTGTAATTGGATGCACATTGACTACTGAGTTGATATGTTCTCTATGATATCAGATGTGGCCTGATCTGATTCTAAGAGCAAGGAAGGTGGGGCTGATCTGGGGGGCTTGGGAAGCAGCTTGTCAATCAAGGGGCATGTTCTGGATTTGTTCGCATGTGCTCTTGATCAGGTTTCTCTAGCACTCTGCACTTGCTATCTGCTGTGTTTGTGTGCTTTTTAAATATCTACTAGCGGCTGAGAGTTTAAATTTAGTAACTTCTACATGTTTTGTTTCTTTTTTGCTTTTGAAGAGAGATTTCATTCAATGTTGGTAGGGTTGTGATTCAATGGTTTGAACTTAAAAGCTTTTATATCCATGGTAGAACCCACTGAAGTCTAACTAGATCTGGCGTTGTACATGGTTGTTCTGAGTCAGCGACTCTATATCAATTTTTTCTTTCGAGGTATAAATGAACAGCTCAATATTCATTGGTAGGTGAGTCCCAATCAAATGCGCTGATTTTTGAAACTGTGGCAAATAGACAATTAATAATTCTAAAATGATATATTTCCTTCATTCCATGTTGAAAATAGAGATAGAATTAGCAAGTACTGTGAGAAAGCTTTTGTTAATCACTTGACAAGAGTATCTGAACTGTGTTTATGGGGAAAATTCCAAGTGATAATTAGTACTGTTAGCAATCTCATAATCTTGAAATCATTTTGTAGGTTTGTAGCAAGCAGTCTCATGTGTTTGCAGAAGTTCAATGAATCATGAGGAACACAACACCATCATAGGCCTTTTGTTGGGGCCTGACCTGCAGCAATCTCATGCAGTTGTACCACTTATGGGGATCATGAGTGGCTTAAGAGATGACCCTTTGAATGAACCATAAGGCAACCAATCCAACATATGTATAGGACCACCCAACCATAGAAA
Source organism: Litsea cubeba (assembly GCA_012931725.1). Lineage (NCBI taxonomy): Eukaryota > Viridiplantae > Streptophyta > Magnoliopsida > Laurales > Lauraceae > Litsea > Litsea cubeba. The sequence continues at coordinate 59,448,882 of CM022952.1, read as the reverse complement.
TTTCTGCACTATGTCCCACCTCAGGGCCCAGTTGGATGAATACCCTCCATCATGAAGATATAATGTGTGTGACTTTAGCCCCACATTGCTTCTGATTCACACACTACTGCCCACATGAAAAGAAAGTCCAAGTTCTGCATTTAATCTGATTTTTTAAATGCTCAAACCTTCATATTATGCAACTGATCTAATGAGATAGCAGTTCACTTCATTCAAACACTAATATTAATTGAATTAGTCCAGAGCTATCAGACCATTCAACTCAAGCATCTAAATATTGAAGTATCTAGAAGATCCAAAACACCCTTGAATAATCCTTCATTCACATAAGCTACTACTCTTGTGCTTCAATTCCAAGAAGGCATGGGTGCTTTTCATTCATATTCTAGAGGGTTCTGCCATCCAAGCATGAGACTGACAACACAGGAACCTAACCGACCTCTGACACAAGAGAGGAGTTACAGTGCCTTTTGCCATGACTTTGATGAAGATTCGGGTTAGAGGAGTGACATTTTGAATTTTAAAGGAGCACTCTTAGTATCCCCACTGCCACCAGCCACCTTCTCTTTCTTTCTCTCGTGCCTTTTCTAAACTTGGTTGCGCTGCAATTATTTTGTCTATAAACTGGTCTGCAATCATGGTTATTTGCAGTTGATTATTGCTAAAAACAAAATAACCGTCTCCTGCAAGGGTATACAAACACATAAACACTGATTTACATGCAAATCTTGTTACCTGCATTCAATTTACTCAGATCCAAATGTGTTCAAATGATTTGCTTATGATGGATAGATTAATCTGAAGCGCCATGGCGCCCACCTTCATCCAACCTGCCTATCCACTGTCGATAGTTCTTGAGAAGCTGCTCCAAAAACACAGTTTTTAAACAGGCCAAGTCAAGTGTTGGATTCAATTTTCCTTCCGAGTCAACTCAATTCAGCTGACTCGGCCAACTCGCTTGGAGTAGTGTAAAATGGGCCAATGCCACTGGATAGATATTCAGATAGCATGTCATCTTTCACATGTGAATTTTGACTAAGGTTTCCATGTACATTTTAACTTCTCAGCTCCCACATGGAGGGGGTATTGATTTAGAGAACTAGGTGGATGGGGCCAGCCTTGGCTATGGGATGAATATCCCAACTTCTAGTATCATTATGGGTGGCTGCACAGTGGACAATCTGGGCAACAAAAGAATGGGCACTGTGAGCAAGGTTTGGGGATTCCATGTGATTTAGTGAGGCAAGTTTGCATTCTTCTCTCTTCTCATTGTTGATCATTTGTATCCATGTTAATCTTGCTCTTTTTTTTAATGTAGGATTGAAGAAAAGAATAGAAGTTCCCATATTTTTTGATGAATCCAAGAACATAGTAACCAAGCGAATCTACAAGAAATATAAGCAGGTAACTCCATACGTAATATCCATTTCGTCATCATTATCATCAGAGCCGTGATATACGTCTAGTAGAAAAATGTAACTCTTGCCTGTTGTGTTAAACATTTCAGGTGAGCATGTGTTTTTGGAGTGTACAGCATCATCTAGTTTTAGATGATAATGGATTAGATGATATCAAATTATTCATATCGGGCATTTGCTCAATGGTTTGGTCAAATTAGTATCAGTAAGGGTATGTGCTCTCATCACTTTAGTGAAGAGGATTTAGCTTTGTGTGGTTGCCATCTTGACAGTTCCCGATCCTCGATACCCTTACTGTTTTAAATATACATGCTTCATACATATTTTAAATGAATCCCCGATTTGTTAAATATACATGCTTCCTATATGCTTTAAATGAATTCTCGATTTGTCAAATATCCATGTTCTATGCATGTTTTAAATGAATACATGTTTTGCTAGATATTCAAGTTTTATACATGCTTTAATGGAATACAGGATTTTGTCGGATTTTGATGATTTCTTATACATTGTAATTATGTACAACTTATGATCAGATAACATGATTTATTACATGTTTTATCATTTAGTATATTGTTCATATCTTTTCACCCACCTGCCAGACCGTCGTGTCTGACCCACTACTTTGGTACTCAGGTTCAGATTTCTTGTCCGAGTTGAGTGTACGTTTTGGCTATGGAGCCATGAGCTTGCAGGTTGTTTTGTCAGTTATGTCGTGTAGACATTGAGCTTGACATCGGAGCTACGTCACATATGGGGTAGTGATTATTAGCTTATTTTTGTATGGCTTTTATTAGCCCCTTTTCTCGGGATTGTAATTAATATACATTGCTATTTGTAACTTGAACATATGTGGGAATATAATATCCAGATACTGTCAGCTCTGTATTTTGTTATAATGGTTTGTTCCAGTCTGATATTTTCATTATAATGATAGCAATATGTTAGTGGTTAGTGCGACACGGAATCCAATGGCCACGGACTTCGGGTCGCAACGCCACGAAAGCTTTCGCAAAAATATTCAGGATCTTGGGAGAAACATAATCATCACTTGACTCCCAGTTTGCACGGCCCCTCGGGTTTGGGGGCATGACAGACTGGTATCAGAGCGGGCAGGTTTCTAGGAAATAAAACACTCTAGGAACCTTAAGACGTGTGGTGATGAATCGTTAGATTTGTGATCTTGTTTTGACTAGATGTCATTTTGACGGATTCGGATTTGTTTTTCTTCTAGTGGGGGAGACTCTCATTGTCTCTTCCCTTTTTGTTATTGCTAAGGAATTTGGTGGACCAAACTCTTTTCTAGTAGGGGAGGATTTAATGTCTCCGCACCCACATTCGGTGCCTTTTTCTTGTTTTTGCGCCAGAGAGTCAGAGTTTTGTGGTCTTAGCATGTGGTTATCGAAGGATTTGGCAAAGTTTTAGCTTTTTCAGCGTCACAGATATTAGCAGCAAGAGAAGAATTCTACAGTTGTTAGTCAACAAGAGGCGTGAGCAGCACTTCAAGACTATTTACAGTTGATTGAGGACCATCATGTGGCAAGCCAAGACAGGTAAGTACAGATGTTTGGGTTGAACTTGAGCCTTTTTCCTTAAGTCAAAAGACTCCAGAGACCAGACAAATGGTGGATTTCAGGAAAGTTGAGGTGACTTTCAGTTTGATAGAGCTTCCAGTGGATACCAAATGTTAGAAAGGTCTCGCGCATTGATGAACTTGTGACAGAGAATTGTTCGAGGGGGTTCAGCAATTGCGACTATGGTGATGAAGTTGACTCAGTTAAAGTGCGTCAGTGCGTGGTTAAAAGCATAGGAATTCAGTTTTCGGCAGCAGTGGAGAGAGTTTGTATGCATAATTGATTGTTACCTGGTCACATGATAGAGTAGATCTTATGGATTTTACCGACTTGTAGGACATCAGTTTGGACAGAGTACAGATACGAGATGAAGAATCATAACCTATGGACAAGGTCAGTTGAAAGATCCAGAAAAGAATGGCACATGTGTAAGACTTGAGGATGGTGAACCTGAAACAGAGGCAGAAGATTAAGCAACCAAGTTTGATTGAAATAATTTTGATATTTAAATGCAGAGTTGTAACCGTTTGAGTGTGATGAGAAGTAGACAAACATGTATAGTCAAGGACCGATCATCGTGCAAAGGGCCAATGGCAACCGGAAGAAAGAGTCAGAGTAACAAAACTTTTGGATATTTGGAGCCTGGGTAGAAGACCGGAAGACAGAGATAGATTTCGATAGAATCACAACCCTACGAAGTTGGGACATGTGGAGTAGCATGACAGTTAGAGTGTTAACAGGTTTTGGTCAGAGATGGAAACCTACAGAGTTGTGAACCTTGTGATTTCAACAAACAGACGGAGACAACAGACGTGTACCGAGGACTGGACGACATTGCCTAAAGTAAGACACATCTGGTAGTACTCAGCGTCACCAATTTTCTGAAGCCAAGAGTAGACAGAAGAATGAGACAATATTTCGAAGAGTTAGTAAAAACATGTAATGGAATTCCAGGACTAACAGAGACAGGGTGACAGTACATCAGGATCAGTCAGAACTTCCATTCACTTAGACCGACATTGATGGACAAGAGTAGCAGATTCGAGATCGTGTAAGAACATCTGAAGGGTGTTAGAGGTTTGATGGAAGAATTCTTCGAATATTGATTGTGTCAGAGGAGCAAATTACGAAGTGAGGTTTGGACAGTTTGAAATCTTCAACCAAATCAGAGAGTTTGACTGGGGATAGTGCAGTTATACAGGAGCAGTGCAGATCATCAATGTATAGAGATAATTTTCAGTTGGTAAACTCCAAAGAGATGTTCAGAGTTAGAGATTTCTAGAATTGATGGGTTTTGTCAGAGAATTATTTTGGGATTTTTCAACAAGTGCAGCCATTTAGAGGAGTAGACCCAATAGGATATGTCATTTGTGTAGTTAGAAGCTTTGGAGTTGAATTCTAGCAGCTAATGAAGGAGTTTGACTGCAGAAAGGACCTCCACTTGATCGCCCGATAATGAAGATTTTCACGGATTCTATGGACAAGAGGAACTTCGGATTCAATGCAAAGATATACAGAGCAGGAAATCAGTTATTATGGATGTTGGTTGGGAAGGCAGATCTGGCAGGACAGTTGCAAGAGTGTGTGCAGAGCTTTAAATGCTGAAGAAATGGTGAAGGTATAAGCATGTTAGTGTCAGGGATCGATTGTTGTACAGAGGACTAAGAGCTCCGAGCAGAAAGAGTTAGAACTAGCAAGAGTTCACCTTGAAATTGTGCAGTAGGATACGAGACCTTAGCTTCGACAGTTGCGATGAAGCCGACAGAATTGTTCCAAGAATTTTTCTTTTACCAAGCTGGCTAGAAGCAAGAGACTTGGTTGAATTTAGAAGGAGTCAAAGTTGCCAAATTCCTTGAGCAGTTAGATTGACATGGAAGTGACAGATTCGAGCCAGTGGAAAAATGTTTGACAACTATTGATAGTTAACCGAAGAGTTCTTCAGTGAGGATGACCCAGCGAGTTCAGATGTTTTCGAGAGGAGTTGTTTTGGGAGTTTTGATTTGTGATTTTCTTTTCGAGGTGCGGGATTAATGTCCCCACTTGTTTTTGGATTGTTTAGTCATTTGGAGGACCAAATGTTATAAGTGGGGGAGGATGAGAGAACCCGACCCCAGATTTCCTGGTTTAGCATGGTTTTTAATCGTGGATTTATTTTCTCAGTGGGTTTACCGGTTGTTTGATAGGATTTCTGAGTTAGACTACCATTTTCTTTAGTTTTGGAGAGTTTTGAAAGCCAGTGAACCTAGACAGTGACCGTATGGTCCCATTTGTTTTGTGTGGTCACTGTGGAGAGATTCTCTTTAATTTCTAAAAATTCCTATTTCAGCTTCGTTTACTAATCTCGCCCTTCCCTACTGCTTTTGTGTTCACTCCGTGCCCATCCGAAACTCCAAAAATCAGTTTTTCCAGCCCTGAGGGCAAAAATTAGTCTTTTTACACTAAATCTGGACCCAAATTTCGAGATCACAGAACCTTGCCAAATATATACTTTTTGGAAACTAGATTTTATGAAAAACATTCCTCTCCTCTTTGTTGATCACATCCGAGGCCCATAAATAGATGTTTTAACCCTTGTAATCCCAAATCTTCCATTATTTTGATCCATTTGACCAAACAGTTGACTTTTTCTGTGGACCACGAAAGTATGTCAATATTAACCTTGTTGGAAAGATAATTTTGTGCCGGACACTTTTCATGTTTTAAGTTTCTTGATCCGATGTCTAGAAGGCCTTCTAATCTCCATTGCAAATTTTAAGTGTTTCTAATTGTGGTGGGGCCCACACCCACCCCTTTATAAGTACCACTCTCCTCTCCCTTCTTCCCCAAAACCGTCCCAACACAGTGAGGGAGGAGTTTCAGCTCCTTTGAGAGCTTTTTCCCATCTCTTCTTCTTCTTCTTGCTTCTTCATCTCCAACCCTTTCCAAATCTTGCCCAAATGGAGAAATGGACTCCACCATCTTCTTCTTCACCTTGAGAGCTTCATCTTGATACCATTGGAGAAGCAAACCAAGCTTTCCAAGATTCCTTTTGAACTAACCTTGCCTTTTGAAGGACTTCCAAGTAAGCTCTCTTCCTAATCTTTCGGACTTTTGTTTGTTTAGCCCTTAAGACTCTCCATTTCCATTATTGGAAGTTTTCTCTTTCTATTTCTTAGTTTTGACATTTTAGGGCTTGTTTTTTGGGGTTTTTGTGTGATTGGTGTTTTTGGCCTGGAGGTTGTGATTAGAACTTGATTTGCTTAGCTTTGGACCTCAGACAAGTGGATGAAATGAAATATTGATGTATTTCATGCCTTATGCACATATTTGGTTTTCATTAATTACTTTTGATTTGCCTAAATCTTGTTTCATGCTATATCTTTCATTGATTTCGAAATGCTCTTGTAAAAATATCATTCCAGCTCATTACTTTCTTGAAAATGTCACATTGATTGCTGTGCGGGGAGATTTCTAGAGCACAGGATTAAGCTAATCCCAGCCATCAGATGAGACTAAGCACTCTCACGTGCCAACCGCGTGCCACCCACGTGGCACCAGGCTCACCCCGGCTACCGGGACATGAGGTCCGGCCGAAGTCAGGCAGCTCCGGGCCACTAGCGCCGAACTGGCCCACCCCGGGTGCCATCTCGGCAGAAAGCTCCACCTCGGCTGGGCCACCCCGGATGCCGTCTCGGCAGAAAGCTCCACCTCGGTTGGGCTGAAGAAACCGGGATGGGAGCCGAAGCAAGAAAAGACCTCCACTCGCACCCCTCACGTCGCCAGGCGCGTGAAGGGACGGGGGCACGAGCTAGCAAGACAGATGCGACATCCAGCCGTCCACAATCTTCACTAGATCACTGACAAGGCGGCATCCAGCGGCAGAAGCCACATCAGGGCAGGGCCCGAGGGCAGATCCGCTGATGCTCCTACCGCCAAAAGCACCCAACACGATCTGGCCCAACAAGACGCACATTTAATGCATTGTGGGCTGATCCGACTGACATTAAATGCAGGGTGGGCTGGATTGGACCGCATTTATTACTTTGCGGGCTTATCATGACTCCTAGTCAAATCACGGGACCCACACCACGATATCTCCCAAAGATACGTCCCAAACTCTATAAATAGAGGCTCAAACCACCATCAAAGGTACGCACAATACAACTCCTAGAGCTGTTACTCTGCCTCTCTTCTTCCTCTCCTTCCATTGTTCCAGTCCCTTCACTGACTTTGGCATCGGAGAGCCTTGCGCCGCCCAGGCCAGGGTCCTCTGACCGTGTGTTCTTCCCTTTCAGGCATTCGGACGGCACCCAGCCATCACCTCCATCGGATAAGTCCTCTAAGGCTCCCTAGTTATTGTGGGTCATTATTTTCTGCACCTACAATTGGCGCCGTCTGTGGGAAAGTAATATCCCAACCTTCCCAACCTTCTTAACCTCAATCTCTCAGAAGCCATGCCTCCGAAAGCTAGGAAGGGCGTAGAGTCCTCAAGAGCAGCGCTCGAGCTGCCACCATCGTCAACGGGCGTTCCTCCTCAGGGGCGCTCCCGCACGGTGCATGGCACGTCTGCAGGCGAGGGCCGCTTAGGCTCTCAGCTCTTTGTCGAGTTCCCACTCCAAGAGGGACTCGAGGCCTCGATCTCATCAGAAGAAGTCATGCCGCCCAGACGCGATGAGCGTCGGCATGAGTGTCCTCGGAAGGACAAAGCCGTGGCCGTAGGAGAGACGCGCCACGTTCTACCCCCTGCCACTCGAGGGGTTCTCGAAGCCCAAAATGCTCTCCTCCAGAGGCAAGAGCAGCTGATTCGCGAGCTCCAGCAGCAGCTGAGGGCAGCGCAAACTGCCTCCTTGAGGCAGGTCTCCGAGCCTCAAGGGAAAAAGAGGGACGCCCCCAGCAGGGCAGCCCAGCCTCCCCGCGAGGACCTCAGAAATCATCTGGATCATAAACGGAGCCAGATTCATGACAAAGGCTCGAGCAACAGCCGAAGTCATCGAAGTCGCGATGGCCGAGCTCGTAGCCATCGCAGCCCGAGCCGCTCCAAGCGAAAGTCAAGGGCCCAGACTCCGGAAAAGGACGACGAGCAAGAGCGATTCGACAAACACGTCAGGCTAGCTCTTCAGCATAACCTGGACGTACGGGACCAGAAGCAGATCGGTGGCCACACTGATTCGCCCTTCACCAGAGATATCGAGCGCACCCCCTTGCCCAGAAAGTTCTCCGTCCCGCGGTTCGTCCCCTATGACGGACTGTCCGACCCATCCGCTCACCTCCGACACTTCTCCCAGAAGATGTCTATCTGGGGGAATGAGGGTCACCTGAACTGCAAAATCTTCTCCTCCAGTTTAGGTGACCTCCCCCTGAAGTGGTTCTGCTCTCTCCCAGAGCAGTCAGTTTCGAGTTGGAAGGAGCTCCAGCTCTCCTTCCTGAAGAAGTTCCAAGCCTACAGCGTCGTCCCCAAGAGAGAAGGGGACCTCCTCGCCCTGAAGATGAAGCAGGATGAGACTCTCGCCATCTTCGCCCAGCGATTCTGGGCGGTCTATAGCCAGATCGAGGGTACCAGGGAGGAGATAGCAATCTACGCCTTCCAGCATGCCCTGATTCCCGGCCACGACTTGCGGAAGGACTTGGCCGGGAATCCCCCAGAATCCATGCCAGAATTGATGACCCGGGTGAAGCGCTTTATCGCCCAGGAGGAAGACGAAATCTGAGCCCGGGATCAAGACGGGCATCCAGAGCCCGAGCAGAAGAGCAACCAGCCTCGGCAGAGAGGCGGGAAGCCCTTCAAGAAGCAGGAGCCCAAGCAGGCTTGGGACGCCAGTTCGGTGGTGCCCACACCTCCCAGGTCTGGGGGCACCGGCAGGCCAAGGCCTCACGCCAGGGCCTATCAAGGCATCAACGTCGTCTTCAGAGAGCCGATACACCAGATCCTGAACAAAATAAAGGGTAAGCCGTTCTTCGAGTGGCCTCAGCCCTTGAGAAATGAGCCCACTAACGGCGATCGAAGCAAGCTCTACTGTTCCTACCACAAAGGTAAAGGACACAAGACCGAGGAGTGCAACTCTCTGAAGTGGCACCTGGAGAGACTCGCCGGCGAAGGCCACCTCCCAGAGTTCGTCAAGACAGAAGACGCCGGCGGCAGCGGGGGCCGAGTTCACCAGAGCACGGCTTGGGACCCAGACAGTGAGGATTCTGAAAAGATCATTAACGTGATCCACCTGGCGTCCTCGATTCCCTCTCCCTCGTCTCGCGGAAGCTCGCATCGCACGGGAAGGTGATGGAAGCCGAGCTCGAGCTGGCACCCAAAAAAGCTCGCCTCGGCCGAACTGCGATCAAAGCCCAGATTCCGGTGAACTTCAACATAGTCTCGCCCAAATTCGGCCCCGACCCCGCCTACCACAACGCTGACAGGCACAGGACACGAGCCAGCAGTGACTGAGATCGAACAGTCTCCCACCTCGGCAACACCTCTCCGGCCTGCGGGATGGAAGCAGTCATTCCTTTAGAAGTCGGCCTTCTCGCCCAGAGCACAGAGCTGATCGACCAAGGCCGAAATAAGACAAACCCGGCAATGGAGCTGGAGCTGCCGAACAGGCGCCAAGGAGCAATCGCCCTGTGTCTGACCGACTGACGGCAGCGGTTAGCCAGAGCGTACAATCAAATGTCAAGGAGATGAGGTTCTCCCTGGGAGAGCCGGTTCTCAAGAAAACTTTGCCAACTCACAGAGCCGAAGGAAAGCCGGCCCCGAACTGGCATGGCCCATTCAGGGTGGGCTCGCAGGCAACGAAATCGGCCTACAGGCTTGAGGACAGAGGGCAAGCTACTGCCGAGATCGCAGAATGCGTCCCGTCTGAAGAAATTCTGTTTCTAAAAGATGTAGCAAGTCCCAATCAATGAAAGTGTCTTTTGCCCTGTCATCAAATCTGTATCATCTCTCCTTGCATGACTTCAACAGCTCCGGGTCCACCGCCCTGGAAAAGGCCTCGAGTCCAAACCCGGTCGTTTCCTAAAGCTCTGGGTCCACCGCCCTGGAAAAGGCCTCGAGTCCAAACTCGGTCGTTTCCTAAAGCTCCGGGTCCATCGCCCTGGAAAAGGCCTCGAGCCCAAACTCGGTCGTTTCCTAAAGCTCCGGGTCCATCGCCCTGGAAAAGGCCTCGAGTCCAAACTCGGTCGTTTCCTAAAGCTCCGGGTCCACCGCCCTGGAAAAGGCCTCGAGTCCAAACTCGGTCGTTTCCTAAAGCTCCGGGTCCACCGCCCTGGAAAAGGCCTCGAGTCCAAACTCGGTCGTTTCCTAAAGCCCCGGGTCCACCGCCCTGGAAAAGGCCTCGAGTCCAAACTCGGTCGTTTCCTAAAGCCCCGAGTCCACCGCCCTGGAAAAGGCCTCGAGTCCAAACTCGGTCGTTTCCTAAAGCTCCGGGTCCACCGCCCTGGAAAAGGCCTCGAGTCCAAACTCGGTCGTTTCCTAAAGCTCCGGGTCCACCGCCCTGGAAAAGGCCTCGAGTCCAAACTCGGTCGTTTCCTAAAGCTCCGGGTCCACCGCCCTGGAAAAGGCCTCGAGTCCAAACTCGGTCGTTTCCTAAAGCCCCGGGTCCATCGCCCTGGAAAAGGCCTCGAGTCCAAACTCGGTCGTTTCCTAAAGCTCCGGGTCCACCGCCCTGGAAAAGGCCTCGAGTCCAAACTCGGTCGTTTCCTAAAGCTCCGGGTCCACCGCCCTGGAAAAGGCCTCGAGTCCAAACTCGGTCGTTTCCTAAAGCCCCGGGTCCATTGCCCTGGAAAAGGCCTCGAGTCCAAACTCGGTCGTTTCCTAAAGCTCCGGGTCCACCGCCCTGGAAAAGGCCCCGAGTCCAAACTCGGTCGTTTCCTAAAGCCCCGGGTCCACCGCCCTGGAAAAGGCCTCGAGTCCAAACTCGGTCGTTTCCTAAAGCCCCGGGTCCACCGCCCTGGAAAAGGCCTCGAGTCCAAACTCGGTCGTTTCCTAATGCTACGGGTCTAACGCCCTGGAAAAGGCCTCGAGTCCAGACTCGGTCGTTTCCTAAAGCTCCGGGTCTACCGCCCTGGAAAAGGCCTCGAGTCCAGACTCGGTCGTTTCCTAAAGCTCCGGGTCCTGGACCCTGGAGAAGGCCTCGAGTTCGGACACTCGGCCGGATTCCTAAAATCAGGGTTTTTTACACCCCTCAAAGACCGTTGCCGAACTCATGCTCACATCTCCGATCCACTGTCGCAAGGCAAGGCAGTTCGTCTCGGCCAAAAGCTGGCCACTTCGGCCAATGGCAGCTCGACAAGATTACAGTAGAGACTGTTCCATATCACCTCCTCAGCCTCATGACAGTCCTCAGCTCGGCATCAGCGCCGGATTCTAAGTTGGCAGTTACACTGGTCACCTCGGCAGCATCGCCAGAACACTTCCGACGGGGCTGCGCCTCCGGCGACGGGCCAGCTGGACCATCAATCTCAAAGCGACAAACTGCTCCAAGGCACAAGTGTTGTCCTCCATGGTACTTAGCTTCCGACCTCAATGAGGAGTCTAATGAGCTCAGAAGCTGGGGGGCTGTGTGGGGAAATTCCCAAGAGAATCCTGGGCAAGGTGCTCCATCACGGGCCCCCGCATCAGCAAGTCCATCCCGGCAAGTCCATCCCGGCAACACTCCACTTCGGCAAAGCATCCCACTTCGGCTGCCCAGCTCGGCGACAATGCCAGCCCCTTCCATCTCCGAGACTCTGGGTTCGAACGCCCTCGAGGCCACGCCGAGCTCAAACAGCCGAGATCACGCCAAAACTCACTCCGGCTCGATCTCCCCATTTCGGCCAAGGTCAGCTTTCGAAAGAAGAGCAGGGCGAGCATGGAAATACAAAAATGCAAGTGTACACGGAATGAGCAAACACAAAACTCATCCTTTCTTATTAATTGTAATTGCTTCATTACATGGATTACAGACATGAAACAAAATACACAGAAAGGCTAGCGGCCCTCTGAAGTCCCAAAAGAAAGCAGGCTTTGAGACTACTCTTCACCGACACCGCCCGCCGACCGGAAACCTCCGGCGGAAAGGCTTGTCGCATCCTGCCCCGAGGTCTTGATATCCCACAAGGAGGAGGGTCTGCGGCATGACTCAGACCCGCCCTCTGGGACGAAGCAGGACCCCCAGGCGCCCGGTGCCGAGAGCTCTGCAACACGCTTTGGCTGGTCAGACCAAAGTTTGCAAACAAGAGCCCCCTCCTAGGGCGTTTCTAGTCCTACCCTCCGCCCAGAACCTTGCGGAATGACGACAAGGCCGCCGAGCACAGGGGGCGCCACCAACCCACAGCTGCAAAGATTCCCATGCAACCGCACCAGGGAAGGCTGGCCGTAGACCCGCGTTCAGAGAGCGCGTAGCCTACGAGGACCATCTTCAGAGAGCGCGCAGACTGCGACAGGCCTCCCCCCTTGGAGGAAGCCGTCACCTGGCGCAGGAGTTCCATCTGGGTCAAAAGTCCATAGATATCTATTAAACATGGCTGACAGGTTGTTTGAATATCCTGGTTCTCTCGTCCCTTCCATGGCAAGCCTACTACTCCTATTTATAGGAAGAACGGGGGGCCCGATCTTCAAGGGTCATTATGAGGTGAGGCCTCTCACGCCTTGCGTGGCGTGCTAGACTTCCCCCATACTAACCAGCGGCTCCGATGATACCACGTGGAGCCATCCCCTCGTTCCCCTCAACGGTCACATCACCATGCCTACTGCTGTACAAGATCGCCCCAGATACGGAGTATCAGCGTGGATACCAGAAAAGATCGCCCCAGATACGGAGTATCGTCGCAAGCATCCAAGAAGATAGCTCGGCACTCAATTCTAACGTCCCATCACAGAGCCCATCACAGAAAGTGCCATGCCGAGCTCAAGCACGGAAGTACCGAGAGACAGTAGTAAAAGGACGAGTGGTCAAAGAAACTTTCAATTGCATTAAAATCCTTGTCATTACATTATGCAGCGAATACAATTGAAGGAAATAACAAAAAGCATAAAGCAGAGAAGCGAATGTCCCGAGGTCATGCCCGGTCAGACCCACGGGCTGCAGCGTCAGAAACTTCTGGAGGAGCAGAAGCCGGCGTCGGGAGTGGGTACGGCGGAGGCTCCCGGAAGGAAGGATGATCCTCAGAAGCCCCGGCCTCCTTCAGGCCGGCACGCCATCCTTTCACCCAGGCCTTATCCCTCACGACGAGGACCCTTTCCTTGTAGTGGGCGGTGACCTGCGCTCTGGCGTCCTCGAAAGCAGCATCGCACTCCGACTCGAGCTTCGCCTCGGCTTCATCCGCCCTCTTGGATTCGGCCTGAAGCAGGGCCGCATAGTCGTCTCCCATCTTCGATATGGAAACCTCGAGCTCGGCCACCCTAGCTCTCTCCGCCTCGGCTTCTCCCCTCGCCTGCTCGAGCTTCGCCGCGTATTCTCCCTCCACCCTGGCTAATTTCTGGGTGACCATGTCCAGAGACTCTTGTAAGCCGTTCTTCTCCACGGTCAGCTCGGCAGCATCCATACTGTATCTGCAGATCCTATCAGCAACAGCCATTGACTTCTGTGCCGCCTGTGAAAGAAACGGGGTATACGCGTTAGATCCAGAGATCGTAGATGCCGAACCGCCGGATTGGCGAAAAGAAATGCAGAAAGATTTACCGTGAAGTTAGACTGCAGCATTGATAGAATCAGCTTCTGGTCGCTGTACTTGTCCAGCTGCTCCATGTCCCGAGGTAAAGCGCAGGCTCGCCCCAGGGCCTCGAGCACCTGGGGATCAATCCTGTGAAGAACGCGATCCTCCATCGTCATCGGCCTCCCCGGCCCAAGCATAAAGCTCGGCTCCCATAACGGCGGCCCCTGAGGCAACGAGGCAGCGACCGAGCTGGGACCTGCATCGGTCCTCGGCGTCTTCAGCAGCCGAGCCCCCTCCTGCTCAACTTCGGCCGGAGGCGAACGTACTTCTGGACCAATGGGGCTAGGGGGTGCAGGAACTTCTGCAGCAGCTACGGGGGAATCCATTCGAGCACTCGGAGGAGGCTCAGGGGAATTCAGATTCACAGACCCATGGGGGGCTCGGGAATCCTCCACTCCGAGCGCCAAGGCCTCTAGGTCCTCGAAAGACAAGCGCCTGGCGCGCCTCATCTCGGAACTCGGCGAAGGAGATCGGGCAGCCCGACTCGACTCCCCTCCCGGGGCCTGGAGAGGTCTCGATCCCGACGTGGAAGCAAGAATGCCAGACGTGGCCCTAACGTCAGACGACGCCCGCGAAGGCACCTCTGCAGCCTCCGGACTGGCCTGTTCCTGCCCGACTTCGGGACCTGCACCTTCCCCCTGGATCGGCTCTACGGTGCCTCTCAGATACCCATGGTATCTCTACTGATACCCTAGCAGCGACCAAGCCGCCCTGCCGTCATGACCGCTATACCTCTTTACTAGGCGGAGCCAGGCCTCGTTCCTCTCCCAGATGTAGCAGGCGGCCCGTTTTCTCTCCTTCAAAGCTGTAACAATCAGAAGCGTTAGCGCGACAGAGCAAAAAGAAACAACATAAAAAACAGAGAGAAGGTATTTACTTGGAATGGTCCCGAAGTGGCGAGGGACTTGGTAGCCTCTGTCGGTATCGGCCACCCCGAACTCCCAGTTTCCCGAGACATACAGGAGATCGTCTCCGGCATACTTGCTTGAATCCTCCAAGTATCGGACAAAGCCGTCCCGGCCTGGCTTTGCCCGGAGATAGTAAGCATCTCCGGACTTGCATATATCATATACGTCCTCGATATCGAAGACGCCGAGGTCAATGCCCAAAACCTCATTTAACCTGGCTGTGCCCATCACAATCTTGAAAGCATTGGGTAGCAGTTGGCAAGGACAAAGGCGCCATTGACTGAGACATCTCCTGAGAAGGGGGTGAAGGGGAAATCTGACCCCACTTTCTATCACGGCTACTAGAGGAAACGGCATCCAACCCCCCGAGAAGTCGCGAAGGTTGATGCCGTTGGGATCCTCTCCCCTAACTTGGACGTCAGCAGGGACCCCAAAGGCCGACTTAAAGCCCTCGATCGCCGCCTCGCCCTCTAACCAGTGGCTATAGATTCCCATTTCTACCCCAATCCAAAGACAGAAACCCACAGAAGAAGAAGCAGGGCAGAAGGAACTTACGGGAGCAAGACGATGACAATGAGCAGCAAAGAGACACGACCTCAGCAGCACACCACTTCTCAGACGAGGTTCTCTGGCAGCAGCTTATTCTCCTTTGATTCAGATGGCGACGGAGAAGAAGACGAACCTCGATTGCCCTATATATATCGCCAAAAGGACCCCCTCCCTTTCCAGAGGACCTAGTTGGGCGCGCCAAAGGGGCATCTCCTAGAGCTCTGTGCGAATCATTTCAAACATTGATTGCGTCCCTGACAGAACGGCGCGCATGATCTCGAGAAGACAGACAACTAACCAGAGGACGACACACAGGGCCGTCAACCTGTCTCCAGCATTGAATAAGGGACGCCAATTATTGCCTCGGTTATCCAAAGCGACCGCGAATCAGGGCCGAGAGGGACTCCCTCCACCAGGTAAGCGCCGTCACATAGCTCCCGACCTCGCGGCACTGACGATTTCCGCAAGGTCAGAAGCTAGGGGGCAATTGTGCGGGGAGATTTCTAGAGCACAGGATTAAGCTAATCCCAGCCATCAGATGAGACTAAGCACTCTCACGTGCCAACCGCGTGCCACCCAAGTGGCACCAGGCTCACCCCGGCTACCGGGACATGAGGTCCGGCCGAAGTCAGGCAGCTCCGGGCCAATAGCGCCGAACTGGCCCACCCCGGGCGCCATCTCGGCAGAAAGCTCCACCTCGGCTGGGCCACCCCGGATGCCGTCTCGGCAGAAAGCTCCACCTCGGCTGGGCTGAAGAAGCCGGGACGGGAGCCGAAGCAAGAAAAGACCTCCACTCGTACCCCTCACGTCGCCAGGCACGTGAAGGGACGGGGGCACGAGCTAGCAAGACAGATGCGACATCCAGCCATCCACAATCTTCACTAGATCACTGACAAGGCGGCATCCAGCGGCAGAAGCCACATCAGGGCAGGGCCCGAGGGCAGATCCGCTGATGCTCCTACCGCCAAAAGCACCCAACACGATCTGGCCCAACAAGACGCACATTTAATGCATTGTGGGCTGATCCGACTGACATTAAATGCAGGGTGGGCTGGATTGGACCGCATTTATTACTTTGCGGGCTTATCATGACTCCTAGTCAAATCACGGGACCCACACCACGATATCTCCCAAAGATACGTCCCAAACTCTATAAATAGAGGCTCAAACCACCATCAAAGGTACGCACAATACAACTCCTAGAGCTGTTACTCTGCCTCTCTTCTTCCTCTCCTTCCATTGTTCCAGTCCCTTCACTGACTTTGGCATCGGAGAGCCTTGCGCCGCCCAGGCCAGGGTCCTCTGACCGTGTGTTCTTCCCTTTCAGGCTTTCGGACGGCACCCAGCCATCACCTCCATCGGATAAGTCCTCTAAGGCTCCCCAGTTATTGTGGGTCATTATTTTCTGCACCTATAATTGCATTTAGTTTGATTTACAAAATGTATGGATTTCTATGTGCTTTGGGTGATGAAATGAGAAGGATTGATGGGAGTGATTTGTAGAATGTTTGATGAAGGCTGAATGGGGTTTTGAGACCCTCAAATGTAAGTAAAAAAGGTGCTCAAAATGTATTGAAAGAGGAGAAGAAGAAGAGCAGAACTGCCCGCAGAAAACAGGTTTCTGGACAATTCGCTCGGGCGACCTTGACACATCGCTCAAGCGAGCCCGTCACAGAACCTCGTTGGCTCGAGCCAACCTTCTGATCGCTCGAGCCAACCTGATCCTGTTAGGATTTTGTTTATTGCAATTTGATGGATGCATTAGCATTTTATTAATCTCATGAATTTTCACACATGCATTGATTTAGAAATTCTTGAAATCTTGATTTACACATGCATTGTTTTAAATCTTATAAATCATATGTTTCATGCATGTTTTGGTTTTCATCTTGGATGCATTTTATTTGAAAAAGAATTTTTACAAATCAAGCTAGCCAATGATTTAAAGTTTCAAATGATTTTTGGCTTTTTATGTTTCATGATTTTAAAATACTTAGAATGATTTAAAATCATGTTTCCAAGCTTGATTTAGTGGCCCAAAGATCCCACAAAGAAATCTCTTTAAATATGCAAAAAATGGGATTTTTGGTCCTTGGGCTCGGGTCGACCCGCAGTGTGGTCGGTCGACCGAACCCATGCTTTCGGTCGACCGAAGACACTGTGGGTCGACCGAGAAAGTGTCCGTTGAGCATTTTTCAAACGGTCTGATTTTTTACCGTTAAGGGTCGGTCGACCGAGCCAAGCTGGGGGTCGACCGAGGACACGCAGAACTCAACTTTTTGAGTATAAAAAGGGGTTCATTCCCATTGAAAAAGTGTTGAACATTTTAGAGCTGTTAGTTTTATGGACTCAATCCAGTAGATGATATAATAAATTGATTAATTTCTTTATTTATCAGTATATTCATGCTTTCCTTTCATGAGATGAATGGTGATTTATTATATACTTGCACATAACCAATACGAATGACATAATGGTTCATGAGATGAACCGGGGTCCACAAGTATATTAGATGTAACACATGTGTATGGATGAGATCCACATACGGGAGACATGTGTGACAAATCTTATACTTAAATATCTTCACAACCAGTGATGAGACTGGACATCTCATACTGACAAGGTTGCAGTACTTTGATCACTATGAGATAGTGTGACTTGTCTCGATCATCAGAATGGAAGATTCTGGATCATAGTGCTGGTACATTGGATGTATTGAAGGACCATGAGAAGCACCTTATAAACACTGTCTTTATTTTAAGGTCTGCTCTCATAATTCCCTAGCAATAGGCTCTCAATCCTGAGACATTAATGAACTCAAGTTTCTATCTATTCATTTGCTTTGAGTCACCAATGAGTGAGGCCAACTGTAGGTCAACACCTCGGTGATTTGGGTACGTGGTAGTAGAGCTGTGGGAACATTCAATGGTCAAGATGGAATCTATCTCTAATATCCCCTTGTGCCAATTAATGGATTTATCATTGGTAAGTGCGCACCCATTCCGATTAAGAGTTAATTGGAAAGGTACCTATTGATCATTATAATTAATTGGGACTCAAGGATAATAAGATATGGATCTAGTTTGGAAGACATGTCCAATTAATCCATGGATATTGATAGAGGGGTCTACTTGTGGTAATGTGGAAGTTTAGGGTCTTCTATGTAATATTCCTAAGACTGGAGTTCAATTGCATTTATATAGTGGAGTTATTTGTAATTAACTGTGGGCCCGGATTACACATGAGATGTGGGGTCGCGAGTCCCAGTTGGAGCCAGCTTTCTAAGGAATCCCTAGTGGTCCCCACGCTAGCCCAATAATTAGAAAGTATCTAATTCTAGTAGAACTCTAAAAGGAAAGTTACTATTTCTATTTGAAGTGAGACTTCTAATAGTGGTAATAGTAGACTTACTAATTTTAGTAGAAGTGAGACTTCTATTTTAATTAGAAAGGAATTGGAAAGTTACTAATCATATTTGAAGTGAGACTTCTAATTATGATATGGTAAGTTACTAATTAATTAATGGAAGTAAGACTTCTATTTTAATTAAGAAGAGATAGTTACTAATTTTTGGAAGTAAGACTTCTAATGGAAATTAGTAAGTTGGCTTGCAAAAGCTATAAATAAGAGGAGAACAAGGCCTTGGACGCCCATGCATAAATCCACCTAGGGATTCACGCCCAAGTCCCCTAGAGCAAGTGTTGCTCGAGTTTTTCCTCTCTCTCCCTCTTCTAGTTCTCTTTCTAGTTCCTCCCTAGAGTTCCTAGTAGTTTTCTCTTGGAGATCCCACCATCTTCTTGAGAAAAAGGAGAATCTAATACGGGTCATAGCGTGGAAGATCAAGAGGTCTTGGAGATCCCTATTTGATTAGTGAAAGCGTTTCATCATCAAAGAAAGATGCAACTCCTCCATTAGAGCACAACCGAGCTCCAAAGGTATAATCTACTTCCATGCATGTTGTAGATTTATTTGTTGCTTATATGTTGCTGTTTTTATCTTCTAGATAAATTGTTTTACTGATCATGATGACTGAGATTGAGGACATAGATCTTGGATTGGGTTTTGTAGCCTTCTGGATAGTTGATCCCTGCGTCAAGTGGGTCAAAAGTTTTTGAAACCTATCCTAGAGGCCCACCCTATTTCCAACAATTGGTATCAGAGCCTTACCTCATCTCTTATCATGTTAGATCAGTAAGCTTGCTCTAATCTTTGCATGAGATGCGAAGAGGATAGATCAAGGGCTATGTACGGATCAGTTTGATGGTTTTGCTTGGACAATTAGTATCTCCATGTTTGGATAGTCACATAAGGGTTTAACAATGATGGAATGATGGTAGGAAGCCATTGGAAATCTTCAGAAGAGTTTTGGAGATGGTTGGACACGAAATACAAAAACCCAACTTGCAGATTTCCGTCAGGCAGGTCGACCGAGCCCTCTGGCAAGTCGACCGAAGACACTAAGGCCGGTCGACCGAACCTTCTAGTAGGTCGACCGAACAGACTGACATATGAGATCTCAATTTTTGTTTTTGTTTCGGGGGCGCTGCCCCCTGGGCCCCCGCGAGCTGACCGGGCAGCTCGACCCCCGCCGGGGGACACCCCCGGACCCCCTCCGCGTAGGGGGCATGAATCATAGTAGTGGCAATATTTGGCATCCTGTCTTTCCATTATTGTTTGGTAACCCGGCTTTGTGAGTTGCTTTGCTAGTATGAGATACTAACATGCAGGTTATCATGTTCTCTCCATATGGCCCACAAGTCTTTTACTTTCTTTTTATGGTTGAATGTTTCTTATTGGCAAGTTGTAAAGGGCATCATGGTTTCCTTGGTTTCCCGGTTCAGGGCAAGGCATGGTGAAATTCCCTATGTGCCTTTTTATTTCCATTAATAGATTATCATGTAAGTCTCATCGTAGAGACATAGGAATTTATGTAATTTTCTAAATTTGTAAATTCTGGCGATGTCCGAGACTAAGAAGGAAAGTGAAGTTGGACTCCTAATCAAAAGAGTTTGAAGATTGCCAAAGGTGTTTTGGAGTTTCCCGAAGAGTTTGAGCAATTCCAAAATTTTGGAAAGTCTAGAAGTCCAAGAAGTCTATTCCGCATGGGCCATGTGGAGGAGAGAAATAGTTTCTAATTTTAGTGTTTTCTATTTATAGTTGAATGCTTTATTTAGAATGTTTCCAAATCTGATCCAAACATAGCAAGTTACTAATATTGGTCAAATCAAATGAATTTTTGGAAAGAGTTCTAATTAGTGTCGATGACCCATGAGATGGACACATTGGCAACACTAATTTAAGAAACTGGTCTTTCCTTAAAATAACTTGACTTGGAACCAATCTTAGATCATATCATGAGATGATTTGATGATTCATATATTTATATATGTGGGCCCTAATACCTTAAAAGGAAATCCTCAATTCTAAAATATTAAGTGGGAGCGGGGCATTTAATCCCCATGGTTTTCCACCATAGGTCCATTGTAAGGAAAGTATTAGCCTCGCGCCACCAAGAGAGTGGCCGTTCCCCACGGAGGGCTTTTATTTATCTGGTTACTAGATATGGATCTCCTATGGATAGTATTCATGAGACGTGGTGGGGGTTCACTCCCCAAGGAGGAGCTGCCCATTGCGGTTGTCATGCAATATTAGTTGGTGGGTCACACTTAACTAAAATAATGATGTAGTATCCCCAAGGATTTGCCTCATGTATTTTAGAAACCAAAGATAATCGGGAGTCATACATTATTTGGTATGAGATACCTAGATGATAATGAATGATGGGGATCATGAATAGTTAGTCTTAACAAACTTTGATCCGCACCAATCCAAGGACATTTGCACTCCCCAAGGAGGCATGCCCTAAGGGATTGGGATTCCGATGTATTCTAAATTCAGTGCTTATGAGGATTCCCATATGAATTTGGTAGAATACTAAACCCTAATGTCATTTATATTCTTTCATTGAATGTATGGTTATGTGCTTTAATTTATACAGCATGAATTCGAATACTTTCAATCCACTTGCGACCATCCTCAACCAGAACAAGTTGATGGGATCCAATTATGTAGACTGGAAAAGGAACCTGGATATTATCTTGACATCTTCAAGTTGCAAATATGTCCTTCTAATACCCCCCCCCCCCTTCCTGAGCCTGAGCCTGATGCACCACAGATTGTGAAAAACTTTTACACCAAGTGGACCAAAAACAATGAGATAGCCAGATGTTTTATTCAGGCATCCAAGTCTACTGTTTTGCAAGAACAACATCAATCCTATAAGTCAGCATACGATATTATATCGAACTTAAAAGAGATGTTTGCAGACCAGGTCAGGCCTGCTAGGCAGGCTGCTGTAAAAGTGCTGATGGAGACAAAGATGGCTGAGGGAACCCCAGTACAAAAACATTTGTTACAAATGAAGTTGGCATTGAATGAGTTAGATGTACTGGGGACTACGTTTCATACAGAAACACAGATCGACATGATCATTCAATCACTACCAGACTCATTCAAACATTTCAAGATCAATTATAGTAAATTGGAAATGACCATAGCTGAGCTGTCTCGCCAGCTGGTAGTGTTTGAGGAAATCATGAAGAAAAGACCAACTGCCCTCATGACAGAAAAGTCATTTGCTAAGTCTAAGCCGAAAGGCAAAGACCGGGATAGCAAGAAGAAATCAGTCATCAAAGGTCCTAAGGTGGAATATGGTTCCACTAGTGGTATGGCCAAGGTCAAGGGTACGGGAGCAAAGGGGAAGTGTTTCCACTGTGGTATGACAGGACATTGGAGGAGGAATTGTCCACGATTTCTGTCAAAGGAAAAGACCTCAGGTATGATTGAGTCATTTATTTCTGAAGATAGTTTTTCAACTAGTGCTTCAGAATCTTGGTTTGTAGACTTTGGTGCAACTAATTACATCCGTAATATGTTGTAGGAGTTACAGGTAACCAAGAGGATTAATGACGGGGAAATCAGTATTAACCTGGGATCGGAAGCCAAGGCAGAAGCAGTGTCAGTAGGAGTAGTAACTTAGTTATTTTCAGATATTAAGTTGATTTTGTCAGATACATTATATGTACCATTTTAAGACGGAATTTTAATTTCTAGTATGATGAATAAGAGTTATTCAGTTACTTTTGGTAATTAAATCGTCTTAAAGAGGAGCGGTACTCTTATATATTCTAACAAGGTAATCAATGGCTTTTATTTGTTAACTCCCACAATGTATGAGATACATGACGCTGATGCTAATAATAGACCATCATTAAAGAGGTAGTCACCTTCATCTAATCCAACAAACTTTGGCACCTAAGAGGCTAGGTCATATAAACCTAAACAGGATTGACAGGCTAGTGAAAGATGGTATCTTGCCTTCATTGGTGGTAGAATCAATGCATATCTGCAAATCCTGTCTGGAAGGCAAAATGACCAAAAGACCCTTATTCATCTAAGGGCAGTCGGGCCAAAGATTTATTGGAGTTAGTGTTTACTGATGTGTATGGACTCATAATATTAGAGTGAGAGATTGATACGAGTATTTTATCACTTTCACCGATGATTACTCGAGATATGGATACATATACCTTATGCACCGCAAGTCCGAGATTTTTGAATAGTTCAAAGAGTTTCGAGCGGAAGCGGAAAAGCAATTAGGTAAAAGTATAAATACTCTTCAATGAGATCGATGAGGCGAATATCTCTCCACTAATTTTATGGGATACTTATCAGATTTTGGGATTTGATCCCAGTAGTCTGCTCCTGGTTTGCCTCAACAAAACGGAGTAGCAGAAAGAAGGAACAAGACTCTTTTAGCTATGATCAAGTCTATGATTGAATTTCTATGGATTACCTATATTTTGGGATATGGAAATTGAAATATATATACTAAACCTCGTTCCATCTAAGTCTATACTTGAGACTCTCAGGGAGTCATGGACAAGGCGAAAGCCTAGTCTACGACTTTTTCAGGGTTGTCCAGCACACGTGCTGAAAGATAAGACGGATTAGTTGGAATCGAAGTTGGAAGTATATATGTTTATATTCTATCCCAAAAAGGAACTAAAGGTTGGTTGCTCTATAATCCCAGAGAGCAAAAGTGCTTCACAGCACCAATGCGGTTTTCTGGAGGGAGATTATAAGATTAACTGGAAATCTTTAGAAATGGTTATCTTGGAAGAAATTTAAGAAAGAACAATTCCAAATCCAAGAATAACCAAACTTTAAGAAAATCCGCCCATACTTGACCCAGTAGTTACACCAGTGCCTTGTCGTAGTGGGAGTATTGTCAGGACCCTTGACAAGTTCTCGGTCTAGGGAAAGTCTTACAAGGCAATCCCGGTGTAACCGGAACAAGATCCCTATAACTATGATAAAGCCGTTAATGACATAGTTTTGGGACGTTGGTTAGATGCTATGAAAGCTGAGGTGGAGTTTTTGTACTCTAATCAGGTCTGGATACTTGTGGGCTTGCCTGCCAATAGCAAACCTATTGGGTGCAAGTGAGTCTACAAAAGAAAATGAGAGCCAGATGGAAGAGTTCCATCTGGATACTCTTATCCATTGCGGTTCATCTCGGTGACGAGATTTGGCAAATGGATATCAAGACAGCATCTCACGATGGGAATCTTGAGGAAAACATCTATATGATGTAACCAGATGGTTCTAACCAAGTGCGAAGAGTTTGCAGGCTGCATAAGTCCATTTATGGATTCATGCAGATATCCCGAAACAGGAACATCCGTATTGACTAAGGAAATCAAGTCACTTGATTTTTATCAGAATCCAGATAAGTCATGTGTAAATGAAAAGTCAAGAACGCAGGGTAGTTTTTTCTGGTATTATATGTCGACGAAATCCTTCTCCTAAGGAGTGATATAGGGATATCGTCAACAGTAAAAGTTTTGGTTGGCTAAGACTTTTGATAATAAAGGACTTCGGAAAAGCCAGGTACATCCTAGGAATCAATTTCCATTGAGACTGAAAAAATAGGATGATAGGCTTATCCCAATAATTTGTACATAGATAAAGGTTTTGGTACGGTAAGCTATGCTTTGTACTAGACCGGATATCTATCACGCAGTACGCCTAGTCAGCAGATATAAAGTCTAGCCCAGGTCTTTATCATTGACTGTTGTACGATGTGTTCTCGAATACTTGAGAAGGACTAGAGATCACATGTTGAGTTATAGCAGTGATGAGTTGATTCCAGTCGGTTACATAGATACTGACTTCTAGTCAGATCAGGATTCCAGGAAATCAACTTCTGGGTATGTGTTTATGCTGTAATTACTTGAGAAGCAATTACGGAAGCAGATTGACTCAAAAGATTCCTTATGGAATTTGAAATGGTATTTTTGGCAGGACAGCCGATCACAGTTTACTGTGATAACAGTAGGGCAGTCATTAAGTCCAAATAACCCAAGAGCCAAAAGGTATGTACAGAGGAAGTTGTACATGGTCAGATAGATTGTGCAAAGAGGTGATGTACGATCACTAAGATAGCCTCTGCAGACAATCAAGTAGATCCATTTACTAAGCCTTTGACTACTAAAGTCTTTGAGCTATATGTAAAAGGGATGTGCATGAGATGCAACTCTAACTGGCATTGAGCCCAAGTGGGAGATTGTTAGTTTTATGGACTCAATCCAGTAGATGATATAATAAATTGATTAATTTCTTTATTTATCAGTATATTCATGCTTTCCTTTCATGAGATGAATGGTGATTTATTATATACTTGCACATAACCAATACGAATGACATGATGGTTCATGAGATGAACCGGGGTCCACAAGTATATTAGATGTAACACATGTGTATGGATGAGATCCACATACGGGAGACATGTGTGACAAATCTTATACTTAAATATCTTCACAACCAGTGATGAGACTGGACATCTCATACTGACAAGGTTGCAGTACTTTGATCACTATGAGATAGTGTGACTTGTCTCATCATCAGAATGGAAGATTCTGGATCATAGTGCTGGTACATTGGATGTATTGAAGGACCATGAGAAGCACCTTATAAACACTGTCTTTATTTTAAGGTCTGCTCTCATAATTCCCTAGCAATAGGCTCTCAATCCTGAGACATTAATGAACTCAAGTTTCTATCTATTCATTTGCTTTGAGTCACCAATGAGTGAGGCCAACTGTAGGTCAACACCTCGGTGATTTGGGTACGTGGTAGTAGAGCTGTGGGAACATTCAATGGTCAAGATGGAATCTATCTCTAATATCCCCTTGTGCCAATTAATGGATTTATCATTGGTAAGTGCGCACCCATTCCGATTAAGAGTTAATTGGAAAGGTACCTATTGATCATTATAATTAATTGGGACTCAAGGATAATAAGATATGGATCTAGTTTGGAAGACATGTCCAATTAATCCATGGATATTGATAGAGGGGTCTACTTGTGGTAATGTGGAAGTTTAGGGTCTTCTATGTAATATTCCTAAGACTGGAGTTCAATTGCATTATATAGTGGAGTTATTTGTAATTAACTGTGGGCCCGGATTACACATGAGATGTGGGGTCGCGAGTCCCAGTTGGAGCCAGCTTTCTAAGGAATCCCTAGTGGTCCCCACGCTAGCCCAATAATTAGAAAGTATCTAATTCTAGTAGAACTCTAAAAGGAAAGTTACTATTTCTATTTGAAGTGAGACTTCTAATAGTGGTAATAGTAGACTTACTAATTTTAGTAGAAGTGAGACTTCTATTTTAATTAGAAAGGAACTGGAAAGTTACTAATCATATTTGAAGTGAGACTTCTAATTATGATATGGTAAGTTACTAATTAATTAATGGAAGTAAGACTTCTATTTTAATTAAGAAGAGATAGTTACTAATTTTTGGAAGTAAGACTTCTAATGGAAATTAGTAAGTTGGCTTGCAAAAGCTATAAATAAGAGGAGAACAAGGCCTTGGACGCCCATGCATAAATCCACCTAGGGATTCACGCCCAAGTCCCCTAGAGCAAGTGTTGCTCGAGTTTTTCCTCTCTCTCCCTCTTCTAGTTCTCTTTCTAGTTCCTCCCTAGAGTTCCTAGTAGTTTTCTCTTGGAGATCCCACCATCTTCTTGAGAAAAAGGAGAATCTAATACGGGTCATAGCGTGGAAGATCAAGAGGTCTTGGAGATCCCTACTTGATTAGTGAAAGCGTTTCATCATCAAAGAAAGATGCAACTCCTCCATTAGAGCACAACCGAGCTCCAAAGGTATAATCTACTTCCATGCATGTTGTAGATTTATTTGTTGCTTATATGTTGCTGTTTTTATCTTCTAGATAAATTGTTTTACTGATCATGATGACTGAGATTGAGGACATAGATCTTGGATTGGGTTTTGTAGCCTTCTGGATAGTTGATCCCTGTGTCAAGTGGGTCAAAAGTTTTTGAAACCTATCCTAGAGGCCCACCCTATTTCCAACAAGAGCTTCCAAGCCATCTTTGAGGAGTTTGGAGTCAAGGAAAAGGGGATGAACTAAGAAAGACCAAGAGGGTCATTAGTAAAGGTAAAGCTTGGATCATTAAGTTAAATCATCAAGTAAGCTTTACTTTTATTAATCATATGTTTTATGCTTTGTTAAATTATTGGTAAATGATTTTTAGCATATAAACTATGATGTGTTAAATCCATTACTTCATTCAATCATTGTTTTAGATTGTGATGGATTTCTCACTTTGACTCAAACCAAGTTTTGTGTTAAAACTTTATAAATCATGTTTTGTTAAAACCTTTGATTTATTTTATAAACATGTTTCATTAACTTGTTTGAATCATCTTTGTTGTTTTCATTCATTTGAATCTTAAGTTAAACCTTTGTTTTTGAAAACAACATAGCATAGCACATGCATCACTTGATTAGGCTTAAACATTTACATTCAACTTGTGATCTTTTGATTTTCATATCATTAACAAGTTTGTAGTTGTTCAAGTGATTTGCACATAACTTCAATCAAATCTTTTTATGTGCATTAAACTTTTGAATTGCTTTAAGCACATAAATTGATTGAGCTTAATTTTAAACTTGATTGAAGTTTTCACACACACACCTCATAAGCATTCATCTTTGTAATTCTTAGTGTGTTTGTGTGAGTTGTTTTATCAATTTCATATCCGCCTATTTTAGAGGCATTGTAATTGAGCTTATAATATTTCTCTTCTAGTGTTTGTGAAGACACTTCTTTGAGAAAGAAAATCTTTTGATTGTAAAGGTTATTGCTTAGCCTAAGAAAAGCATTGTGTAAAGGTTATTGCTTAGCCTATAAAAGCACATTGTAAGGTTATTGCTTAGCCTAGAAAAGCATAGTTGTAGAGGTTATTGCTTAGCCTTTTGAAAAGCATAATAGTGGAAATCCGGTGGGGTGTTGGATACACAAGCCGGTAGTGGATGTAGGCATTGAGGCCGAACCACTATAAATCTTGTGTTGTGGTGATTGCAATGTGGTGATTGTTTATTTAAGCTTCCGCATTTTGTTTGATTAATCATCACATGTGACTAGTTAATTTAATTAAGTTAAAATTGGTCATAGTTGGTCATTAATTGTAGCTCACCCTATTCACCCCCCCTCTAGGGTTAGGATCCCCAGGACTTTCAATTGGTATCAGAGCCTCGTGCTCTATATTAGGATCAAGTGTTTGGAACTCTTGATTTGGTGTAAAAACCTAGAGTCAATACCCTAGTTGTGTACCCCATGAAAATCATTAGAATGGATTCCACTAGTTTAGACTTTGTAGATTCTTTGGTAGATTCTTCTAGACCCCTCCTTCTTCCCACTATTAGAGATTCAAACAATGAATTTAAAGAATCTCAATTTGAATTAAAAGAGGAAGAAAATGATGAAATGATAATAACATTGAAAAAGCTTATGAGGATTTGTGCACATTATCCTTAGAGCTTTCTAAGAAGAATAGAAGATTAAAAGAAGAATCTAAAAGACTAAACCAAGAATTAGTCTCTTCAAAAGATGAACTTAGAGAAAAAGAAGAATTAATAAATTGTGCAGAATCTAAGTTCATGATCTCTTTGCATAATCTATCTAATATTAAAGATGATCTAAGAGAATCAAAGATAGATTATGATAATCTTAATAAGGAAAATTCAAAACTAAGAGATCAATTAAAAAGGCAAGATGAAAACATTAACAACCTAGAATCCAAGTTAACCATTTCTATGGAAAATTTATCTAATGCACAAATTAAGATAAAAACTCTAGAACTTGGATCTAATGTTATCAATGAAGTTAAATTTGAATTAAAACTTGCCCATGAAGAGCTAAACAAATTTAAGGGAATTGAAAATGAAGTTACAAAAGTTAAAAATGAAAATTCAACCCTTAAAGAACAAGTCACTCAACTTGAAACCTACAAACAAAAGTATCAGTGCAAATTTACCCAAAGTGAAGAAAGATTTGAAAAGTTATTGAAATTGGGTAAATCTAAAAGAGATAGGACGGGTCTTGGATTTGATAGGAATATTTCACATGACCCTAAGTTCACCAACACTTTTGTGAAAGGTGAGTCCTCATTCTCTAGCACTCACACTTTCTTGCCCATAACCAAATGTCATTATTGTGGTAATGAAGGGCATTTTAAATTTGAGTGCAAATTAAGAAGAAGCAATGTGTCTAAACCCATCTTTGAACCAAAGAAAGTAAAATCAAATTCTATGATGGTTAAGACACTAAAAAACAAGGAAGACTCCAAGAAGACTAAACAAGTTAAACCTATTAAAAAAGAGTCTCCTAAGATAGATTCTAAAAAGTTTAAACAAGTTAAACCAACTCTAAAAGAATCTATCAATAAAAAGCTTCTCAACCTACCTCCCATAACTCAAATGAAAGAACTTTTGAATAAAATTGCAAAGTTAAATCTAAAATTCAAAAGTCAAATTAAGGGAGGAAATAAGAAGAAAAGAAAAGAGAATTCATCCCCTAAGAAGAAAAGTCACCAACCTCAAAAGACTAATCACCATTTTAAGCCAAATTTAGTTAAATCTAAACATCATGGTGATAAGTCTAAATGGAAAATTTATCAAGCCAAATCTCCAATAGTTGGTAAGACTTTTAAGATGGACCTCAAAGACCCACCCTCCCAAGACCTTAGGTGGATTCCAAAAGTTATTTACTTAGTCAAACCTTAAGGCCTTGGACCTCATTGACCAACCTATCCTTTATAGGTAAATCTTTTTGTTGGTCATATTGCATTTGCATTTTGTTCTTTCTTAGTTACATTTATTAAAATGCAATGTTTATTAGTAATCAATTGATTTTGTCTTCATGTACTTATCTAGTTACATATCATGGTTTTCAAAATCATTTGATTATATTTTCAACATGTTAGATTTGCTTCTTGTTCATTTAGTTATATCTCTTGCAACTCTATACATGTTCAATTGATTATGGTTCAAAGCTTTATTAGCTAGATCTTTCATAATCAATTGATATTGTAAAATCATTTGTTTGGATATATTAGTAAGATTTGTTTTGAAAAACAAATGATTTGAAACAATTTAGTTTTTCCATAGATTTCTAAGTTATATTTTCATATGGGAAATTATTGTTTTGAAAAAACCAACTTGTATGTGTTTCAAATAAGTTATATCTTTTAAAATGCAAGTTGAATAGTTTTTAAATCAATTTGTATGAATCTTTGTAGTTATATTGTTTAGAATACAAATTGATGATTGATAATGTGTTATCTTCAATTCATTCTCTTTATGCTCATTGTTGGATTTTGTTTATTTAAATGATTTGAAGATAGTATGAATGGAAATGTTTTAAATCATCATTAGTTATATTTATCAAAACATATTCCGTGTTCTCATTTCCATATGCATTTGATTATGTCTTTTTAAATATGGAAATGAATATTGTTACAAACTATTTGCATCTTTGCCTCATTTAGTTACATTCTTTATGCAAATGTTTATTTGTTCCATGTATGGTTGTGTTCTTTAAATCATTTTTGTAGTTACCATACTAGAATCCAAAAATCCATCTTTTGTGCTTTCTAGTCATTATATTTGAAATGGATGGTTATGATGTTGATTCATGTGTATCTTTCTTATTGATATCATTCTTATACATGTTTCAACTTCATAGTAGTGTTTTCATCATATGAACCTCTTTGAAATCCATTCCTTGAATTTCATAGTTATATCTATTGTTTGATGGATGTCTTAGATATTGAATTCATATGATTTGATACTTTGAAAATTGCATATTCTACTAAGTTATATCTTTTTATGCAATTTCGCTTGTTCATCACTATGCTCATTAGTCAAATCATTAAAAGTGATGAATAATCTTTTTATGATGCTTGTTGGAATTTTGTGTTTGTCACATGCTTGCTCTTAATCATGTTTCATGTTCAATTGGTAATCAATTGGTATCATTTTCATTTAGTATCATTTCCAATTGATATCATATCTTGAGTTTGTGATAGACTTTGTGTACATTGGATTGATCTTGATAGTCATATATCTTTTGTTCCATGTCACATTCCTTGAGCATCATAATTTTCATGTTTGCCACCTCTCATGCTCACCTGGGTAGATCTCATGACCACCATGTTTATGTGTTCATAATCTTGGTTGGTTAATGGTTGAGGTAGGCTTCATGTTTTTGAACTTCATTTCATTCATCTTGCACATGATAGTCATATTTTATTATTGGATGAAATGATTTCAAAATTTACATAGCATATGATTTTCATAGTTATATTGATTGATGCTATGTTTAGTATATCCCAATGACCTTGCCCTTTACTTTGGTAATTTGATCATATTGAGCTTTATAGTCAAATATTATTATCAATTGAATCTAATCCTTCACTTGAAGTTAACCCTCAATTGGTTAAACCATCTTCTTCTTGTACCTATTAGTTAAATCCTTGTCAAAAGTTTGACAAAAGAAGAGTATGGATTGAGGGGGAGTAAATCTTCATAGGAAGTATTAGTTTTGATCAAATTCACCCTTATATTGGCTCTTGATACCCTTATAGCTTATTACCCATGCATGATGACCTGTTATGTACTTCATTTTCGATTTCCTTTGTTAACAGGTGCTACTAAAAGGTATTTTCCTTGTTTCATGTGTGTAGGTTCCCCTGTTCAATTGATACCTTTGCAATTTAATGGCAAAGGGGGAGAAAGTTCTCAAGCTTAATGGCAAAAGGGGAGAAAGAATTAAGGGGGAGAAAGTGCTAAAGGTGGAGAGAATGCACATCTTGCCAAAAGGAGAGTGCATGGTCAAAGGGGAGAAATGAAGAGAAGAAAGCTTGGGAGCTAAAGAAGTTGCTTGGCCAAAGAAAGGAAGATGGAATGAAAGCTTGAAGAATAATCAAGCTCCAAGCATCAAGAAGAATGAAGAATGAAGCTAGAGCCCAAGCTAAACAAAGAGAGCATCCAAAGAAGATTTCAAGCCTAGTCCAGCCAAGGAGGAGCTGAAGACATAGTACTGTGGAGATTTAGTATGAGAAAGGTTTGCCATCAAATTGCAAAGGGGGAGATTGTTAGGATTTTGTTTATTGCAATTTGATGGATGCATTAGCATTTTATTAATCTCATGAATTTTCACACATGCATTGATTTAGAAATTCTTGAAATCTTGATTTACACATGCATTGTTTTAAATCTTGTAAATCATATGTTTCATGCATGTTTTGGTTTTCATCTTGGATGCATTTTATTTGAAAAAGAATTTTTACAAATCAAGCTAGCCAATGATTTAAAGTTTCAAATGATTTTTGGATTTTTATGTTTCATGATTTTAAAATACTTAGAATGATTTAAAATCATGTTTCCAAGCTTGATTTAGTGGCCCAAAGATCCCACAAAGAAATCTCTTTAAATATGCAAAAAATGGGATTTTTGGTCCTTGGCTCGGGTCGACCCGCAGTGTGGTCGGTCGACCGAACCCATGCTTTCGGTCGACCGAAGACACTGTGGGTCGACCGAGAAAGTGTCCGTTGAGCATTTTTCAAACGGTCTGATTTTTTACTGTTAAGGGTCGGTCGACCGAGCCAAGCTGGGGGTCGACCGAGGACACGCAGAACTCAACTTTTTGAGTATAAAAAGGGGTTCATTCCCATTGAAAAAGTGTTGAACATTTTAGAGCTTCCAAGCCATCTTTGAGGAGTTTGGAGTCAAGGAAAAGGGGATGAACTAAGAAAGACCAAGAGGGTCATTAGTAAAGGTAAAGCTTGGATCATTAATTTAAATCATCAAGTAAGCTTTACTTTTATTAATCATATGTTTTATGCTTTGTTAAATTATTGGTAAATGATTTTTAGTATATAAACTATGATGTGTTAAATCCATTACCTTCATTCAATCATTGTTTTAGATTGTGATGGATTTCTCACTTTGATTCAAACCAAGTTTTGTGTTAAAACTTTATAAATCATGCTTTGTTAAAACCTTTGATTTATTTTATAAACATGTTTCATTAACTTGTTTGAATCATCTTTGTTGTTTTCATTCATTTGAATCTTAAGTTAAACCTTTGTTTTTGAAAACAACATAGCATAGCACATGCATCACTTGATTAGGCTTAAACATTTACATTCAACTTGTGATCTTTTGATTTTCATATCATTAACAAGTTTATAGTTGTTCAAGTGATTTGCACATAACTTCAATCAAATCTTTTTATGTGCATTAAACTTTTAAATTGCTTTAAGCACATAAATTGATTGAGCTTAATTTTAAACTTGATTGAAGTTTTCACACACACACCTCATAAGCATTCATCTTTGTAATTCTTAGTGTGTTTGTGTGAGTTGTTTTATCAATTTCATATCCGCCTATTTTAGAGGCATTGTAATTGAGCTTATAATATTTCTCTTCTAGTGTTTGTGAAGACACTTCTTTGAGAAAGAAAATCCTTTGATTGTAAAGGTTATTGCTTAGCCTAAGAAAAGCATTGTGTAAAGGTTATTGCTTAGCCTATAAAAGCACATTGTAAGGTTATTGCTTAGCCTAGAAAAGCATAGTTGTAGAGGTTATTGCTTAGCCTTTTGAAAAGCATAATAGTGGAAATCCGGTGGGGTGTTGGATACACAAGCCGGTAGTCGATGTAGGCATTGAGGCCGAACCACTATAAATCTTGTGTTGTGGTGATTGCAATGTGGTGATTGTTTATCTAAGCTTCCGCATTTTGTTTGATTAATCATCACATGTGACTAGTTAATTTAATTAAGTTAAAATTGGTCATAGTTGATCACTAATTGTAGCTCACCCTATTCACCCCCCTCTAGGGTTAGGATCCCCAGGACTTTCAGATCCAAGCAGGTCCGCTCGAGCGAACCTCAAACAGGGAGCAGTTCGCCCGAGCGAACTTCCCAGTCCGCTCGAGCGAACTGCCTGTCATGCCTGGGTCAATACTTAAAGACTTGAAACATTATTTTTAGGCTTGGGGAGGTATTGTTTGGAGCCCCAATGCAATGTAAGGACTTGTAAGGCGTCGTATGAAGTCCGAAGGAAGGAGAAACCCCATCATGGAGATTCGGTGAGGATTTCTAGATTGGTCAATGTGTATACGGACCCGGAATGTCCCTAATTCTTAAAGACTACCAATTTATATCATGACCGACATACGGGACCCTATTCACACTGATTCAATTCTTGAAACCTCAATGTCTAGCCCGAAAATATATGAGAAACCACTCGTATTCGATTTCAACCAGACTCTTTCTTTTGGATTTTAAACCCACGTTATATGACCAGACTTGCTCCGAGAGTATTGAAAGTAATGTGTTTAGCTTTTGCTAACCCGTATATGCTCGACCCGATATGAATGTGCTTTTGTGCCTTTGGGCACCCTGTTCCGTTATATGCATTTGTTTTGATTTCCCGCATTGACCTATGAGTCGGCACCACTAAGCTTGGACAACCTTGTCGGTCTGATCCACCGACTTGGAGATCCTTCCCATCCTGTTAGTCAGCTGCAGTCTGGAATCCGCAGAGTTTTTACCCGGTTCGCTACCGTGGTCCCGCAGAGTATATATATGTATATTATAGTATTTTATCATTGTCCCTCCTCACCTCGTGTGACTGAGGTCAATGATCCTGTAGGGTATGTGCTCTCATCACTTTAGTGAGAGAGGATTTAACTTTGTGTGGTTGCCATCTTGACAGTTCCCGATCCTTGATACCCTTACTGTTTTAAATATACATGCTTCATATATGTTTTAAATGAATCCCTGATTTGTTAAATATACATGCTTCCTATATGCTTTAAATGAATTCTCAATTTGTCAAATATCCATGTTCTATGCACGTTTTTAATGAATACATGTTTTGCTAGATATTCATATTTTATACATGTTTTAAAGGAATACAGGATTTTGTCGGATATTCATGATTTCATATACATTGTAATTATGTACAACTTATGATCAGATAACATAATTTATTACATGTTTTTATCATTTAGTACATTGTTCATATCTTTTCACCCACCTGCCAGACCGTCGTGTCTGACCCACTACTTTGGTACTCAGGTTCAGATTTCTTGCCCGAGTTGAGTGCACGTTTTGGCTATGGAGCCATGAGCTTGCAGGTTGTTTTGTCAGTTATGTCGTGTAGACATTGAGCTTGACATCGGAGCAACGTCACATATGGGGTAGTGAAACCGACCCCAGATTTCCTGTTTTGTGTGGTCATTGTGGAGAGATTCTCTTTAATTTATAGAAATTCCCATTTCAGCTTCGTTTGACTAATCTCGCCATTCCCGACAGCTTTCGTTTTCACTCCGTGCCCATCCGAAACTCCGAAAATCAGTTTTTCCAGCCCTGGGGGCAAAAATCAGTCTTTTTACACTAAATCTAGACCCAAATTTTGAGATCTCAGAACCTTGCCAAATATATACGTTTTGGAAACTAGATTTTATGAGAAACATTTCTCTCTTCTTTGTCGATCACATCCGAGGCCCATAAATAGATGTTTTAACCCTTGTAATCCTAAATCTTCTATTATTTTGATCCCTTTGACCAAACATTTGACTTTTTATGTAGACCACGAAAGTATGTCAATATTAACCTTGTTGGAAAGATAATTTTGTGCCGGACACTTTTCATGTTTTAAGTTTCTTGATCCGAGGTCAAGAAAGCCTTCTAATCTCCATTGCAAATTTTAAGTGTTTCTAATTGTGGTGGGGCCCACACCCACCCCTTTATAAGTACCACTCTCCTCTCCCTTCTTCCCCAAAACCGTCCCAGCACAGTGAGGGAGGAGTTTCAGCTCCTTTGAGAGCTTTTTCCCATTTCTTCTTCTTTTTCTTACATCTTCATCTCCAACCCTTTCCAAATCTTGCCCAAATGGAGAAATGGACTCCACCAACTTCTTCTTCACCTTGAGAGCTTCATCTTGATACCATTGGAGAAGCAAACCAAGCTTTCCAAGATTCCTTTTGAACTAACCTTGCCTTTTGAAGGACTTTCAAGTAAGCTCTCCTCCTAATTTTTTAGACTTGTATTTGTTTAGCCCTTGAGACTCTCCATTTCCATTATTGGAAGTTTTCTCTTTCTATTTCTTAGTTTTGACATTTTACGGCTTGTTTTCTGGGTTTTTTGTGTAGATTGGTGTTTTTGGCTTGGAGGTTGTGATTAGAGCTTGATTTGCTTAGCTATGGACCTAAGGCAAGTGGATGAAATGATATATTGATGTATTTCATGCCTTATGCACATATTTGGTTTTCATTAATTACTTTTGATTTGCCTAAATCTTGTTTCATGCTATATCTTCCATTGCTTTCGAAATGCTCTTGTAAAAATATCCTTCCAGCTCATTACTTTCTTGAAAATGTCACATTGATACCATTTAGTTTGATTTACAAAATGTATGGATTTCTATGTGCTTTGGATGATGAAATGAGAAGGATTGATGGGAGTGATTTGTAGAATGTTTGATGAAGGCTGAATGGGGTTTTGAGACCCTCAAATGTATGTAAAAAGGGTGCTCAAAATGTATTGAAAGAGGAGAAGAAGAAGAGCAGAACTGCCCGCAGAAAACAGGTTTCTGGAAAGTTCGCTCGAGCGACCTTGACACATCGCTCGAGCGAACCCGTCACAGAACCTCGTTGGCTCGAGCCAACCTTCTGATCGCTCGAGCCAACCTAATCCAAGCAGGTCCGCTTGAGCGAACCCCAAACAGAGAGTAGTTCGCCTGAGCGAACTGCCTGTCATGCCTGGGTCAATACTTAAAGACTTGAAACATTATTTTTAGGCTTGGGGATGTATTGTTTGGAGCCCCAATGCAATGTAAGGACTTGTAAGGCGTCGTATGAAGTCCGAAGGAAGGAGAAACCCTATCATGGAGATTCGGTGAGGATTTCTAGATTGGTCAATGTGTATACGGACCCGGAATATCCCTAATTCTTAAAGAGTACCAATTTATATCATGACCGACATACGGGACCCTATTCACACTGATTCAATTCATGAAACCTCGATGTCTAGCCCGAAAATATATGAGAAACCACTCGTATTCGATTTCAACCAGACTCTTACTTTTGGATTTTAAACCCACGTTATATGACTAGACTTGCCCCGAGAGTATTGAAAGTAATGTGTTTAGCTTTTGCTAACCCGTATATGCTAGACCCGATATGAATGTGCTTTTGTGCCTATGGGCACCCTGTTCCGTTATATGCATTTTTTTTTTATTTCCCACATTTGACCTATGAGTCGGCACCACTGAGCTTGGACAACCTTGTTGGTTTGATCCACCGACTTGGAGATCCTTCCCCTCCTGTTAGTCAGCTGCAGTCTGGAATCCGCAGAGTTTTTACCCGATTCGCTACCGTGGTCTAGCAGAGTTTATATATGTATATTATAGTATTTTATCATTGTCCCTCCTCACCTCATGTGACCGAGGTCAATGATCCTGTAAGGTATGTGCTCTCATCACTTTAGTGAGAGAGGATTTAGTTTTGTGTGGTTGCCATCTTGACAGTTCCCGATCCTTGATACCCTTACTGTTTTAAATATACATGCTTCATACATATTTTAAATGAATCCCCGATTTGTTAAATATACATGCTTCCTATATGCTTTAAATGAATTCTCGATTTGTCAAATATTCATGTTCTATACACGTTTTAAATGAATACATGTTTTGCTAGATATTCATGTTTTATACATGCTTTAAAGGAGTACAGGATTTTGTCGGATATTCATGATTTCTTATACATTGTAATTATATACAACTTATCAGATAACATGATTTATTACATGTTTTATCATTAAGTATATTGTTCATATATTTTCACCCACCTGCCAGACCGTCGTGTCTGACCCACTACTTTGGTACTCAGGTTCAGATTTCTTGCCCAAGTTGAGTGGATGTTTTGGCTATGGACCCATGAGCTTGCAGGTTGTTTTGTCAGTTATGTCGTGTAGACATTGAGCTTGACATCGGAGCTACGTCACATATGGGGTAGTGATTATCAGGATTGTAATTAATATACATTGTTATTCGTGACTTGAACATATGTGGGAATGTAATATCCAGATACTGTCAGCTCTGTATTTTGTTATAATGGTTTGTTCCAGTCTGATATGTTCATTGATATGATAGCAATATGTTAGTGGTTGAGTTCGACACGGAATCCAATGGCCACGGACTTCGGGTCGCAACGCCATGAAAGCTTCCGCAAAAATATTCAGGAGTGTTGGAACGTGTTACCCTCACACACGCGGATCTTTGGAGAAACATAATCATCACTTAACTCCCAATTTTCATGGCCCCTCGGGTTTGGGGGAGTGACAATAAGAAGCTCTAATTAGTCCAATAAAACCAGATTTGAGAAGAAGATTTCCATTGCTAACCTTGAGAAGCTCTAGACAAGAAGGAGAGTTTGGAGAAGAGGAAAATCCCAGCTGAAATCTCACAAAGATGGTATCAATGGATAGCTTGGAAGATGAGGAAGAGATTTGTGTAGTTTGTTTTCCAATTTGGGTTTGGTTTCCTTGGCATGCAGAGGAGAGAAGGTGCTGAAATGGAGGGGAAGAAAACTCTCTCAGGTTCTGCTGTGAGTTATAGGAAAATGCAATGAAGGAGAAGAACCCACGTTGGTTTCTAACTTAAGTGGGCTGTGGGCCCCATTGGCCCCAAAACTTGACATAGCTGGATCATTGACTTGTGGGTCCCGGATGAGATCGACGAAAGAGAGAAAAATGATTGCCGAAATATCTAGTTCCCAAAAATACTATTTTCACATGATTTTGCAAACATTGAAATTCATGCACAGATTTCAAGGTGAATAACCTGTTTTACCCTTTTTGCTGAAAATTGTGATTTCTGAGGTTCAAATTCAAATGGACAAAACATAAAAGTTATTGAGATTAATAATAAAAATCGAAAGGAGTAAAAATTTTAAAATTTTGAAATCAAGAATAAGTTCTCACAAAAACACAAATCACACGGGCAAGGTCAAACCAACGTCAACGGTCCTCAAAACTCTCCAAAGCTATGAAAAATCTATTCAAACTCACAAACGAAACTAAATTACTCCTAATCTCACATAAAAAGGAAATCCACAACTAAGAAAACACTAAACAAGAGAACTAGGGATCAGGGTCTTACATCCTCCCCCCTTTAGAACATTTGGTCATCCAAATGAACTTAACCAAATAAATAGAAAAGCAAATCCGAACTCAAAGAAGCAAAACAAGAGAAAACAAATCGACAAAACCTAACGAGTCCTCACCGCACGTCTTAATGTTTCTAGAGTGTTTTATTTCCTAGAAACTAACTAGCTCTGATACCACTCTGTCAGGCCCCAAAAATCGGGATCCTGGAGCGGTCCGATTTCGGAGGCGTGATTTTTGGGGTTAATTAAAATTTTTGCTTTTCCCCAGGATCCACGTGTGTGAGGATAACAAGATTCCATCACAAACTGAATATTTCGCGGAAGCTCAAATGTGGCGTTGCGACTCGGAACCCATGACCCTCGGAATCCGTGTCGCACTCCACCATTAACATAAAGCCATCAAATCAAGGCTCATAATCAGAATGGAATAAAATAAGAACCATAAATATTGAGCTGGCAGTAACAGGATAATTCATTTCCCACATATATTCAAGTTACAATTTGATGAGTTAGGCCCAAATGACCCAACCCATGATGATGAAGCTCAGGTCCAAGCCCACGAAGAGACCAAGTTAGGGCAGCCACGTTGCTTTGGAAGCGGTCCCGCTCCTACCAGGTCATGCGGAGAAATATCTCACCTGCCTCGTCCAGCGCGAGGGCAGTTCGAGGGCTTCAAGGGCAAACGTTGCTGAAGAGTCGTCCCCATCTGTTAGGGGAGGACTATAAATCGAGGAGCCCCACCAGCACTTGTGGGCAATTGATGTCTTCCCATTTTTGTACTCTTGTATTCCTCTAGCTTGTAATCTCAACTCATTAAGGAAGTAAAACACCACAGGCATCCTCTGCCTTTCTGAAGTGGACGTAGGTCATTTTGACCGAACCACTATAATCCTTTCTCTCTCTCATTAATTTACTGCATTTATTACTTTATTACTTGACCGGTGGTGTCCGAAACCCAATTTTGGCATCATCACAATTTATAAAGGATTATTCATGAAAACACTACAACTGATGAGTCTTTTTGAGACGTTTATAAGCGTAGCAATAGAAATCAAAAGTGGTGCAAATGATTATCAGCAACGGTTTTGAAAGCGTCGATGTGCGGTTGCAGTTGATGCAGACACAGAAGATAACTAACGATGCTACAAAGCATTGCAAAAGGCATATGCGTCAACTACGGAATTAAGCGTTGCTAAAGCACTAAAAGTGTCGCTAGTTAATTTTGTTTTCTTATTTTGATAATTTCCATTAAAATATATTTCCCGGCGCTTTTAAGTGTTGCAAAAGGTTCACAACTGCAACATTTTTGTATCTGTTGCTGAATGTGTACTTTGGCTACGGTCTATAAGCGTTGGTGATGTTATACTACTTGCTACGCTTTGTTACCGTTGGTGAAGTATTATTATTTGCAACCCATATAAGAGTTGTAAAAGTACCATTGCGTGCACTAATATTATTCTCTAGAAAGTGTTAGCAACACTCATAAGGGTTGTAAAAAGACCATTTGCAAGGTATAACCATTTGCAATTTTCATACATTCATTTAACAGTGGCCTATAAAAACCTTTACGCACTAAAAAATATTTAACTAACAAAAATTTAATTTCATAGGTTCCAAATGTAGAAAAGTGTCACAATATCCAATACAATTTCCACATAGCCTTGCTAGTGATGTAAGTTTTAAATAATCGCATCCTTCATAAGCTTACAAAATATCGTTCAAAATTCAGGGCTAAGTATTGCATTTACGATCATCTTCCATCCTTTTCAACCCAAACAGTCCATCTTTACAAAGTACTCATGATGTTGAACCATTCTGCAATTTCAAAAAAGAAAATTAGTTATATATGAAGGCGGCCCCAAGAAACGGCAAGTAGAGTTTAAGTGACAATATCAATTCAACATATGTCTGCGGTAATACTTGTGCACCACTAAATATACAAGAAGGGTGAAAATGCAGGTGAAAATGCAAGAAGGGTTCAGTAACTTAGAATCCAAAAAACCAAATCCAATAAGAAAATGAGGCTTATGAACAACAGAAAATCCACCTTCAGTAACAGCAGCAACTGAGGACACCCACAAAAAGAGAAGAAACAGACCCATTGATTCCTTCATGCTTCAAGAGAAGAAAGCTGCGATCTGTAGATAGTATTCACACAGATGAGTGAGACCCAAGTAGTAAATGAAATCTGAACAATGGCAAGGAGAAATTTCAAAGGCAGAGGAAATGAAGAAGAAGTGAGAGGACAAGAAGAAAAAAGGAAAGGGTAATGAGGAGTTCAAAGATATAAATGTTTCCTTATTAGGAAGGTTTTGAGGAGTGCATTCAAGTTAACAAGGTAAGAATGCATTTCCATGTTTCCTCTTCTCTGTTTCTTTTCTAATACAATTTTCACCTTAAAGCAAAAAACCCTAAAAAAAAAAAAAAAAAACATAGAGGAGCATCAACTGCAAAGCTCCTCCCTCCCTGCACTAATAAGACTCGGCAAAGCGAAACCCAACCTTGCACTGCAACTAGGTAGGCCTAAGCACGGCAGTAGAACAGAATCAAAGCTGCTCAACAATCCACTGCAGCGTTGAAACTCTGAACTAACAGCACTACCAAACCACTCTGCACAACACCGCACTGCACAACCAAGAAAAGGAGAAACAAGCAACTGAAATACTCACAGCCTGCACTGAGGGAAAAGTGAATACAACATATCACTCCTCACAGCTCTTCGTAACTCCTAACTTATGGATGCCATAATAGAATATTTGGTTTCTTGATCTTTTCATTAGTAAAATGTTACTAAGAAACAAAAAAGTTTGAAGTAAAGGAAACAAAGACCATACCACAAGCTGTAGGCAGGTAAAGGCATCCACTGCTGCATTTGAAAGTCAAGGAAAATGAGAAACTGGGAAATTCTCCAGTAGAAAACAAATTTCTTATATGTTCGCCCCCATTTAACCAGTTTTCAAAAATAAGCATCAAGCCCTAAAGACCTTTTTAGTATATATTACAAATCTGCTATAATACTGAAATAAGCATGATTCAAATCAATAGTTATCTTTTCTATTGCAATAGTGCTCTGGATTCAAATTCCCAAGAACAAATCACTACAAATGGAAATGAGAACATCATATCTCAAGTCTCAATAGCCCTCTTTTAACAAAATCGCAACTTCCCTAAAAATTGTGCTCACTGCTCCATATTCTTTTAGTTTTTCTCTTATTTCTCTTATAAAATAACCATTTATACGATTTTCATAACCAATTATTAAGAAACAATATAAAAACAATAACATGGCAGGACATGAACATCCAGACTCACCGCACTTGTGGACATGGCTACTGTGTATTGGCATACAAGTACATCAAACCAAACCATCCAAGCTCTTGCTAAAAAAGTAGACAGGTGACAATGCATGGATGCAAATGCATTGATAGACCATTGACACTGGCAAAAAAAGGGCGCTGAGAATAAAAAAAAAACAATGAAATCCAGATTCCTCATATCTAGATAATTGGGAACAAAATTACAACCTTTTATTTCACTGGAAAAATAGAACTACAGAGACCACTATCCATTTCGAAATGCACCTGATTTATGTAGCCTAGTCTCGAAACTCCAGCAACTAACTTTGCAACATCACAACCAAACTCTTCTTCAATGCTACTCAAATTTTCACACGTATCATCAATCACATGAAATTAAAATAAAAGTGTTTTTTATTGTATAAAATGAACGTACTCAAGACATAGCAGCAACATTAATGTGCTCAATACACAGCAATCTTGAAGCAAAACATGCCAGAATCATAAAATCCAGTATTATAAATGCGGAAAACTTACTCGTTTCCCACTAGATGGAACCAAAGTGCTAAAATCTTTCCTGTATGGATATAGTGAGTTAGATATGGCTCTCCTATTTTCCTTAACTGGCCATAGTGAGCTTCCTTTGCAAATGCAATAGCCACCTTTGGATTCGATAGATCTCTCTGCCTCCCTCTCTCTCTCTCTCACACACACACATCTACAGATGGGGTGGGACTGAGAAGAGGGAAGGCTACCTCCAGAAATATTTGGGTGGGTGCCCAACATAGGAAGAAAACCAGAACAATGCGCCCCACCATAGACGCACAATCACCATTTGATAGAGAAAAAAATGCCCACCTCAAATCCATTCTCCACCTCACCCTCAGAAAACGATCCAATGCAGGTAACTAAAAGAATAAAAAAATCCGGAACCATATGAAAAGCCCTTCAAAATCTAGTTGGGATAATTATTAAATAAGAATAGAAGTTGTTTGGATGAACTGAGAGCATCTAAAAAGGCTAACATCCTTCCATTCTTCGAAACATGTATCCCAACCACACCATTTCTACAACTAGACATGAAACCCCATTCCACCACTTTCAAATGCCACAAGAACTAGCAACAAAACAAACAATTAAATCTATACCAATTCAAACTCTCTTGGCCTTTATTCAAAGAACAACCAGCCGTATGTTCATAAAAAAAATTTTAAAAGCAGCAAATGACAAATAACAAGCATCAAGCAATGAGACCCATCAAAGGGCTACCCACCCATTCCAAGAAAGACCCACTAACAGAAACAAACCAAATTCCATACATAGACTCTGATTCCCAAGCACCTAGACTCAAAAATGAAAACCCATCAAAGACTCTGATTCCCAAGCACCTAGACTCAAAAATGAAAACCCATCAAAGAGAACAAACAAGATCAACCAACCCCTGTTTAGAGCCTTACCATTTCATGCAAAAAAAAAATGTGTTTAATAGTAAAAAACAACACCACCCAAAAGATACTAACAATCAAGGGTATTGTTTCAGCTCAAAACACTAGATACCCAGAATCACTATCAATACAACCTACAAAATCCCATTCTAAAAGGACAAACTTTAACTAAAAACATGATGTACTGATGATGATTGTTACAAATGATTAATATAATGACTAAGAATTAGTGACTAGTGGGAAGAGGGATTGGAGTTTACAGGTTTGTGCGTATGATGGCTATTGCAATTGCAATAAAACCCGAGGCACGCAGCGTACATCAGAGAGATGAATCTGCTATCCCGATTGCCCAAACATATACTCTTCAGGAAGCAGAAAAACCCTAGAAATGAGAAGAAACCCTAATTTATGTTCTTAGAAGCCACAAGAAGCAACGGCGAAAGGGTATTGTCTGTTTCCTGAAGAAGGCGTTTCAAGGAAAGGAAGAAGATTCGTTGATGATGAAGATAATGAGAAAGGAGAAAGAGAGAGAGAGAGAGAAAGAGAGAGAGAGAGAGAGAGAGAGAGAGAGAGAGAGAGAGGCACCTTGTTTGTTTGATTCTCTTCTCAGTGCGTGCTATGCTTCACAAAACCAGAGATTTTCAGAGAAAGA
Source organism: Litsea cubeba (assembly GCA_012931725.1). Taxonomy (NCBI): domain Eukaryota; kingdom Viridiplantae; phylum Streptophyta; class Magnoliopsida; order Laurales; family Lauraceae; genus Litsea; species Litsea cubeba. The sequence goes on along the minus strand of CM022952.1, from coordinate 59,404,768 downwards.
AGGGAAAACCTGAAAGAAATTGCGATTCAGATCTGAAACTTCTCATAAAGAGACTACTATGGCTGATGCAAAGCATGACAGATTTTTTAAAATCTGATTTCTGCACTATGCAGCGGAAATCAGCCATAAAGAATCGCATAGAAACTCCATTAAATCATGATCAACAAGTGTATAATTAAAGGAGAATGAAGAAGACTCATACCTCGAAGATTTGTAGACTTCAAATCTCTGAAAAAATAGATCCAAAGGCGTGAACTCAGACTTGCAATTTGCAAACAAGTTGCTGGAATTTTCCTGCACTAGTATTGCCTTTGATCTTCTCCTCTATCTCACTTCCAAATCTGATTGGCTAAGATGGTGGGATCTTAATCTAGGAATTAAGAACTATTTCTCCAAGGGAAAATCTCAGACCTTAAGCTCTCTTCAATCAAGAAGAGAACCTCCAAAGGGCTGGACGTGTGGGGCTCTCCTTGTGCTCAATAATTGTTTCACAAAGTGTTGGACGTGTGGCACTCTTCTTGCTTTCTTGTTATGGACGTCCAAAGGGGATGGTTCTCCTTTTATAGAAACTATGGGAAGCCTTTCCTATTTAGTTATCTCTCCTTATTCTAATTTATGTCCAAAAAGGAAAGACTTATTTCCTTTAAGAAACACTCTAATTAGAAAAGGAAACCAAAAGGAACTTTCCATACAATTAGTAATACTAGTTGTAGAACACTTACTAATTTTAAGTTCCTAATCCAAAAAGGAAACTAACTCATAGGAATACTAATCCAAAGAGGAGTCCAACTTTCCAAGTAGAGTCCTACTCAAAGTTGGAAACCTTACCCATGGAAATCCTATTATGGACATCCCACATATCAATGCACACCATGGCCCACATACAATTTATCTAGAGTTAAATTCATGTATGCCATCAAAGGCCTATTTGAATTTAAACTCAAAATTATTTTTCCACTAAAATAATTCATCCTTATGTTATCTAAACATCTTAGGAAACCATGCCAATCTTGGTAAGTGACTAGAGAAGGGACCAAAAGACATATTTGCCATTGGCTCCCAAATGACCAAAATGTCCATGCTAAGCCCATAGCAACATAAGATTATTTTAACCTTAACTCATTCCACTAAAGAGTTATGGTTGAACTCCAAGGACAAATATATATTATAATAAGCTCGTCATAAAAGAGAGAGAGAGAGAGAGAGAGAGAGAGAGAGAGGCACTTGTTTGTTTGATTCTCTTCTCAGTGCGTGCTATGCTTCACAAAACCAGAGATTTTCAGAGAAAGAAGGGAAAACCAGATTCAGATTTTGAGATCTGAAGAAAAAGAAGAAATCCTCTGCAGTGAAAACTCGCTGAGAGAAATGAAAAGGAGAGAGAAGGCATGGAGGAGCTTGGCGTGGGGAGAGTTGAAGGCATGGAGGAGTAAGGCGCACGACTTTGTGTATGTTATTTCATTTCGCCGCCCAATAGTTCAAAAAAATAGACTGCGAAGACCGATCGCGCGCCCTAAATATCATGCATTCCGCGACGAAATGATTTCGTGGTGGATTATTTTTAGAGTTTCTCCGGAGCTTTGAACCCGTGGCTGCACAAGGTTACCACTTGCAATGCTAAAAGCATAGCTACTACATTTAAAAAAACTTAAAAAAGTTTTTTAATAAACACTAAATTCGGAAAAATTATCAGCAGTGCTTACAAGCGTCGTTGATAATGTCCTGATTACATCCTACCCAAACTGAGTTGCTACGCTTTAAAGCATTGCCAATAATGTGTATTAGCAACTCTTTGAAAGTGTTGCAAAAAAAAAAAACGTCGCAAAAGGACTCATATGTTGTAGTGAAATTCCAAAGGAAACTGAAAGAAACCGCGATTCAGATCTGAAACTTCTCATATAGAGACTACTATGGCTGATGCAAAGCATGACAGATTTTAAAAAATCTGATTTCTGCACTATGCAGCGGAAATCAGCCATAAAGAATCGCATAGAAACTCCATTAAATCATGACCAACATGTGTCTAATTAATAGAGATGATAGAAGACTATTACCTCGAAGATTTGTAGACTTCAAATCTCTGAAAAAATAGATCCAAAGGCGCGAACTCAGACTTGCAATTTGCAAACAAGTTGCTGGAATTTTCTTGCACTAGTATTGCCTTTGATCTTCTCCTCTATCTCACTTCCAAATCTGATTGGCTAAGATGGTGGGATCTTAATCTAGGAATTAAGAACTATTTCTCTAATGGAAAATCTCAGACCTTAAGCCTTCTTCAATCAAGAAGAGAAGCAACCAAGGCTGGACGTGTGGGAGCTTCTTTTGTCTCACAAAGTGTTGGACGTGTGCCTCTCTTATGACTCTCCTTATTATGGACGTCCAAAGGGGAATGGTTCTCCTTTTATAGAAACTATGGGAAGCCTTTCCTATTTAGTTATCTCTCCTTATTCTAATTTATGTCCAAAAAGGAAAGACTTATTTCCTTTAAGAAACACTCTAATTAGAAAAGGAAACCAAAAGGAACTTTCCATACAATTAGTAATACTAGTTGTAGAACACTTACTAATTTTAAGTTCCTAATCCAAAAAGGAAACTAACTCATAGGAATACTAATCCAAAGAGGAGTCCAACTTTCCAAGTAGAGTCCCTACTCAAAGTTGGAAACCTTACCCATGGAAATCCTATTATGGACATCCCACATATCAATGCACACCATGGCCCACATACAATTTATCTAGAGTTAAATTCATGTATGCCATCAAAGGCCTATTTGAATTTAAACTCAAAATTATTTTTCCACTAAAATAATTCATCCTTATGTTATCTAAACATCTTAGGAAACCATGCCAATCTTGGTAAGTGACTAGAGAAGGGACCAAAAGACATATTTGCCATTGGCTCCCAAAATGACCAAAATGTCCATGCTAAGCCCATAGCAACATAAAGATCATTTTAACCTTAACTCATTCCACTAAAGAGTTATGGTTGAACTCCAAGGACAAATATATAATATAATAAGCTCGTCATAAAATGACGGTTGTCTTCGACCTACTAAGTATAATGACCTGAATGCCCCTCTATGTAACATCCATAATCGAGTCAGGTTATCAATTGTACTATCAACCTTCCCGATTACATCTAAACCTTAGAACTTCATATCCTTAACATAATCATCATTCGAATATCATTCTCTTGATCCAGGGAGCGACCCACAAGTTCAATATCCATATGGAACATCCATATACTAAGATCTTAGATTTTGATGATTAATCGGATAATTCTAAGGGGACGATTATTCCATCATCAGATGGCATAGATTCTATATTGCATCTGCACGTCCCAACTGATCAAGTCCGAGTACCCAAAACACAAAGCTGTTGACCCATGAAAAGAATCTCACCCACAGTGAATTAAAGCACAAGAACTTGACTTCGTCAGTTCATCCACAAATGCTCAAGATTAAGAGCACCGGTTACTCAGTAGCATGAGGTGACTTGATCTCTTTTCTGTGATAGTACTATTTTAGAGATCACACCTACCATGGTCCTGTTCAATGCATGACACATGCATTAATGAGATAGATCCGGGAAAGCCCTCCCGTGACTTAGGTATGTCACCCTATATAGGAGAGTATCTCATTATAACTTCTACCAAGATGAAGTGCCCAGCTCCATCTTTCAGTTATGAACAAATATGATGTTTCCAGTTGTCCATGAATTAGACCTATCTGTGTGTAGACACTACACACCTAATTCATTTACTAGAAACAATGGGCCTTACGCAACCATTCATATATACATGTTTAAGCATAAAAGAGTCATTCCATTAAATAACCAGTTAAATATCCAGTAACAAAAGATGAGAGTGCAGCTAGTGGGCTTTAGGGCATACACCAATCCCAACAAACTCCCACTTGCACTAAAGATCACTACTTCCTAACCTAACACCCATAGACTCAACATGAGAAGTGAAGACTTTCTCTGTAAGGGTCTTAGTGAATGGGTCAGCTAAGTTATTTGCTGAAGCAATATGCTCCACCACTATCTCTCCATCCTGAATGAATTCCCGGATCAAGTGGTACTTTCTCTGAATGTGCTTGCCTTTCTTGTGATTCCTGGGCTCTTTGCACTGTGCTACAGCACCAGTGTTATCGCAGTACATGACAATCGGTTCATGCACTGCAGGAACAACTCCCAATTCCAACAGAAATTTTCTGAGCCATACTGCTTCCTTCGCAGCTTCCGATGCCGCCACATACTCTGCTTCCATTGTAGAATCAGCTATACAGGATTGCTTGACACTTCTCCATGATATAGCCCCTCCTGACAAAGTAAAGACGTACCCTGAGGTAGACTTTCTGGCATCACTATCAGATTGGAAATCAGAGTCTGTATATGCCAATGGCATTAGATCATCTGCTCGAAAGGTTAGCATATAATCTTTCGTTCTCCGAAGATACTTGAATATATGCTTAACTGCTGTCCAGTGCATAGGTCCAGGGTTTGACTGATATCTGCTAACCATGCCAACGGCAAAGCAAATATCTGGTCTAGTACATAACATAGCATACATGAGGCTTCCAACAGCGGATGCATATGGAACACTCCTCATGCTCTCTATCTCTTCAGATGTCTTTGGACATTGATCTCGAGACAGTGGTACTCCATGTCTAGAAGGTAGGAGGCCCTTCTTAGAGTCATGCATGTTAAACTTGACCAATATCTTCTCAATGTAAGAAGATTGGGATAGGGCTAACATCTTATTCTTGCGATCACGCAAAAGCTTGATCCCTAAGATATAGCTGGCCTCACCCAAATCCTTCATCTGAAATTGAGAGGATAACCAAACCTTTGTGGATGACAATAAACCTACATCATTTCCTATGAGTAATATGTCATCTACATATAGGACCAAAAATGCAACTGCTTTCCCATTTCCTTTCTTATACACACATGGTTCATCAATGTTTTGATCAAAGCCAAAGGATTTGACTGCCTGATTAAACTTGATGTTCCATGCTCTAGATGCTTGCTTAAGTCCATAAATGGACTTCTTAAGTTAACAAACCATGTTATCTTGGCCACTAGCAATGAAGCCCTCTGGTTGCATCATATAGATGCATTCGTCAAGACTTCCATTAAGAAAAGCTGTCTTGACATCCATCTGCCATATCTCGTAGTCATAATGACATGCGATGGCCAAGAGAATCCTTATGGATTTAAGCATAGCCACTGGTGAAAAGGTTTCCTCATAATCGATACCCTCTTTCTGAGTATATCCTTTCGCCACCAGTCTTGCTTTGAAGGTTTCCACCTTCCCATCCACTCCTCTCTTCCTCTTGTAGATCCACTTGCACCCTATGGGTTTAATCCCTTCAGGTGCATCTACAAGTTCCCAGACTTGATTGGAATACAAAGAATCCATTTCAGATTTCATCGCTTGCTGCCACATGTTAGCATCTATATCCGTTACTGCTTCATCATAACTAGTAGGATCCTCAACCAGATCTTCAGAGTCTGTCTTAAAAGACACTCCTAGATATCTTTCTGGCTGTCTAGAAATTCTCCCACTACGACGAGGCTCCGGAGTGTTTAAAGGAATATCTTGTTCATCTACTGCCTCAGGATCTGGTACAGATGTTATAGGAGATCCCGGATGAATCTCCTCAAGGATTTCTTTACAACTAAGCTCTTGGTGCATCATACAATCATCCTCCAAGTACCTAGCATGAGTGCTGATGAGCACTTTTTGCTCCTTTGGATGATAAAAGATGCCACCTCTCGTTCCCTTAGGATATCCAATGAAGTAGCACATTTCCGATCTGGGTTCCAGCTTGGTAGCTTTATCATTCAGTACATAGGCTGGACAACCCTAAATGTGAATATGTCTTAAACTAGGTTTTCGACTTGTCCACATTTCTTGGGGTGTCTTAGGTACTGATTTAGAAGGTACCAGATTTAGAATGTATGCTGCTGCTTCTAAGGCATATCCCCAAAAAGATATAGGTAGGGTTGCATGACTCATCATGGACCTTACCATATCAAGAAGGGTACGGTTTCTTCTCTCTGCTACACCATTTTGCTGGGGTGTACCCGGTGCAGACAACTGAGACACAATCCCATGTTGTGTGAGGTACTCCTTGAACTCACCCAGGAGGTACTCGCCACCTCGATCAGATCGAAGGGCTTTGATATGTTTTCCTAGTTGTAGCTCCGCCTCAGCCTTGAATTGTTTGAACTTATCAAACGCCTCAGACTTGCGTCGCATTAGGTATACATATCCATATCTAGAGTAATCATCGGTGAAGGTGATGTAATACTCATACCATCCTCGAGCCGGTTTGTTCATAGGACCACACACATCAGTGTGAATCAATTCTAACAACTCCTTTGACCTTAGTCCCTTTCCAGAGAATGACCGTTTGGTCATCTTTCCCTTGAGATAAGATTCGCACTGAGGAAAAGGTTCGAAATCTAATGAGCTCAAGGGCCCATCTTCTACCAACCTCTGAATCCGTTTTGGGTTAATTTGACCCAAACGTAAGTGCCAAAGATATGTGTCATTGATTGAAGATACCTTTTTCTTAAGGGAAGTTGAGCTTTCTTGTTGTACATTATGCAGTGTGGGAGCAATAGGATATATATAAAATAAGTTGTCATGTATTCTACCGGAACATATAATATTTCCATCTCTACTGATATCAATACCAGAATGGAAAGAAACTGAATAATTAAATTCAATTAATCTGAAAACTGAAATTAAATTCTTCCTCATGTCCGGAACATAGAAAACATTATTTAAAACTAATATCCTATTACATGGAAAATGTAAAGTAACAACTCCTACTGCAACTGCCCAAACTTTAGCTCCAGTTCCGACTCTAAAGGCAAATTCTCCTTTCTCAATTCTCTGCATTATCTGAAACCCCTGCAATGAATTGCAGATATGATTAGTGGCTCCTGAGTCTACTATCCATGAGTCAGTAGAATCAACCACTAGACAAGTTTCAATGTAGTATGAAAAAGATGTACCTTTCTTAACTGAGGCCAGGAACTTGGGACAATCTTTCTTCCAATGACCTTTGAGGCCACACTTGAAGCATTTCCCTTTGGGCTTTCCATCTGTACCCTTGTCCTTTTTATTACCAGCATTGTCCTTTTTCTGCCCTTTTCCCTTATTCTGCTTCTTCTTGAACTTCTTCCCTTTCGGGTTCAGTTTAGAGGAAGACTGGAAAAAATGAGCTTGGGCTTTGGGCTTCATGATGGCCTCTGCCGCCTGGAGTTCTTTCATTAACTCAGGTAGAGTCATGTCCATCTTGCTCATATTGAAATTGAGCTTGAACTGATTGAAAGAGTCCGGCAGAGTTTCAAGAATCATGTCAGTTTGACTTCCTGCATCAATCTCAGCCCCTAGAATCTCAGCTTCATTGAAACAATCCATCAGCTTGAGCATATGCTCTCTGACAGGTGTTCCCTCAGCCATCCTAGCATTCATGATGGTCCTCATACCAGCTTGCCTAGCTGGCCTGCTCTTGTCTGCGAACATCTCAGACAAGGACATCATGATTTCATAGGCTGTGTCCATTTGCTCGTGCTGTGTTTGCAACACGTTGGACATGGAAGCGAGCATGTAGCATTTAGCCATGCTGTTCGCTTTCTTCCATTTCCTTTCAGCCTCTCGCTGGTCATCAGTAGAATTAGCATCAATATCGGGATAGTTTTCCAGCAAGACATACTTGTACTCCTCGGCTGTGAGTACTATGTCAAGATTTCTTTTCCAGTCTACGTAGTTAGGGCCAGTCAGTTTCTTCTCACGAAGAATGCACATCAACGGACTAAAAGAATCTCTACCCATCTTTTTCTGGATATAAAACGGTTTATAATTAGACATGCAGTATATATATAATATGCATATGGTGCTTGTTACAAAAGGAAAAACAAAGCACGAAAACTTTTTACATTATTCAACCCCAATTATAATGTATCAGTGTTTCAACCTCCTCATAGACCCTCCATCGAAGGGATGGCCGAGCCTACAGTCACGTTGAATTAAGGCAGACTTATTTGGATTATCACTATCTGGATATACATCCAGTGGTAGTCCAATCACTGATTGGTTTGGCCTCATATGACAAATAACCCTTAACTCCTAAGGAGAGGTCATCACCGTCTTATGTCAAGTGTATAACCATCTCTTATGAAATTCCCAGAATGTCTATGATTAAGTCTTCCGAAGGGAAGAGACTTTTATCCTTCCTAGAAGTGAACTTCAGAAAAGAGCTCCACCGAAGGGATGGCCGCTCCCACAAACACTTCATTGACATTCTATAGAAGTGATCTTTAGTAAAGAACTCCACCGAAGCGATGGCCGCTCCTACTAACACCTCATTATGAATATTCACATTAGTTCACCCATTAACCCATCAAAGCGTTCTTTAGTTAAAGAACTCCACCGAAGGGATGGCCGTTCCCACTAACACTTTAATGAGGTAACATGAACCGAAAATGGAAGGCCGTGGGGTCTTTCCTAAAACCCCTCTCCCACTTGATTATTTATCGCTAGGGTTTATACTTTTTGACCTTTACATTGTTTTACTCAAAAGCCCTTTTTAAATCTAGCAAACTTGGTTAATTAAATTTATGACTTAAGTCATCTTAAAAATAAATAACCTTTGCTTTAAAACATTTGAGCAAATCCCTTCAAAGAATCAAAGACCTATCTTGGGTTATGAAAACCCATAGGTAGCATCTAATTAGATTTTAGTTTAGCCTTTTTTGGAAACCAAGGGTACCAAGATAAACTAAACCCTATCCAATTTTAAACCTTAGACATAAAAAAGGTGCTGATCTAAGTTCCGTTTAAAACAATTTGCCAAACTAAAAACAATCTAATACAAAAAGATGCCAATTTTTAGAACCTAATGGTGGCCATGTTTCTAGGTGACAATTATAGCAATTATATAAAGCATTCAACCATGCATTCCATATATAAAAGCAAATAAAAGTATGCATTCCTTGATGGCTCCATGTTCTTAGGATTTCAAATCCTAATCGAATTAGGACTCCTCATGCATCTAGAAGTCTTGACTCCTTCATCTCCAAGGACTCCAATTTCTTGCAACCTTCTTGTCTTGAAACTTTCCTTTTCTTGCTCGTTTCCATAAATAGATTTATACAAGTAAACCCATGAAAAGCAAAAACCAAAATTACATTGGAGATTCCTATGCTTTTCAAGAAAGCTTACATCAAGACTAGTTGGAATAAAATTAAGGAAACTTTACAACTTCCTATGATTGCTAACCGCGCAATCGTACACTTTCCAACTAATGAAAAAAACATCCAAATCCACATAACAATCATGCGAACCATCAAGGATGCAATACATGGCTGCAAACAAAGAGGTTAGTGCATGAAAACTCACTATGTGCATCATTAAACAAATCTGGAAAAAAAAATTCCAGCAATTTTAATGAAACTTGCACACAACATGCATCACAACATAACTTTAATAGGGTGCCACCATGCCCATAATCAATCTAGGATTAATTATACACAACATGGGATCATGATTTCACATGGAGTGGCTCTGATACCACTGAAAGAAATTGCGATTCAGATCTGAAACTTCTCATAAAGAGACTACTATGGCTGATGCAAAGCATGACAGATTTTTTAAAATCTGATTTCTGCACTATGCAGCGGAAATCAGCCATAAAGAATCGCATAGAAACTCCATTAAATCATGATCAACAAGTGTATAATTAAAGGAGAATGAAGAAGACTCATACCTCGAAGATTTGTAGACTTCAAATCTCTGAAAAAATAGATCCAAAGGCGTGAACTCAGACTTGCAATTTGCAAACAAGTTGCTGGAATTTTCCTGCACTAGTATTGCCTTTGATCTTCTCCTCTATCTCACTTCCAAATCTGATTGGCTAAGATGGTGGGATCTTAATCTAGGAATTAAGAACTATTTCTCCAAGGGAAAATCTCAGACCTTAAGCTCTCTTCAATCAAGAAGAGAACCTCCAAAGGGCTGGACGTGTGGGGCTCTCCTTGTGCTCAATAATTGTTTCACAAAGTGTTGGACGTGTGGCACTCTTCTTGCTTTCTTGTTATGGACGTCCAAAGGGGATGGTTCTCCTTTTATAGAAACTATGGGAAGCCTTTCCTATTTAGTTATCTCTCCTTATTCTAATTTATGTCCAAAAAGGAAAGACTTATTTCCTTTAAGAAACACTCTAATTAGAAAGGGAAACCAAAAGGAACTTTCCATACAATTAGTAATACTAGTTGTAGAACACTTACTAATTTTAAGTTCCTAATCCAAAAAGGAAACTAACTCATAGGAATACTAATCCAAAGAGGAGTCCAACTTTCCAAGTAGAGTCCTACTCAAAGTTGGAAACCTTACCCATGGAAATCCTATTATGGACATCCCACATATCAATGCACACCATGGCCCACATACAATTTATCTAGAGTTAAATTCATGTATGCCATCAAAGGCCTATTTGAATTTAAACTCAAAATTATTTTTCCACTAAAATAATTCATCCTTATGTTATCTAAACATCTTAGGAAACCATGCCAATCTTGGTAAGTGACTAGAGAAGGGACCAAAAGACATATTTGCCATTGGCTCCCAAAATGACCAAAATGTCCATGCTAAGCCCATAGCAACATAAAGATCATTTTAACCTTAACTCATTCCACTAAAGAGTTATGGTTGAACTCCAAGGACAAATATATAATATAATAAGCTCGTCATAAAATGACGGTTGTCTTCGACCTACTAAGTGTAATGACCTGAATGCCCCTCTATGTAACATCCATAATCGAGTCAGGTTATCAATTGTACTATCAACCTTCCCGATTACATCTAAACCTTAGAACTTCATATCCTTAACATAATCATCATTCGAATATCATTCTCTTGATCCAGGGAGCGACCCACAAGTTCAATATCCATATGGAACATCCATATACTAAGATCTTAGATTTTGATGATTAATCGGATAATTCTAAGGGGACGATTATTCCATCATCAGATGGCATAGATTCTATATTGCATCTGCACGTCCCAACTGATCAAGTCCGAGTACCCAAAACATAGAGCTGTTGACCCATGAAAAGAATCTCACCCACAGTGAATTAAAGCACAAGAACTTGACTTCGTCAGTTCATCCACAAATGCTCAAGATTAAGAGCACCGGTTACTCAGTAGCATGAGGTGACTTGATCTCTTTTCTGTGATAGTACTATTTTATAGATCACACCTACCATGGTCCTGTTCAATGCATGACACATGCATTAATGAGATAGATCCGGGAAAGCCCTCCCGTGACTTAGGTATGTCACCCTATATAGGAGAGTATCTCATTATAACTTCTACCAAGATGAAGTGCCCAGCTCCATCTTTCAGTTATGAACAAATATGATGTTTCCAGTTGTCCATGAATTAGACCTATCTGTGTGTAGACACTACACACCTAATTCATTTACTAGAAACAATGGGCCTTACGCAACCATTCATATATACATGTTTAAGCATAAAAGAGTCATTCCATTAAATAACCAGTTAAATATCCAGTAACAAAAGATGAGAGTGCAGCTAGTGGGCTTTAGGGCATACACCAATCCCAACAAAACCAGATTCGGATTTTGAGATCTGAAGAAAAACAAGAAATCCTCTGCAGTGAAAACTCGCTGAGAGAAATGAAAAGGAGAGAGAAGGCATGGAGGAGCTTGGCGTGGGGAGAGTTGAAGGCGTGGAGGAGTAAGGCGCACGACTTTGTGTATGTTATTTCATTTCGCCGCCCAATGGTTCAAAAAAATAGACTGCGAAGACCGATCGCGCGCCCTAAATATCATGCATTCCGCGACGAAATGATTTCGTGGTGGATTATTTTTAGAGTTTCTCCGGAGCTTTGAACCCGTGGCTGCACAAGGTTACCACTTGCAATGCTAAAAGCATAGCTACTACATTTAAAAAAACTTAAAAAAGTTTTTTAATAAACATTAAATTCGGAAAAATTATCAGCAGTGCTTACAAGCGTCGTTGATAATGTCCTGATTACATCCTACCCAAACTGAGTTGCTACGCTTTAAAGCATTGCCAATAATGTGTATTAGCAACTCTTTGAAAGTGTTGCAAAAAAAAAAACGTCGCAAAAGGACTCATATGTTGTAGTGAAATTCCAAAGGAAAACGGCTAATAAAAGCCATCCAAAAAGATAAAAGATCACCCCCAACAATATTTCGTATCTCAAGACCCAATCCGACATCTAAATGACATCGTTGGGTAGCCACTCTCACTCAACTGGCTGCTCTACAGCTGCCACCTCGAGCTCCTCCTTAGGGGAAACAAAATCTGTATCTGAGCACCAAAACGAAAGGGTCAGACACGACGGTCTGGCAGGCAAAAGAATGAGGTACAATCATGCTATAAATTAATAGTTTTGAATAAATAAAACAACATTTCTATAACGAGAAATTGTATAAAACAAAGCATTTAAACAACAATACCATTTATAAGAACCATTCTTAAATCGAGATGACCATTCGAAATCAATATCCGATTATGCTACAAATCAATAGTTTTGAAATAATTAAAATAGTATGTACAATAAAGAGAAGTTGCATAAAACAAAACATTTTAATGACAATGTCATTCATAAGAGAAATTGTATAAAACGAAGCAATTGATATCGATTTCCTTTATAAGATCCTTTCATGAATCATGTAAAACAAAACATTTTGGTGACAGTATTATTTATAAAATCATTTACAAATCAAGCACCTCGATAACAATATCATTTACAAGATCCATTTGAAAACAACACTTTGGCATCCACATATAGCTCCACTCTCCATCACATGAAGTAACGAGAGCACTTATGGTTCTCCGTCACAAAATGGTGAAGGGAGAAACCAACATAACATAACATAAATTGTGGTAACTCAGTAAACTGAGCACCACACATAAATCCCGCCGCAGAACGGGCTGCATAACATAAACAGGCACGTACGTATTTACCAATCCAAGTTGGTACAGATTTAAGGACCCAAGGCGGTTGATCAGACCGGCAATGGTCGTCCAAGCTGAGTGGAGCTTACACTAAAATATGCACTTTCAAAACAATGTTTGACACTTCAAAACTTCGGAAACTACTCACTCTAAATCAATTACATACACTCTCATCCTCTTTGGCTCATGGACTCGCATTGCATACTTCTGGTCCCATCTTGCCATAAGACTTCGTTTTCAAAATAGTAGTCCCAACACACTGTGTATAAAAACACCATCAGTCAATAATTCCCAAATGGGTTTTAAAAATAAAAACTTTGGGAAAACATTTCTCTTCAAATTGATACGAATCATAGGGTAGGAGAGTGGTTTCATAAATCATAATTTAACATCAAGACCTTGAGACCGTAATCATTGAATCGTATACACTTTGAAATCCCATGTCGATCATTTGTTTAGATGGTGCTCAATATTTTAATCGACATTAAGGATATCAAGGTGTACACTTCGACTAAGAAGGGTCCACAAGTGATTGGAGTAGTAAACCCCTCCATTCTCTTCATTAATTTCCATAACCAATATGTTTCAAATTTCTCCTTATTTCTTCCAAGCAAGTCTTTGGATTAATCATACATCCATTAGTGAGAGAAAGAGTATCAGCTCATCCAGGTAAAATAGGATAGCAACAGCCCCATAAATATCAAGAAAGCACCATAAAACAGGCCCAAAGACAAAGGGGGCAGTGGCTGGGCCCGTAAAATTTAAAAGGGGCAGCAAACAGCCCATTAAAATCCTTGGGACAGGGACTGTGGGTCCGCTCGAGCCCGCCCAGGGAGTGTGCTCGCTAGAGAGATCTAGAGAGCCTGCTCTCTGGCTGGCCCGTCAGAAGTGCACTTATGCACTGTTTTATCTTCCTTTTTGCATTTCTTTTGAAACCTTCTTCCCTCCTTCACCAAATCATCAATCTATAGCATCAAAAACTGAATTATTTCATAGCAAAACCATAAATCAATCAATACTAAACTGAATCACCTCATCCCATTTATGAATTCAGCATGAAAATCAGAGATTAATCATAAGATAAATGCAAAGATCTGAGCTGAAATCTCACATTGAGAAGTCCTTTATAGACTTTCATTCTAATACCAACAAAATCATATAGCCGGACTGAACATAAACCCATTGTTATAAAACTGCTGGAAATCAGAATTTTTTTGACTAAGCTAATCATTTAAAACGAATTAATATTTCAAATCAGAGCTTATAAATAAACAAGATTCAAAAGCATGCATTCCAATCCATTTATTCACTTGCCTCAAGCTGAAATGGGTCTCAAAACAGTCCAAGAAACTCCTACACAGCTCAGCTGCCGTCCTACACCAAAATCCCATGGAGAACCCATTTCAAAAATCCACAAAATTTTGAAAAACAATGGAGTTCTACAAAAGAATCCATGCATGTATGAAAAGAAGTTCTAATTAGTCCAATAAAACCAGATTTGAGAAGAAGATTTCCATTGCTAACCTTGAGAAGCTCTAGACAAGAAGGAGAGTTTGCAGAAGAGGAAAATCCCAGCTGAAATCTCACAAAGATGGTATCAATGGATAGCTTGGAAGATGAGGAAGAGATTTGTGTAGTTTGTTTTCCAATTTGGGTTTGGTTTCCTTGGCATGCAGAGGAGAGAAGGTGCTGAAATGGAGGGGAAGAAAACTCTCTCAGGTTCTGCTGTGAGTTATAGGAAAATGCAATGAAGGAGAAGAACCCACGTTGGGTTTCTAACTTAAGTGGGCTGTGGGCCCCATTGGCCCCAAAACTTGACATAGCTGGATCATTGACTTGTGGGTCCCGGATGAGATCGACGAAAGAGAGAAAAATGATTGCCGAAATATTTAGTTTCCAAAAATACTATTTTCACATGATTTTGCAAACATTGAAATTCATGCACAGATTTCAAGGTGAATAACCTGTTTTACCCTTTTTGCTGAAAATTGTGATTTCTGAGGTTCAAATTCAAATGGACAAAACATAAAAGTTATTGAGATTAATAATAAAAATCGAAAGGAGTAAAAATTTTAAAATTTTGAAATCAAGAATAAGTTCTCACAAAAACACAAATCACACGGGCAAGGTCAAACCAACGTCAACGGTCCTCAAAACTCTCCAAAGCTATGAAAAATCTATTCAAACTCACAAACGAAACTAAATTACTCCTAATCTCACATAAAAAGGAAATCCACAACTAAGAAAACACTAAACAAGAGAACTAGGGATTAGGGTCTTACATCCTCCCCCCTTTAGAACATTTGGTCATCCAAATGAACTTAACCAAATAAATAGAAAAGCAAATCCGAACTCAAAGAAGCAAAACAAGAGAAAACAAATCGACAAAACCTAACGAGTCCTCACCGCACGTCTTAATGTTTCTAGAGTGTTTTATTTCCTAGAAACTAACTAGCTCTGATACCACTCTGTCAGGCCCCAAAATCGGGATCCTGGAGCGGTCCGATTTCGGAGGCGTGATTTTTGGGGTTAATTAAAATTTTTGCTTTTCCCCAGGATCCACGTGTGTGAGGATAACAAGATTCCATCACAAACTGAATATTTCGCGGAAGCTCAAATGTGGCGTTGCGACTCGGAACCCATGACCCTCGGAATCCGTGTCGCACTCCACCATTAACATAAAGCCATCAAATCAAGGCTCATAATCAGAATGGAATAAAATAAGAACCATAAATATTGAGCTGGCAGTAACAGGATAATTCATTTCCCACATATATTCAAGTTACAATTTGATGAGTTAGGCCCAAATGACCCAACCCATGATGATGAAGCTCAGGTCCAAGCCCACGAAGAGACCAAGTTAGGGCAGCCACGTTGCTTTGGAAGCGGTCCCGCTCCTACCAGGTCATGCGGAGAAATATCTCACCTGCCTCGTCCAGCGCGAGGGCAGTTCGAGGGCTTCAAGGGCAAACGTTGCTGAAGAGTCGTCCCCATCTGTTAGGGGAGGACTATAAATCGAGGAGCCCCACCAGCACTTGTGGGCAATTGATGTCTTCCCATTTTTGTACTCTTGTATTCCTCTAGCTTGTAATCTCAACTCATTAAGGAAGTAAAACACCACAGGCATCCTCTGCCTTTCTGAAGTGGACGTAGGTCATTTTGACCGAACCACTATAATCCTTTCTCTCTCTCATTAATTTACTGCATTTATTACTTTATTACTTGACCGGTGGTGTCCGAAACCCAATTTTGGCATCATCACAATTTATAAAGGATTATTCATGAAAACACTACAACTGATGAGTCTTTTTGAGACGTTTATAAGCGTAGCAATAGAAATCAAAAGTGGTGCAAATGATTATCAGCAACGGTTTTGAAAGCGTCGATGTGCGGTTGCAGTTGATGCAGACACAGAAGATAACTAACGATGCTACAAAGCATTGCAAAAGGCATATGCGTCAACTACGGAATTAAGCGTTGCTAAAGCACTAAAAGTGTCGCTAGTTAATTTTGTTTTCTTATTTTGATAATTTCCATTAAAATATGTTTCCCGGCGCTTTTAAGAGTTGCAAAAGGTTCACAACTGCAACGTTTTTGTATCTGTTGCTGAATGTGTACTTTGGCTACGGTCTATAAGCGTTGGTGATGTTATACTACTTGCTACGCTTTGTTACCGTTGGTGAAGTATTATTATTTGCAACCCATATAAGAGTTGTAAAAGTACCATTGCGTGCACTAATATTATTCTCTAGAAAGTGTTAGCAACACTTATAAGGGTTGTAAAAAGACCATTTGCAAGGTATAACCATTTGCAATTTTCATACATTCATTTAACAGTGGCCTATAAAAACCTTTACGCACTAAAAAATATTTAACTAACAAAAAATTTAATTTCATAGGTTCCAAATGTAGAAAAGTGTCACAATATCCAATACAATTTCCACATAGCCTTGCTAGTGATGTAAGTTTTAAATAATCGCATCCTTCATAAGCTTACAAAATATCGTTCAAAATTCAGGGGCTAAGTATTGCATTTACGATCATCTTCCATCCTTTTCAACCCAAACAGTCCATCTTTACAAAGTACTCATGATGTTGAACCATTCTGCAATTTCAAAAAAGAAAATTAGTTATATATGAAGGCGGCCCCAAGAAACGGCAAGTAGAGTTTAAGTGACAATATCAATTCAACATATGTCTGCGGTAATACTTGTGCACCACTAAATATACAAGAAGGGTGAAAATGCAGGTGAAAATGCAAGAAGGGTTCAGTAACTTAGAATCCAAAAAACTAAATCCAATAAGAAAATGAGGCTTATGAACAACAGAAAATCCACCTTCAGTAACAGCAGCAACTGAGAACACCCACAAAAAGAGAAGAAACAGACCCATTGATTCCTTCATGCTTTAAGAGAAGAAAGCTGCGATCTGTAGATAGTATTCACACAGATGAGTGAGACCCAAGTAGTAAATGAAATCTGAACAATGGCAAGGAGAAATTTCAAAGGCAGAGGAAATGAAGAAGAAGTGAGAGGACAAGAAGAAAAAAGGAAAGGGTAATGAGGAGTTCAAAGATATAAATGTTTCCTTATTAGGAAGGTTTTGAGGAGTGCATTCAAGTTAACAAGGTAAGAATGCATTTCCATGTTTCCTCTTCTCTGTTTCTTTTCTAATACAATTTTCACCTTAAAGCAAAAAACCCTAAAAAAAAAAAAAAAAAAACATACAGCACTACAGAGGAGCATCAACTGCAAAGCTCCTCCCTCCCTGCACTAATAAGACTCCGCAAAGCGAAACCCAACCTTGCACTGCAACTAGGTAGGCCTAAGCACAGCAGTAGAACAGAATCAAAGCTGCTCAACAATCCACTGCAGTGTTGAAACTCTGAACTAACAGCACTACCAAACCACTCTGCACAACACCGCACTGCACAACCAAGAAAAGGAGAAACAAGCAACTGAAATACTCACAGCCTGCACTGAGGGAAAAGTGAATACAACATATCACTCCTAACAGCTCTTCGTAACTCCTAACTTATGGATGCCATAATAGAATATTTGGTTTCTTGATCTTTTCATTAGTAAAATGTTACTAAGAAACAAAAAAGTTTGAAGTAAAGGAAACAAAGAACATACCACAAGCTGTAGGCAGGTAAAGGCATCCACTGCTGCATTTGAAAGTCAAGGAAAATGAGAAACTGGGAAATTCTCCAGTAGAAAACAAATTTCTTATATGTTCGCCCCCATTTAACCAGTTTTCAAAAATAAGCATCAAGCCCTAAAGACCTTTTTAGTATATATTACAAATCTGCTATAATACTGAAATAAGCATGATTCAAATCAATAGTTATCTTTTCTATTGCAATAGTGCTCTGGATTCAAATTCCCAAGAACAAATCGCTACAAATGGAAATGAGAACATCATATCTCAAGTCTCAATAGCCCTCTTTTAACAAAATCGCAACTTCCCTAAAAATTGTGCTCACTGCTCACATATTCTTTTAGTTTTTCTCTTATTTCTCTTATAAAATAACCATTTATACGATTTTCATAACCAGTTATTAAGAAACAATATAAAAACAATAACATGGCAGGACATGAACATCCAGACTCACCGCACTTGTGGACATGGCTGCTGTGTATTGGCATACAAGTACATCAAACCAAACCATCCAAGCTCTTGCTAAAAAAGTAGACAGGTGACAATGCATGGATGCAAATGCATTGATAGACCATTGACACTGGCAAAAAAAGGGCGCTGAGAATAAAAAAAAAACAATGAAATCCAGATTCCTCATATCTAGATAATTGGGAACAAAATTACAACCTTTTATTTCACTGGAAAAATAGAACTATAGAGACCACTATCCATTTCGAAATGCACCTGATTTATGTAGCCTAGTCTCGAAACTCCAGCAACTAACTTTGCAACATCACAACCAAACTCTTCTTCAATGCTACTCAAATTTTCACACGTATCATCAATCACATGAAATTAAAATAAAAGTGTTTTTTATTGTATAAAATGAACGTACTCAAGACATAGCAGCAACATTAATGTGCTCAATACACAGCAATCTTGAAGCAAAACATGCCAGAATCATAAAATCCAGTATTATAAATGCGGAAAACTTACTCGTTTCCCACTAGATGGAACCAAAGTGCTAAAATCTTTCCTGTATGGATATAGTGAGTTAGATATGGCTCTCCTATTTTCCTTAACTGGCCATAGTGAGCTTCCTTTGCAAATGCAATAGCCACCGTTGGATTCGATAGATCTCTCTGCCTCCCTCTCTCTCTCTCTCTCTCACACACACATCTACAGATGGGGTGGGACTGAGAAGAGGGAAGGCTACCTCCAGAAATATTTGGGTGGGTGCCCAACATAGGAAGAAAACCAGAACAATGCGCCCCACCATAGACGCACAATCACCATTTGATAGAGAAAAAAATGCCCACCTCAAATCCATTCTCCACCTCACCCTCAGAAAACGATCCAATGCAGGTAACTAAAAGAATAAAAAAATCCGGAACCATATGAAAAGCCCTTCAAAATCTAGTTGGGATAATTATTAAATAAGAATAGAAGTTGTTTGGATGAACTGAGAGCATCTAAAAAGGCTAACATCCTTCCATTCTTCGAAACATGTATCCCAACCACACCATTTCTACAACTAGACATGAAACCCCATTCCACCACTTTCAAATGCCACAAGAACTAGCAACAAAACAAACAATTAAATCTATACCAATTCAAACTCTCTTGGCCTTTATTCAAAGAACAACCAGCCGTATGTTCATAAAAAAAATTTTAAAAGCAGCAAATGACAAATAACAAGCATCAAGCAATGAGACCCATCAAAGGGCTACCCACCCATTCCAAGAAAGACCCACTAACAGAAACAAACCAAATTCCATACATAGACTCTGATTCCCAAGCACCTAGACTCAAAAATGAAAACCCATCAAAGACTCTGATTCCCAAGCACCTAGACTCAAAAATGAAAACCCATCAAAGAGAACAAACAAGATCAACCAACCCCTGTTTAGAGCCTTACCATTTCATGCAAAAAAAAAATGTGTTTAATAGTAAAAAACAACACCACCCAAAAGATACTAACAATCAAGGGTATTGTTTCAGCTCAAAACACTAGATACCCAGAATCACTATCAATACAACCTACAAAATCCCATTCTAAAAGGACAAACTTTAACTAAAAACATGATGTACTGATGATGATTGTTACAAATGATTAATATAATGACTAAGAATTAGTGACTAGTGGGAAGAGGGATTGGAGTTTACAGGTTTGTGCGTATGATGGCTATTGCAATTGCAATATAATCGCTGGGACAGCCTCCATCGATGGCGTAAGCCATTGGGTTTCTTCCTTTTCATTAATTGAAAATGAAGAGGGCCACTCGATCAAACAGCCCGCATGCATCAGAAAAATAGATCAAAACGTCCATTCCCAAGCCCTTTCCACAAATCATTCCATAATCCTCCCCAAATCACCATTTCCGCAACACACATTGTCATTAACAAGCCCTAATTCAATTAAAAACTCCTCACATCATTTCTCATAGATCTCTACACAACAGGCTCTGGCTCTCTCAACTTCCTAACTATAAAAAATGCATCCGATTGTGATGCGAAAAACCCGAGGCACGCAGCGTACATCAGAGAGATGAATCTGCTATCCCGATTGCCCAAACATATACTCTTCAGGAAGCAGAAAAACCCTAGAAATGAGAAGAAACCCTAATTTATGTTCTTAGAAGCCACAAGAAGCAACGGCGAAAGGGTATTGTCTGTTTCCTGAAGAAGGCGTTTCAAGGAAAGGAAGAAGATTCGTTGATGATGAAGATAATGAGAAAGGAGAAAGAGAGAGAGAGAGAGAGAGAGAGAGAGAGAGAGAGAGAGAGAGAGAGAGAGAGAGAGAGAGAGAGAGAGAGAGAGAGAGAGAGAGGCACTTGTTTGTTTGATTCTCTTCTCAGTGCGTGCTATGCTTCACAAAACCAGAGATTTTCAGAGAAAGAAGGGAAAACCAGATTCAGATTTTGAGATCTGAAGAAAAAGAAGAAATCCTCTGCAGTGAAAACTCGCTGAGAGAAATGAAAAGGAGAGAGAAGGCATGGAGGAGCTTGGCGTGGGGAGAGTTGAAGGCATGGAGGAGTAAGGCGCACGACTTTGTGTATGTTATTTCATTTCGCCGCCCAATAGTTCAAAAAAATAGACTGCGAAGACCGATCGCGCGCCCTAAATATCATGCATTCCGCGACGAAATGATTTCGTGGTGGATTATTTTTAGAGTTTCTCCGGAGCTTTGAACCCGTGGCTGCACAAGGTTACCACTTGCAATGCTAAAAGCATAGCTACTACATTTAAAAAAACTTAAAAAAGTTTTTTAATAAACACTAAATTCGGAAAAATTATCAGCAGTGCTTACAAGCGTCGTTGATAATGTCCTGATTACATCCTACCCAAACTGAGTTGCTACGCTTTAAAGCATTGCCAATAATGTGTATTAGCAACTCTTTGAAAGTGTTGCAAAAAAAAAAAAACGTCGCAAAAGGACTCATATGTTGTAGTGAAATTCCAAAGGAAACTGAAAGAAACCGCGATTCAGATCTGAAACTTCTCATATAGAGACTACTATGGCTGATGCAAAGCATGACAGATTTTAAAAAATCTGATTTCTGCACTATGCAGCGGAAATCAGCCATAAAGAATCGCATAGAAACTCCATTAAATCATGACCAACATGTGTCTAATTAATAGAGATGATAGAAGACTATTACCTCGAAGATTTGTAGACTTCAAATCTCTGAAAAAATAGATCCAAAGGCGCGAACTCAGACTTGCAATTTGCAAACAAGTTGCTGGAATTTTCTTGCACTAGTATTGCCTTTGATCTTCTCCTCTATCTCACTTCCAAATCTGATTGGCTAAGATGGTGGGATCTTAATCTAGGAATTAAGAACTATTTCTCTAATGGAAAATCTCAGACCTTAAGCCTTCTTCAATCAAGAAGAGAAGCAACCAAGGCTGGACGTGTGGGAGCTTCTTTTGTCTCACAAAGTGTTGGACGTGTGCCTCTCTTATGACTCTCCTTATTATGGACGTCCAAAGGGGAATGGTTCTCCTTTTATAGAAACTATGGGAAGCCTTTCCTATTTAGTTATCTCTCCTTATTCTAATTTATGTCCAAAAAGGAAAGACTTATTTCCTTTAAGAAACACTCTAATTAGAAAAGGAAACCAAAAGGAACTTTCCATACAATTAGTAATACTAGTTGTAGAACACTTACTAATTTTAAGTTCCTAATCCAAAAAGGAAACTAACTCATAGGAATACTAATCCAAAGAGGAGTCCAACTTTCCAAGTAGAGTCCTACTCAAAGTTGGAAACCTTACCCATGGAAATCCTATTATGGACGTCCCACATATCAATGCACACCATGGCCCACATACAATTTATCTAGAGTTAAATTCATGTATGCCATCAAAGGCCTATTTGAATTTAAACTCAAAATTATTTTTCCACTAAAATAATTCATCCTTATGTTATATAAACATCTTAGGAAACCATGCCAATCTTGGTAAGTGACTAGAGAAGGGACCAAAAGACATATTTGCCATTGGCTCCCAAAATGACCAAAATGTCCCTGCTAAACCCATAGCAACATTAAGACCATTTTAACCTTAACTCATTCCACTAGAGAGTTATGGTTGAACTCCAAGGACAAATATATATTATAATAAGCTCGTCATAAAATGACGGTTGTCTTCGACCTACTAAGTGTAATGACCTGAATGCCCCTCTATGTAACATCCATAATCGAGTCAGGTTATCACATGTACTATCAACCTTCCCGATTACATCTAAACCTTAGAACTTCATATCCTTAACATAATCATCATTCGAATATCATTCTCTTGATCCAGGGAGCGACCCACAAGTTCAATATCCATATACTAAGATCTTAGATTTTGATGATTAATCGAATAATTCTAAGGGGACGATTATTCCATCATCAGATGGCATAGATTCTATATTGCATCTGCACGTCCCAACTGATCAAGTCCGAGTACCCAAAACACAGAGCTGTTGACCCATGAATAGAATCTCACCCATAGTGAATTAAAGCACAAGAACTTGACTTCGTCAGTTCATCCACAAATGCTCAAGATTAAGAGCACAGGTTACTCAGTAGCATGAGGTGACTTGATCTCTTTTCTGTGATAGTACTATTTTAGAGATCACACCTACAATGGTCCTGTTCAATGCATGACACATGCACTAATGAGATAGATCCGGAAAAGTCCTCCCGTGACTTAGGTATGTCACCCTATATAGGAGAGTATCTCATTATAACTTTTACCAAGATGAAATGCCCAGCTCCATCTTTCAGTTATGAACAAATATGATGTTTCCAGTTGTCCATGAATTAGACCTATCTGTGTGTAGACACTACACACCTAATTCATTTACTAGAAACAATGGGCCTTACACAACCATACATATATACATGTTTAAGCATAAAAGAGTCTTTTCATTAAATAACCAGTTAAATATCCAGTAACAAAAGATGAGAATGCAGCTAGTGGGCTTTAGGGCATACACCAATCCCAACAAACTCCCACTTGCACTAAAGATCACTGCTTCCTAACCTAACACCCATAGACTCAACATGAGAAGTGAAGACTTTCTCAGTAAGAGTCTTAGTGAATGGGTCAGCTAAGTTATTTGCTGAAGCAATATGCTCCACCACTATCTCTCCATCCTGAATGAATTCCCGGATCAAGTGGTACTTTCTCTGAATGTGCTTGCCTTTCTTGTGATTCCTGGGCTCTTTGCACTGTGCTACAGCACCAGTGTTATCGCAGTACATGACAATCGGTTTTTGTACTGCAGGAACAACTCCCAATTCCATCAGGAATTTTCTGAGCCATACCGCTTCCTTCGCAGCTTCCGATGCCGCCACATACTCTGCTTCCATGGTAGAATCAGCTATACAGGATTGCTTGACACTTCTCCATGATATAGCCCCTCCTGACAAAGTAAAGACGTACCCTGAGGTAGACTTTCTGGCGTCACTATCAGATTGGAAATCAGAGTCTGTATACGCCAATGGCGTTAGATCATCTGCTCGAAAGGTTAGCATATAATCTTTCGTTCTCCGAAGATACTTGAATATATGCTTAACTGTTGTCCAATGCATAGGTCAAGGGTTTGATTGATATCTGCTAACCATGCCAACGGCAAAGCAAATATCTGGTCTAGTACATAACATAGCATACATGAGGCTTCCAACAGCGGATGCATATGGAACTCTCCTCATGGTCTCTATCTCTTCAGATGTCTTTGGGCATTGATCTCGGGACAGTGGTACTCCATGTCTAGAAGGTAGGAGGCCCTTCTTGGAGTCATGCATGTTAAACTTGACCAATATCTTCTCAATATAAGAAGATTGGGATAGGGCTAACATCTTATTCTTGCGATCACGCAAAAGCTTGATCCCTAAGATATAGCTGGCCTCACCCAAATCCTTCATCTGAAATTGAGAGGATAACCAAACTTTTGTGGATGACAATAAACCTACATCATTTCCTATGAGTAATTTGTCATCTACATATAGAACCAAAAACGCAACTGCTTTCCCATTTCCTTTCTTATACACACATGGTTCATCAATGTTTTGATCAAAGCCAAAGGACTTGACTGCCTGATTAAACTTGATGTTCCATGCTCTAGATGCTTGCTTAAGTCCATAGATGGACTTCTTAAGTTTACAAACCATGTTATCTTGGCCACTAGCAATGAAGCCCTCTGGTTGCATCATATAGATGCATTCGTCAAGACTTCCATTAAGAAAAGCTGTCTTGACATCCATCTGCCATATCTCGTAGTCATAATGACATGCGATGGCCAAGAGAATCCTTATGGACTTAAGCATAGCCACTGGTGAAAAGGTTTCCTCATAATCGATGCCCTCTTTTTGAGTATATCCTTTCGCCACCAGTCTTGCTTTGAAGGTTTCCACCTTCCCATCCACTCCTCCCTTTCTCTTGTAGATCCACTTGCACCCTATGGGTTTAATCCCTTCAGGTGCATCTACAAGTTCCCAGACTTGATTGGAATACAAAGAATCCATTTCAGATTTCATCGCTTACTGCCACATGTCAGCATCTATATCCGTTACTGCTTCATCATAACTAGTAGGATCCTCAACCAGATCTTCAGAGTCTGTCTTAAAAGACACTCCTAGATATCTTTCTGGTTGTCTAGAAATTCTCCCACTACGACGAGGCTCCGGAGTGTTCAAAGGAATATCTTGTTCATCTACTGCCTCAGGATCTGGTACAGATGTTATAGGAGATCCCGGAAGAATCTCCTCAAGGGTTTCTTTACAACTAAGCTCTTGGTGCATCATACAATCATCCTCCAAGTACCTAGCATGAGTGCTGATGAGCACTTTTTGCTCCTTTGGATGATAAAAGATGCCACCTCTCGTTTCCTTAGGATACCCAATGAAGTAGCACATTTCTGATCTGGGTTCTAGCTTGGTCGCTTTATCATTCAGTACATAGGCTGGACAACCCCAAATGTGGATATGATTTAAACTAGGTTTTCGACCTGTCCACATTTCTTGTGGTGTCCTAGGTACTGACTTAGATGGTACCAGATTTAAAATGTATGCTGCTGCTTCTAAGGCATATCCCCAAAAAGATATAGGTAGGGTTGCATGACTCATCATGGACCTTACCATATCAAGAAGGGTACGGTTTCTTCTCTCCGCTACACCATTTTGCTGGGGTGTACCCGGTGCAGACAATTGAGACACAATCCCATGTTGTGTGAGGTACTCCTTGAACTCACCCAGGAGGTACTCGCCACCTCGATCGGATCGAAGGGCTTTGATATGTTTTCCTAGTTGTAGCTCCGCCTCAGCCTTGAATTGTTTGAACTTATCAAACGCCTCAGACTTGCGTCGCATTAGGTATACATATCCATACCTAGAGTAATCATCGGTGAAGGTGATGTAATACTCATACCCTCCTCGAGCCGGTTTGTTCATAGGACCACACACATCAGTGTGAATCAATTCTAACAACTCCTTTGACCTAAGTCCCTTTCCAGAGAATGACCGTTTGGTCATCTTTCCCTTGAGACAAGATTCGCACTGAGGAAAAGGTTCGAAATCTAATGAGCTTAAGGGCCCATCTTCTACCAACCTCTGAATCCGTTTTAGGTTAATGTGACCCAAACGTAAGTTCCAAAGATATGTGTCATTGATTGAAGATACCTTCCTTTTAAGGGAAGTTGAGCTTTCTTGTTGTACATTATGCAGTGTGGGAGCAATAGGACATATATAAAATAAGTTGTCATGTATTCTACCGGAACATATAATATTTCCATCTCTACTGATATCAATACCAGAATGGAAAGAAACTGAATAATTAAATTCAATTAATCTGGAAACTGAAATTAAATTCTTCCTCATGTCCGGAACATAGAAAACATTATTTAAAACTAATATCCTATTACATGGAAAATGTAAGGTAACTATTCCTACTGCAACTGCCCAAACTTTAGCTCCAGTTCCGACTCTAAAGGCAAACTCTCCTTTCTCAATTCTCTGCATTATCTGAAACCCCTGCAATGAATTGCAGATATGATTAGTGGCTCCTGAGTCTACTATCCATGAGTCAGTAGAATCAACCACTAGACAAGTTTCAATGTAGTATGAAAAAGATGTACCTTTCTTAACTGAGGCCAGGAACTTGGGACAATCTTTCTTCCAATGACCTTTCAGGCCACACTTGAAGCATTTCCCTTTGGGCTTTCCATCTGTACCCTTGTCCTTCTGATTACTAGCATTGTTCTTTTTCTGCCCTTTTCCCTTATTCTGCTTCTTCTTGGACTTCTTCCCTTTCGGGTTCAGTTTAGAGGAAGACTGGAAAAAATGAGCTTGGGCTTTGGGCTTCATGATAGCCTCTGCCGCCTGGAGTTCTTTCATTAACTCAGGTAGAGTCATGTCCATCTTGCTCATATTGAAATTGAGCTTGAACTGATTGAAAGATTCCGGCAAAGTTTCGAGAATCATGTCAGTCTGACTCCCTGCATCAATCTCAGACCCTAGAATCTCAGCTTCATTGAAACAATCTATCAGCTTGAGCATATGCTCTCTGACAGGTGTTCCCTCAGCCATCCTAGCATTCATGATAGTCCTTATAGCAGCTTGCCTGGCTGGCCTGCTCTTGTCTGCAAACATCTCAGACAAGGACATCATGATTTCATAGGCTGTGTCCATTTGCTCGTGCTGTGTTTGCAACACGTTGGACATGGAAGCGAGCATGTAGCATTTAGCCATGCTGTTCGCTTTCTTCCATTTCCTTTCAGCCTCTCACTGGTCATCAGTAGAATTAGCATCAATATCGGGACAGTTTTCCAGCAAGACATACTTGTACTCCTCAGCAGTGAGTACTATGTCAAGATTTCTTTTCCAGTCTACGTAGTTAGGGCCAGTCAGTTTGTTCTCACGAAGAATGCACATCAACGGACTAAAAGAATCTCTACCCATCTCTTTCTGGATATAAAACGGTTTATAATTAGACATGCAGTATATATGTAATATGCATATGGTGCTTGTTATAAAAGGAAAAACAAAGCACAAAACTTTTTACATTATTCAGCCCCAATCATAATGTATCAGTGTTTCAACCTCCTCATAGACCCTCCATCGAAGGGATGGCCGAGCCTACAGTCACGT
The DNA here is from genome assembly GCA_012931725.1 of Litsea cubeba. Lineage (NCBI taxonomy): Eukaryota > Viridiplantae > Streptophyta > Magnoliopsida > Laurales > Lauraceae > Litsea > Litsea cubeba. The sequence continues at coordinate 59,376,966 of CM022952.1, read as the reverse complement.
TGAATTAAGGCAGACTTATTTGGATTATCACTATCTGGATACACATCCAGTGGTAGTCCAATCACTGATTGGTTTGGCCTCATATGACAAATAACCCTTAACTCCTAAGGAGAGGTCATCACCGTCTTATGTCAAGTGTATAACCATCTCTTATGAAATTCCCAGAATGTCTATGATTAAGTCTTCCGAAGGGAAGAGACTTTTATCCTTCCTAGAAGTGAACTTTAGTAAAGAGCTCCACCGAAGGGATGGCCGCTCCCACCAACACTTCATTGACATTCTATAGAAGTGATCTTTAGTAAAGAACTCCACCGAAGGGATGGCCGCTCCTACTAACACCTCATCACGAATATTCACATTAGTTCACCCATTAACCCATTAAAGCGGTCTTTAGTTAAAGAACTCCACCGAAGGGATGGCCGTTCCCACTAACACTTTAATGAGATAACATGAACCGAAAATGGAAGGCCGTGGGGTCTTTCCTAAAACCCCTCTCCCACTTGATTATTCATCGCTAGGGTTTATACTTTTTGACCTTTACATTGTTTTACTCAAAAGCTCTTTTTAAATCTAGCAAACTTGGTTAATTAAATTTATGACTTAAGTCATCTTAAAATCAAATAACCTTTGCTTTAAAACATTTGAGCAAATCCCTTCAAAGAGTCAAAAACCTATCTTGGGTTATGAAAACCCATAGGTAGCATCTAATTAGATTTTAGTTTTAGCCTTCTTTGGAAACCAAGGGTACCAAGATAAACTAAACCCTATCCAATTTTAAACCTTAGACAAATAGAAGGTGCTGGTCTAAGTTCCGTTTAGAACCTAACGGTGGCCATGTTTCTAGGTGACAATTATAGCAATTATATAAAGCATTCAACCATGCATTCCATATATAAAAGCAAATAAAAGTATGCATTCCTTGATGGCTCCTTGCTCTTAGGATTTCAAATCCTAATCGAATTAGGACTCCTCATGCATCTAGAAGTCTTGACTCCTTGATCTCCAAGGACTCCAATTTCTTGCAACCTTCTTGTCTTGAAACAAAACCAAAATTACATTGGAGATTCCTATGCTTTCCAAGAAAGCTTACATCAAGACTAGTTGGAATAAAATTAAGGAAACTTTACAACTTCCTATGATTGCTAACCGCGCAATCGTACACTTTCCAACTAATTAAAAAACATCCAAATCCACATAACAATCATGCGAACCATCAAGGATGCAATACATGGCTGCAAACAAAGAGGTTAGTGCATGCAAACTCACTATGTGCATCATTAAACAAATCTGGAAAATAAATTCCAGCAATGCTAATGAAACTTGCACACAACATGCATCACAACATAACTTTAATAGGGTGCCACCATACCCATAATCAATCTAGGATTAATTACACACAACATGGGATCATGATTTCACATGGAGTGGCTCTGATACCACTGAAAGAAACCGCGATTCAGATCTGAAACTTCTCATATAGAGACTACTATGGCTGATGCAAAGCATGACAGATTTTAAAAAATCTGATTTCTGCACTATGCAGCGGAAATCAGCCATAAAGAATCGCATAGAAACTCCATTAAATCATGACCAACATGTGTCTAATTAATAGAGATGATAGAAGACTATTACCTCGAAGATTTGTAGACTTCAAATCTCTGAAAAAATAGATCCAAAGGCGCGAACTCAGACTTGCAATTTGCAAACAAGTTGCTGGAATTTTCTTGCACTAGTATTGCCTTTGATCTTCTCCTCTATCTCACTTCCAAATCTGATTGGCTAAGATGGTGGGATCTTAATCTAGGAATTAAGAACTATTTCTCTAATGGAAAATCTCAGACCTTAAGCCTTCTTCAATCAAGAAGAGAAGCAACCAAGGCTGGACGTGTGGGAGCTTCTTTTGTCTCACAAAGTGTTGGACGTGTGCCTCTCTTATGACTCTCCTTATTATGGACGTCCAAAGGGGAATGGTTCTCCTTTTATAGAAACTATGGGAAGCCTTTCCTATTTAGTTATCTCTCCTTATTCTAATTTATGTCCAAAAAGGAAAGACTTATTTCCTTAAAGAAACACTCTAATTAGAAAAGGAAACCAAAAGGAACTTTCCATACAATTAGTAATACTAGTTGTAGAACACTTACTAATTTTAAGTTCCTAATCCAAAAAAGGAAACTAACTCATAGGAATACTAATCCAAAGAGGAGTCCAACTTTCCAAGTAGAGTCCTACTCAAAGTTGGAAACCTTACCCATGGAAATCCTATTATGGACGTCCCACATATCAATGCACACCATGGCCCACATACAATTTATCTAGAGTTAAATTCATGTATGCCATCAAAGGCCTATTTGAATTTAAACTCAAAATTATTTTTCCACTAAAATAATTCATCCTTATGTTATATAAACATCTTACGAAACCATGCCAATCTTGGTAAGTGACTAGAGAAGGGACCAAAAGACATATTTGCCATTGGCTCCCAAAATGACCAAAATGTCCATGCTAAACCCATAGCAACATTAAGACCATTTTAACCTTAACTCATTCCACTAGAGAGTTATGGTTGAACTCCAAGGACAAATATATATTATAATAAGCTCGTCATAAAATGACGGTTGTCTTCGACCTACTAAGTGTAATGACCTGAATGCCCCTCTATGTAACATCCATAATCGAGTCAGGTTATCACATGTACTATCAACCTTCCCGATTACATCTAAACCTTAGAACTTCATATCCTTAACATAATCATCATTCGAATATCATTCTCTTGATCCAGGGAGCGACCCACAAGTTCAATATCCATATGGAACATCCATATACTAAGATCTTAGATTTTGATGATTAATCGAATAATTCTAAGGGGACGATTATTCCATCATCAGATGGCATAGATTCTATATTGCATCTGCACGTCCCAACTGATCAAGTCCGAGTACCCAAAACACAGAGCTGTTGACCCATGAATAGAATCTCACCCATAGTGAATTAAAGCACAAGAACTTGACTTCGTCAGTTCATACACAAATGCTCAAGATTAAGAGCACAGGTTACTCAGTAGCATGAGGTGACTTGATCTCTTTTCTGTGATAGTACTATTTTAGAGATCACACCTACAATGGTCCTGTTCAATGCATGACACATGCACTAATGAGATAGATCCGGGAAAGTCCTCCCGTGACTTAGGTATGTCACCCTATATAGGAGAGTATCTCATTATAACTTTTACCAAGATGAAATGCCCAGCTCCATCTTTCAGTTATGAACAAATAGGATGTTTCCAGTTGTCCATGAATTGGACCTATCTGTGTGTAGACACAACACACCTAATTCATTTACTAGAAACAATGGGCCTTACACAACCATACATATATACATGTTTAAGCATAAAAGAGTCTTTTCATTAAATAACCAGTTAAATATCCAGTAACAAAAGATGAGAATGCAGCTAGTGGGCTTTAGGGCATACACCAATCCCAACAAAACGGCTAATAAAAGCCATCCAAAAAGATAAAAGATCACCCCCAACAATATTTCGTATCTCAAGACCCAATCCGACATCTAAATGACATCGTTGGGCAGCCACTCTCACTCAACTGGCTGCTCTACAGCTGCCACCTCGAGCTCCTCCTTAAGGGAAACAAAATCTGTATCTGAGCACCAAAACGAAAGGGTCAGACACGACGGTCTGGCAGGCAAAAGAATGAGGTACAATCATGCTATAAATTAATAGTTTTGAATAAATAAAACAACATTTCTATAACGAGAAATTGTATAAAACAAAGCATTTAAACAACAATACCATTTATAAGAACCATTCTTAAATCGAGATGACCATTCGAAATCAATACCCGATTATGCTACAAATCAATAGTTTTGAAATAATTAAAATAGTATGTACAATAAAGAGAAGTTGCATAAAACAAAACATTTTAATGACAATATCATTCATAAGAGAAATTGTATAAAACGAAGCAATTGATATCGATTTCCTTTATAAGATCCTTTCATGAATCATGTAAAACAAAACATTTTGGTGACAGTATTATTTATAAAATCATTTACAAATCAAGCACCTCGATAACAATATCATTTACAAGATCCATTTGAAAACAACACTTTGGCATCCACATATAGCTCCACTCTCCATCACATGAAGTAACGAGAGCACTTATGGTTCTCCGTCACAAAATGGTGAAGGGAGAAACCAACATAACATAACATAAATTGTGGTAACTCAGTAAACTGAGCACCACACATAAATCCCGCCGCAGAACGGGCTGCATAACATAAACAGGCACGTACGTATTTACCAATCCAAGTTGGTACAGATTTAAGGACCCAAGGCGGTTGATCAGATCGGCAATGGTCGTCCAAGCTGAGTGGAGCTGACACTAAAATATGCACTTTCAAAACAATGTTTGACACTTCAAAACTTCGGAAACTACTCACTCTAAATCAATTACATACACTCTCATCCTCTTTGGCTCATGGACTCGCATTGCATACTTCTGGTCCCATCTTGCCATAAGACTTCGTTTTCAAAATAGTAGTCCCAACACACTGTGTATAAAAACACCATCAGTCAATAATTCCCAAATGGGTTTTAAAAATAAAAACTTTGGGAAAACATTTCTCTTCAAATTGATACGAATCATAGGGTAGGAGAGTGGTTTCATAAATCATAATTTAACATCAAGACCTTGAGACCGTAATCATTGAATCGTATACACTTTGAAATCCCATGTCGATCATTTGTTTAGATGGTGCTCAATATTTTAATCGACATTAAGGATATCAAGGTGTACACTTCGACTAAGAAGGGTCCACAAGTGATTGGAGTAGTAAACCCCTCCATTCTCTTCATTAATTTCCATAACCAATATGTTTCAAATTTCTCCTTATTTCTTCCAAGCAAGTCTTTGGATTAATCATACATCCATTAGTGAGAGAAAGAGTATCAGCTCATCCAGGTAAAATAGGATAGCAACAGCCCCATAAATATCAAGAAAGCACCATAAAACAGGCCCAAAGACAAAGGGGGCAGTGGCTGGGCCCGTAAAATTTAAAAGGGGCAGCAAACAGCCCATTAAAATCCTTGGGACAGGGACTGTGGGTCCGCTCGAGCCCGCCCAGGGAGTGTGCTCGCTAGAGAGATCTAGAGAGCCTGCTCTCTGGCTGGCCCGTCAGAAGTGCACTTATGCACTGTTTTATCTTCCTTTTTGCATTTCTTTTGAAACCTTCTTCCCTCCTTCACCAAATCATCAATCTATAGCATCAAAAACTGAATTATTTCATAGCAAAACCATAAATCAATCAATACTAAACTGAATCACCTCATCCCATTTATGAATTCAGCATGAAAATCAGAGATTAATCATAAGATAAATGCAAAGATCTGAGCTGAAATCTCACATTGAGAAGTCCTTTATAGACTTTCATTCTAATACCAACAAAATCATATAGACGGACTGAACATAAACCCATTGTTATAAAACTGTTGGAAATCAGAATTTTTATGACTAAGCTAATCATTTAAAACGAATTAATATTTCAAATCAGAGCTTATAAATAAACAAGATTCAAAAGCATGCATTCCAATCCATTTATTCACTTGCCTCAAGCTGAAATGGGTCTCAAAACAGTCCAAGAAACTCCTACACAGCTCAGCTGCCTTCCTACACCAAAATCCCATGGAGAACCCATTTCAAAAATCCACAAAATTTTGAAAAACAATGGAGTTCTACAAAAGAATCCATGCATGTATGAAAAGAAGTTCTAATTAGTCCAATAAAACCAGATTTGAGAAGAAGATTTCCATTGCTAACCTTGAGAAGCTCTAGACAAGAAGGAGAGTTTGCAGAAGAGGAAAATCCCAGCTGAAATCTCACAAAGATGGTATCAATGGATAGCTTGGAAGATGAGGAAGAGATTTGTGTAGTTTGTTTTCCAATTTGGGTTTGGTTTCCTTGGCATGCAGAGGAGAGAAGGTGCTGAAATGGAGGGGAAGAAAACTCTCTTAGGTTCAGCTGTGAGTTACATGAAAATGCAATGAAGGAGAAGAACCCAGGTTAGGTTTCTAACTTAAGTGGGCTGTGGGCCCCATTGGCCCCAAAACTTGACATGGCTGGATCATTGACTTGTGGGTCCCGGATGAGATCGACGAAAGAGAGAAAAATGATCGCCGAAATATCTAGTTTCCAAAAATACCATTTTCACATGATTTTGAAAACATTGAAATTCATGCATAGATTTCAAGGTGAAAAACCTGTTTTACCCTTTTTGCTGAAAATTGTGATTTCTGAGGTTCAAATTCAAATGGACGAAATATAAAAGTTATTGAGATTAATAATACAAATCGAAAGGAGTAAAAGTTGTAAATTTTCGAAATCAAGAATAAGTTCTCACAAAAACACAAATCACCCGGGCAAGGTAAAATCAACGTCAACGGTCCTCAAAACTCTCCAAAGCTATGAAAAATCTATTCAAACTCACAAACGAAACTAAATTACTCCTAATCTCACATAAAAAGCAAATCCACAACTAAGAAAACACTAAACAAGAGAACTAGGGATCGGGGTCTTACAATTGCAGAGTTGTTCCTAGAAGAAGGAGAAAAAGAGACAATCGATCCCCAGACTGTGTGTTTTTGTTGAAGAACGGAGTTGCAGATTGGAGTCGATCTGCACATGCCCTTGCAGTCGATGGAAGAAGAAGCAAGGGTTCTACGGCCCACTCACCTCCTTCAACTGGAACTAGTTCGAGCCCCGGCCTCCGGATCAGCACCTCCAACATCGACACCACCTACACCATATGGGACATCGAGAGGGAGACCGTCGACGCCCAATTGATCGCCTGTAAGACCCCGACCCGAGAGACCTCGTTTAGAGTTGATTAAGTTGTGTTTTAGTCTAGTGTGTTTAGTGGTCTTTGGACTAGTTGGGGATTAGAATAGCTTTTATAATAGCTTTGGGGAATTTGGAGAGCCTTTTTATTTGTGGGGCCCTTTGGGGGTTCTTGTTAGGAATTGTGCGAGATTGGGGTCTACCGATGACTTCCAAGAATTGTGTTTTTACCCCATTGGACTTATCTTGTTAATCCCTACAACTTCCATTTTGACATCGTTTTCGTTCGAAGACCTTAAACCCGATTTTTCACTAATTGAGGGCAAAATGGTCTTTTTACCCAAAATCTGGACACCGATTTCAATGTTACCAAAATGTGCAAAATATATACTTTTTGGAAACTAGAAAATTTTCCGATCAACTTTGTCTTCTTCGTCGAATTTGTTTGAAGCCCCGAGAATCATGTTTTGAGCCCGAGAAGTCTTTTAAGTTGTGGGCCCCATCCTCACTTACTATATATAGAAAGCTTCTTCTTCTTTTTCCCATTTTTGGCAAAAACCCTAGAGGAGAAGAGAAATCCCAGCCCTAAGGGTTTTCCCTTACCTTTTTCCTGCCTCTTCATCTTCAATCCCCCACTAAGCTAATGCTAATGGAAAATTAAAGGCTACAATCTTCTTCCTCATCTCAAGGCCTTCATCTTGACACCATTTTTGAAGAAAACCGCCCACTCCAAGACTTCCTATGGACAACACCTCGCTTTTTGAAGAACTTCTTTGTAAGTGATCTTCCTAAAAGTTTTATAATCTTGTTTGTTTAGCCCTAGGGAAACTCCATTTTGATTATTGAAAGATCTCGTTTTGTTTTACTTGGATTTTGATATTCTAGGGTTTGGATTTGGGGGTTTTGTGCATAGGTGTTTGATTGTGGACTTAAGAGGTGTCTAGAGCTCAATTTGATTTGCATTGGACCCAAGGCAAGTGGATGAATGGATTGATTTCTTGTTTTCTTGCTATGAAAGATTTGAACTCTTATTTATTGCTTTTACCCAAGTCATCTTTATGAGTTTTCATGATTTTGGAAACATGCATAATATTAGACTACTTATAGTCCTATTGGAGAACATATGTTTTATTGTCTTGCTTTTAGATCATTTATGATCATTTATGGATTTGCATTTATGGAGATGTCTTGCATTGAATGAGGTGGAAGTGATGGAGAAATGAATGATTTATGGGAGTGGTTGTTAGGGGAGTTGATGATGGATTGAATGGGGTTGAAAGGAAGGTTTGAGACCCTTAATTGTATGTATAAAAGGATGCCCAAAGGATAATGAAAGGGGGAGAAAATGAAGGAACGGACTGTATTCAGAAAATGAGTTTCTGGACAGTTCGCTCGAGCGATTGTGACACATCGCTCGAGCGAACCCGTCACAGAACCTCGTTGGCTCGAGCCAACCCCTCTGATCGCTCGAGCCAACATAATCTGAACAGGTCCGCTCGAGCGAACCTTAAAGTCCGCTTGAGCGAACCCCAAACAGAGAGCTGTTCGCCCGAGCGAACTGCCTGTCTGTCATGGGTCAATGCCTAAGGGTTTGAAACTTATTTTTTTGGCTTGGGGAGGTATCATATGGAGCCCCAATGCCATGTAAGGCATTATATGAAGTCCGGAAGAAGGAGAAACCTCATCATGGAGATTCCATGAGGTCTTCTAGATTGACCAATGTGTATAAGGACCCGGAATGTCCCTAACTCTTAAAGAGTACCAAAATTTCATCATAACCGACATACGGGACCCTATTCGCACTGATTCAATTCTAGAAACCCTTTTTGTTAGCCTGTAAAGATATTGGAAACTATTTGTATTTGATTTTCAATCAATCCCCTATTTTGAGATTTAAATCGTGATTTGTGAGTACTCTCGAACCGAGAACATTGTGTTACCATATTGTTAATTTTTTTAGACCCGTCCCGACTTTTATACGTTTTGTACCTATGGGTTCCCGCCCCGTTATGTGTAATTATTTGTTTTGATTTTCGCATGTTACCTATGAGTCGGCACCACTCAGCTTGGATAACCTTATCGGTTTGATCCACCGGTTTGGATATCCCCCTTCAGTTATACCCGCTGCAGCATGGTTCCCGCCTCGCCCCGATATACCCGGTTCGCTACCGTGGTCCCGCAGAGTATTATATGTATTTATTATATAAAAATCGTTGATTCTCCTCACCTCGTGTGACTGAGGTTAACGTCGTTGATTCTCCTCACCTCGTGTGACTGAGGTCAATGTCCCGATGTGCTCTCATCACTTTTGTGAGAGAGGATTTAGCTTTGTGTGGTTGCCACCTTGTTAGTCCCGAATCCTTGTCACCTTACATGTTTTATTTGCATACGTTACTCTTTTAAATGTTGCATTCTTCTTTATGAAAATTCATTGTTTATCTAGATTTTTACTATGTTTCTAAAGGCATCTTTGTTTTGAATTGTTGTTATATCTTTTCACCCACCTGCCAGACCGTCGTGTCTGATCCATTTATTTTGGTACTCAGGTCCCGAGCTTATTGCCTTTGAGGAGGAGCCGGAGGAGGCGGTCGGCGAACCGCAGCGAGTGATTGAGTGGCAAGCCGATGATGTCATGTAGACATTCGGCCTTGCCTTGAGAACGATACTTTGGGAACTTATAATATCTTTATTTTAGGTTTCATTTGGTTGTACGGTCTTTGTTGACCGTTATTTTTGGGCATTAATCAACTGAAATTTTGTAAATATACTTAACCTTACTTTTGGGGAAATATGCTTATGATCATTGCTCATTCTGATATCTTGTTATGTTAAATCATAAATCAGTCTCGTTTATGGAATTGAATAGTACTAATATGGTTTGCTACACGCTTCCGCAATCTTGAGAATATATTTGATATGGTTATATGTGAGATTATGTGTAAAGATAATCCTCACCGCGGAACCCTGTGGGAAATCACGTGCACGGATAAATGTTCTTTCAACACCGTGTGCGGTTTAGCCAAAGAGATGCACGTGGCGCGGCATCACCCCCACCACTGTCCGGATCCCGGACTCGGATCCTCCTTTTCCCCTAGTTCCCGGTCCGGGGTCGCGACAGGACTGGTATCAGAGCGGGACATGTTTCAGGCAATTAAAAGAAACTAGAAATCTTAAGTACGTGGCGAGGATTCGTTAGATAGAATCGTGTGAGCAATGTGTGACCACCCTGTACTTGATTTATATGTGCTAACAATTTGTTTTGCAGCGTTATGCCACCTCGTAAAAGAACAGCAAACAGTAATCACGTTGCCAGTAACAGTGAGAATACAGAACCTATTGCAGAGGAACCACAAGACAACATGCAGAACCAATTCCAACAGATGATGCAGGCTATGATTGACCAACAACGCCAGGCAAATGAGAACCAGGCTAGGCTCCAAGCACAAGCATATGAGACACAGACCAGATTGCAAGAACAGATGCTTAAGAAAGACGAGGATCATGCTAGGGAGATAGCTCAAATGCAATCACAGTTGTTGGGGATATTAGAGAGGAGACCGGAACCAATCCCAGTTGCACCACCTGGTCCGGTGAATATTAGAGGGAATGATCCTAATGTGTTGTATGAGCGGTTCAGGAAGAGAGGACCGAAAGAGTTTTTGGGGACTGAGGATCCAATGGCAGCAGATGATTGGCTTGAGCACACCGAAAACGTATTTGAGATATTCATATGTACCGGAGTAGAACGTGTACAGCTTGCAGCCTCTATGTTTGTGGGTTTAGCAGATATTTGGTGGAAGACCGTCAAGGCAGAATACAGGACAATAGCTGATGCAGAAGCTTGGGTTAACTTCAAGAGACAGTTTGGAGAGAAATATGTACCTGCACATGTCAAGAGACAAAAGGCAGCAGAATTTCAGCAACTTGTGCAAGGGAACATGACAGTCCTCGAATACCTTACCAAATTCGAGAGATTGTCAAGGTATGCACCTGAGTTGATAGACACGGTTGAGAAGAAGATAACCAAGTTCCTTGAGGGACTTCACCCGATTATTGAGAGGGATGCTACCGGGGTTGTACCACCCGTTACCTTTGAAGAAGTTGTCAAGAGAGCATACAAATTTGAGAACTTCCACAACAAGATCATCAAGAACCAAGGAAAGGGCCAAGGCCAACAGCAGAACTATCAGCAAAGAAACAACCAGAACAAAAGGCCAAGGCAGGAGCAGAATGTGCAGAATCCAGTGGTTTGTATCCACTGTGGGAAAAACCACGAGAGTGCCAATTGCCGCTTTATTACAGGAGCATGCTTTAGATGTGGCTCCATGAACCACCAAATGAAGGATTGTCCAAGGCCTGATAGACATAATAGGCAGCAGCAAGGAGCACAGCGTCAGGCACCACCTCAGAATGCGTTGGTGGTCCAGAATCAAGCAAGGCCACTACAACAACAAGCACCTCAGCAACAGTTTAGGCCACAGCAACAACAGCAACAACAGGCCCGTCAGCAAGGGCAGAATCAAAATCAGAATCAGCGTCCTCAGAATCAGAACAGGAATGCACAACAAGGCAGGCAACAGCAAGGACAGAACAGGCCACAACAGAGGGCACAACTCTATGCTGTCAATAGAGCTGATGCAGAGGCTGAGGGCAATGTAGTGGAAGGTACACTTCTCGTCTGTGATTTTAATGCCAAGGTTTTGTTTGACCCTGGCTCTACTCACTCATTCCTATCTCCAAAATTTGCTAAGTTGATTGATATGCATGCTAGAGAGTTGAGTTTCATTTTGACTGTGACTACCCCTTTAGGTAAGGAAGTTGTTTGTAGAACTTTTTACCCTAGTTGCCCAGTCATGATAGGAGAAGTAGTATTACCGGCAGATCTCATTTTATTGGAGATGCAGGATTTTGATGTCATCCTAGGGATGGATTGGTTAGCAGGATACCATGCTACTATGGATTGTTTCCATAAGACCTTAACTTTTAAGTTAGAGGAGACCCAAGCAGGGGTGTTGTTTCAGGGAGAGAGGAGTAATTCTGGTGCAGGTTTTATTTCAGCATTGAAGGCTGATAGACTTCTAAAAAGTGGTTGTGAGGGTTATTTGGCATTTATCACGGAGGATAAACGGTCCCAAGGGGTGGAGGAGATTCCAATTGTCTGTGAGTTTCCAGATGTTTTCCCGGAGGAGATACCAGGATTGCCACCCATTAGAGAGATAGACTTCACTATTGAGTTGTTACCGGGGACCGCTCCGATATCTATCGCACCTTATAGAATGGCCCCGGCAGAATTGGGAGAGTTGAAGATGCAATTGCAAGAACTCTTAGACAAAGGTTTTGTGAAACCTAGTGTGTCACCGTGGGGAGCACCAGTTTTATTTGTGAAGAAGAAGGATGGTTCCATGAGAATGTGTATTGACTATAGAAGATTGAACCAAGTGACCATCAAAAACAAATATCCATTGCCAAGGATAGATGAATTGTTCGATCAGTTGCAAGGAGCTGCTTATTTTTCGAAGATTGATTTGAGGTCAGGCTACCATCAGTTGAGAGTTAGAGACTCAGATGTACCAAAAACAGCCTTTCGTACAAGATATGGACACTACGAATTTCTAGTGATGCCATTTGGTTTGACTAATGCACCGGCAGTTTTCATGGCATTGATGAACAAAATATTTGCGGAGTATTTGGATCAGTTTACAGTAGTGTTTATTGATGATATTTTGGTATATTCCAAGACCAAAGGAGAGCACGAAGAACATTTGAGAATAGCACTCCAGCTTTTGAGGGAGAATCAGTTGTTTGCAAAACTTAGTAAGTGTGAATTTTGGTTGGACCAAGTCACATTTCTGGGTCATATCATCTCCAAAGAAGGATTATCAGTGGACCCGTCCAAGATTGAGGCAGTCATGAATTGGGACAGACCGAAAAATGCATCGGAGATCAGGAGTTTTCTTGGATTGGCAGGATATTATCGGAGGTTTGTACAAGGATTTTCGTCGATTGCGTCACCTTTGACGAAGTTGACAAGGAAGGATGCACCATATGTTTGGACAGACAAGTGTGAAGCTAGTTTCCAAGAGCTTAAGAAGAGATTGACTACAGCTCCAGTCCTGACTTTGCCATCTGGGAGCGGCGGTTTTACCATTTTTACCGATGCTTCCAATGTTGGACTTGGATGCGTGTTAATGCAAGATGGGAAGGTAGTTGCATATGGATCCCGGCAGTTGAAGGATCATGAGAAGAACTATGCAACACATGATCTCGAGTTGGCCGCAGTTGTTTTAGCTTTGAAGATGTGGAGACACTACCTCTATGGAGAGAAGTTTGAGGTTCACTCCGATCACCGTAGCCTACAATACTTGTTTTCTCAGAAGGAGTTGAACATGAGGCAAAGGAGATGGATGGAATATATTAAAGACTATGATTTTCCAATCAAGTATCACCCGGGGAAAGCGAATGTAGTTGCAGATGCCTTGAGCAGAAAGTCAGTGAGCATGGCAAGTCTTCGGGGGACTTATGTGGTACAACAGTTAGAGGAGATGAGAGTGGATTTTCAGCCACTAAGAGAGGGTGTCATGTTAGCAAACATGTCAGTGTCAGAGCCTTCGTTCATTCAGAAGATCAAAGAGAGTCAGTTACAAGACCCAGAGTTGGCTAAGATTTCTGAGCACCTAGCAGATCGTCCGGATTTTCATATTGTAGACGGAGTTTTGTATTACCGAGACCGTCTGTGTGTGCCTAACTTGGAGGACTTGAGGAATGATATCATGTCTGAGGCTCACAATACCAAGTATTCCATACACCCGGGCAGTACGAAGATGTACCAGAATTTGAAGGGCAGATTTTGGTGGAATAACATGAAGAGAGAGATAGCAGCTTTCGTCTCTCGTTGTATGACATGTCAGTTGATCAAGGCAGAACACCAGAAGCCTCCAGGATTACTACGACCATTAGAGATTCCGGAATGGAAATGGGAGCATATTACCATGGACTTCATATCGGGTTTACCAAAGACTAGTAAGGGCAATGATGCTATTTGGGTCATAGTGGACCGTCTCACCAAGTCAGCTCATTTCCTACCGATGAAGACTGGAAAGAAGATGCATATGTTACCTTTGGCACAGTTGTTTGTCACAGAGATTGTCAGTCGTCATGGACAGCCAGTTTCCATCACATCCGATAGAGACAGCAGATTTGTCTCAAGATTTTGGAAGACATTGCATGAGTCTATGGGTACAAAGTTACAGTTCAGCACAGCCTATCACCCACAGACCGATGGCCAGTCAGAAAGGATAATTCAGACACTTGAGGATATGCTTCGAGCTTGTGTGTTAGATTTCAAGACTCAGTGGGATGAAGCGTTACCGTTGTGTGAGTTCGCTTACAACAACAGTTTCCACTCGAGTATCGGTATGGCACCTTTTGAGGCCTTGTATGGCAGAAGGTGTAGAACACCTGTTTGTTGGGAAGAAGTTGGTACTCGCAGTTTCCATGGACCGACCATTGTTAGTGAGACAAGTGACAAGGTCAAGTTGATCCAAGAACGTCTGAAAGTGGCTCAGAGTAGACAGAAGAGTTATGCAGACTCTCACAGAAGGGATTTACAGTTCAAAGAAGGAGATAAGGTTTTCTTGAAAGTGTCACCTACTCGTGGAACTTTGAGGTTTGGACAGAAGGGCAAATTGTCTAGGAGATACGTTGGACCGTACGACATTGTGAGTAGGATTGGTGATGTGGCCTATCGGTTAGCCTTACCACCTGAACTTTCCGGTGTACACAATGTTTTCCATGTATCTATGTTGAAGAAGTACGTTCCCGACAGTCTACACATATTCCGTTATGAGCCGTTAGAAATTCGAGAAGATGCGACCTATGTTGAGAAGCCTAAGCAAATCATTGACACCAAGGAACAAGACTTGAGAACTCGGACTATTCAGTGGGTCAAGGTACTTTGGGAGAATCATGGACCGGAAGAAGCAACTTGGGAATTACAGGATCAAGTTCAAAAGAAGTACCCACATCTTCTACCAGAGGTGAGTTTTAATTTCCATTTGGAGGACCAAATGTCCTAAGGGGTGGAGGATGTAAGACCCCGACCCGAGAGACCTCGTTTAGAGTTGATTAAGTTGTGTTTTAGTCTAGTGTGTTTAGTGGTCTTTGGACTAGTTGGGGATTAGAATAGCTTTTATAATAGCTTTGGGAAATTTGGAGAGCCTTTTTATTTGTGGGGCCCTTTGGGGGTTCTTGTTAGGAATTGTGCGAGATTGGGGTCTACCGATGACTTCCAAGAATTGTGTTTTTACCCCATTGGACTTATCTTGTTAATCCCTGCAACTTCCATTTTGACATCGTTTTCGTTCGAAGATCTTAAACCCGATTTTTCACTAATTGAGGGCAAAATGGTCTTTTTACCCAAAATCTGGACACCGATTTCAATGTTACCAAAATGTGCAAAATATATACTTTTTGGAAACTAGAAATTTTTCCGATCAACTTTGTCTTCTTCGTCGAATTTGTTTGAAGCCCCGAGAATCATGTTTTGAGCCCGAGAAGTCTTTTAAGTTGTGGGCCCCATCCTCACTATATATAGAAAGCTTCTTCTTCTTTTTCCCATTTCTGGCAAAACCCTAGAGGAGAAGAGAAATCCCAGCCCTAAGGGTTTTCCCTTACCTTTTTCCTGCCTCTTCATCTTCAATCCCCCACTAAGCTAATGCTAATGGAAAATTAGAGGCTACAATCTTCTTCCTCATCTCAAGGCCTTCATCTTGATACCATTTTTGAAGAAAACCGCCCACTCCAAGACTTCCTATGGACAACACCTCGCTTTTTGAAGAACTTCTTTGTAAGTGATCTTCCTAAAAGTTTTATAATCTTGTTTGTTTAGCCCTAGGGAAACTCCATTTTGATTATTGAAAGATCTCGTTTTGTTTTACTTGGATTTTGATATTCTAGGGTTTGGATTTGGGGGTTTTGTGCATAGGTGTTTGATTGTGGACTTAAGAGGTGTCTAGAGCTCAATTTGATTTGCATTGGACCCAAGGCAAGTGGATGAATGGATTGATTTCTTGTTTTCTTGCTATGAAAGATTTGAACTCTTATTTATTGCTTTTACCCAAGTCATCTTTATGAGTTTTCATGATTTTGGAAACATGCATAATATTAGACTACTTATAGTCCTATTGGAGAACATATGTTTTATTGTCTTGCTTTTAGATCATTTATGATCATTTATGGATTTGCATTTATGGAGATGTCTTGCATTGAATGAGGTGGAAGTGATGGAGAAATGAATGATTTATGGGAGTGGTTGTTAGGGGAGTTGATGATGGATTGAATGGGGTTGAAAGGAAGGTTTGAGACCCTTAATTGTATGTATAAAAGGATGCCCAAAGGATAATGAAAGGGGGAGAAAATGAAGGAACGGACTGTATTCAGAAAATGAGTTTCTGGACAGTTCGCTCGAGCGATTGTGACACATCGCTCGAGCGAACCCGTCACAGAACCTCGTTGGCTCGAGCCAACCCCTCTGATCGCTCGAGCCAACATAATCTGAACAGGTCCGCTCGAGCGAACCTTAAAGTCCGCTTGAGCGAACCCCAAACAGAGAGCTGTTCGCCCGAGCGAACCTCCCAGTTCACTCGAGCGAACTGCCTGTCTGTCATGGGTCAATGCCTAAGGGTTTGAAACTTATTTTTTTGGCTTGGGGAGGTATCATATGGAGCCCCAATGCCATGTAAGGCATTATATGAAGTCCGGAAGAAGGAGAAACCTCATCATGGAGATTCCATGAGGTCTTCTAGATTGACCAATGTGTATAAGGACCCGGAATGTCCCTAACTCTTAAAGAGTACCAAAATTTCATCATAACCGACATACGGGACCCTATTCGCACTGATTCAATTCTAGAAACCCTTTTTGTTAGCCTGTAAAGATATTGGAAACTATTTGTATTTGATTTTCAATCAATCCCCTATTTTGAGATTTAAATCGTGATTTGTGAGTACTCTCGAACCGAGAACATTGTGTTACCATATTGTTAATTTTTTTAGACCCGTCCCGACTTTTATACGTTTTGTACCTATGGGTTCCCGCCCCGTTATGTGTAATTATTTGTTTTGATTTTCACATGTTACCTATGAGTCGGCACCACTCAGCTTGGATAACCTTATCGGTTTGATCCACCGGTTTGGATATCCCCCTTCAGTTATACCCGCTGCAGCATGGTTCCCGCCTCGCCCCGATATACCCGGTTCGCTACCGTGGTCCCGCAGAGTATTATATGTATTTATTATATAAAAATCGTTGATTCTCCTCACCTCGTGTGACTGAGGTTAACGTCGTTGATTCTCCTCACCTCGTGTGACTGAGGTCAATGTCCCGATGTGCTCTCATCACTTTTGTGAGAGAGGATTTAGCTTTGTGTGGTTGCCACCTTGTTAGTCCCGAATCCTTGTCACCTTACATGTTTTATTTGCATACGTTACTCTTTTAAATGTTGCATTCTTCTTTATGAAAATTCATTGTTTATCTAGATTTTTACTATGTTTCTAAAGGCATCTTTGTTTTGAATTGTTGTTATATCTTTTCACCCACCTGCCAGACCGTCGTGTCTGATCCATTTATTTTGGTACTCAGGTCCCGAGCTTATTGCCTTTGAGGAGGAGCCGGAGGAGGCGGTCGGCGAACCGCAGCGAGTGATTGAGTGGCAAGCCGATGATGTCATGTAGACATTCGGCCTTGCCTTGAGAACGATACTTTGGGAACTTATAATATCTTTATTTTAGGTTTCATTTGGTTGTACGGTCTTTGTTGACCGTTATTTTTGGGCATTAATCAACTGAAATTTTGTAAATATACTTAACCTTACTTTTGGGGAAATATGCTTATGATCATTGCTCATTCTGATATCTTGTTATGTTAAATCATAAATCAGTCTCGTTTATGGAATTGAATAGTACTAATATGGTTTGCTACACGCTTCCGCAATCTTGAGAATATATTTGATATGGTTATATGTGAGATTATGTGTAAAGATAATCCTCAACGCGGAACCCTGTGGGAAATCACGTGCACGGATAAATGTTCTTTCAACACCGTGTGCGGTTTAGCCAAAGAGATGCACGTGGCGCGGCATCACCCCCACCACTGTCCGGATCCCGGACTCGGATCCTCCTTTTCCCCTAGTTCCCGGTCCGGGGTCGCGACATCGCCCATGATAAGGAGGTCTACGACATCGCCTGGGGTGGCGTTGGGGTCTTCGCTTCTATCTCCACCATCATCTAGGAGAGCCTTGAGTCGGGCATGCTGCTCATCCAACTCGTGTGGAACAAGCATGACCCCCGATACATGGCCACAATCATCATGGATAGCGCCGAGGTCGTCATGCTCGACATTCGGTTCCCGACGCTTGATGGACCGAGCACTTGCTCGGCGCTACCGAGGTCATGTGAGAGTCCGTTTGATCCAACCCTTTCACGCTCGGAGGGCAAAGCAAGCATCAATATTTTTTTGCATGGGTGTACCGGATTTTCTACTCTACTTGGAATTGCAAGTGGTGGTCCGGAGATCCAACTTCACAAGTAAGAAAGGAAATCAACCTCTTTCAAGTTTTCATTGCATATATAAAGAAAAGAGACATGTTTTTTGAAATGCTGTAAGTGGCGATTTCATTTGTTTTGCTATGAAAGGCGATTTTTCCCGTGAAAGGCGATGTTTGGCATTTATAACCGATTCACAATTCTTATCAATAGTGAAAGACAAGAGTTGTGAATTTTTTTGTCTCTTTAAACATTACAACATACAATGAAAAGCAAGAAAAAGAAAAAAAGGATCTAACTTCTCAGGAGATTCTGGGGGACTCGTTCAGATTGACGGTCGCAAGTCGTATATGGACTTCGCCATCATCCATGCAAATGAGAACAGAGGATCGATGCTCTTGATTCACTTGGTTCGACTTAACCTCAGATTTTGAGAGGACAAAGACCAAGAGGAGGTCCTATGTCCAATAAAAAACTAAGTAGACAGGCTAAAAAGCCACATCTAAGCCATGTAGATAGAAGGAGAAGGCAAAGGACCTTGGGGGGGGGGGGGGTGGGTGCCCCCCCCCCCCCAAGGGACTTTTGTCACCATATAGCAGTGGTCGATGCAGAACTTCAGCAGAGTTTTCTCTTTTCTGTGAGACTTTCTGATAGATTTTCTGTCTGGATTTCGGGATCTGTTCTTCTTTGATTGCTTTCCTATTTATAGGCCTTTGGTAGCCATTTAGGAGAGTTTATGGGCTTTTAATGAATTAAAGCCGCATAATGGGAAGATTTACAAGTTTTAATTCTTTTATTTTGGAACTCCTTTTCCTTGGCTTTTAATTAGTCGGTGGAGAATTAAGGGTCTTTTATCGCCTTTAATCTCCATGATGGGAGGAGTTACATGTTTTAAATGCCATGAAACATTTGATTTGTAACTCCCGTTTGCTTGCTTCTGATTGGGCCATCCAGAATAATGAATTAATGACTGCAATAACTTATCATAAAGCTAGTCAATTAACTGCATTAAGTGGTCGCCTGGGCAGTTGAAGAGTCGCCGGCCGTGCCGTGTCTTTTGGAATTCTTTCTGTAATGATCGTCGATGGATCTTCATGTTGATCGACATCGGATGACCATGCAACTTTAGACATTGATTGCTAACAGCAGGCCGGTGCCACTTGTCTTGTCAATTTCTCGATCGATCGGACAAAAAGTGCACTTTCTTGGTTTACCGGTTGGCGATCAATGATGATTTGATGCTCTCGAAGACGGACCCGTGATGTTGTTGAAGATCAACGGATTTGGTCCCTCGACAGTCAAAATTCTGGAAAACCACAGGGGCCAGAAGTCTCGAAAGTAAAAAAGGGACCGAAAAAGATCCTTTCGGCAGAAATCCGGCAACCCGGATTTCCAGGGATTTTCCCCCTTTTGGTAGCCGATCTTCGGCCGTTTTTCTGGTTTTTTCGATTCTTTTTTCTTCCGTATTTTTTCTAAAATTTTTGTACATTTATTGGCCTGATTTTCCTGTAGAAAACTTGTCGAGAATCCTTGCAATTTGGAGTGCAAAGTTTCCAATTTTCC
Organism: Litsea cubeba; assembly: GCA_012931725.1. Classification (NCBI taxonomy): domain Eukaryota; kingdom Viridiplantae; phylum Streptophyta; class Magnoliopsida; order Laurales; family Lauraceae; genus Litsea; species Litsea cubeba. Next base: position 59,357,018 of record CM022952.1, on the reverse strand, counting down.
CGGAAAGCCGAAGACTTTGTCGCGAAGAGCTGCCGATTTGCCGTCGGAAGCCAAAACTAGGACAAACGATGTGGGAATGACCTGAAATCTGAGGTGAAGCCTGCTGAGCAATAGATAAGAGCAACCACAGGCTTTTGTTTGAGTTTTGAACTTGTGCGGGGTCCTGTCACCGGTAGACTTGATTTTATTGCGAGGAAGATGTCACGCTTTGATGTGCGGACAACTGATGTCCGATTGACCTGAAATTTGAGAGGGAGCCTATTGGAGTCATTTTGAGACGATCCATTAGCTCTGATTTGGAAACCATGGTCCTGGGGAGTTTCGCCGCCGGGAGGCTTAATTTGGCTTCCGAGAGTCAAAGTCTGGTCGAATGTTATCGAAATGACCTGAAACTTGACATGTAGCCCCTTGTAAACATTTTAAACTCATTTACTCCATTTGATGAGTAATGACTTCGATGGTTCTCACCGCCGAGAGTCTTAATTTTATTGCTCGAGGGTTGATGGAGGGACAAACGTTGTCGGTTTGACCTGAAACTCGGCGTGGAGCCTTTTGGAGGTATTTTGAGACCATCCACAGGCTCTAATCGAAGATCTGATATCTTCGACGCTGTCGCCGTCGGGAGCTCCTGTGCAGCTGCTGGAGGAGTCAAGTTAGGCCAAATAATTTTAAAATGGCCAGAAACTTCATCTGTACTCCTCTCTTGGCTGTCTTGAAGGATCTTACAGTTTTTGCTTGATTCTGATAATATTTGATTTTTTGGAAGTAGCATTGCCTGTTTTTAGTAGGCTGCAACTTCACGTAGCTTTCTTGAGGTTAAAGAGGCAAAGTGACATTTTTGGTGTCAACAAATGCCCCCTCGAGGTACAGTGACGAGTTGCTTGACTTTTGTAGTTGATGTGCCTCGAAGATAACTTTTGAAGGAAAGCTTGTGACTAGACCAAGAGTCTTTGAGTAGTATTTCTTTTGGTAAAGTAGCCTTTTGAGCTTCCAGGGGAATTTTATGGTAGTGAAATGGATCACGTACAACCTCAAGGCAAAGTTTTGAAAATGACATGAGGGATATGGATTTGAGGTTTTGTTTTTTACCTTGTGACCTAACAAGCTGTATGTGACAGGTTAGGGGGTCGGGTTTGGTTTTGACCTTGTGACCTAACAAGTTGTATGTGGCAAGTTAGGGGGTCGGTTTTGGTTTTGATCTTGTGACCTAAAAAGCTATATATGGCAAGTTAGGGGACCAGGATTTGGTTTTTTGGTCTTGTGACCTAACAAGTTGTATGTGGTAGGTTAGGGGACCGGGATTTGGTTTTTTGGTCACTCTTTGGGACTTATTTGGGTCCATTGGAGTGGTTTGGATTTCGTGGAATGTCAATTTCAAGATTTTGGCTCAATTTGGTATATGAGGTTGGATGGTTTGATTTTTGGAAGCTCATGAGGCTTGAAAAGAATTTTTTGCATGATCCAATCAACTCAGAAAGAGGCATGGAACCATTTTGTATGCTCTTGGTAATGATGGACAGCGCTTCAATTGCTCGGTTCTACCGAGGTCGGCGGACGTGGGAGTCCGTTTGGGTCCGACCCTTTCGTAACCGGGGGGCAGAGGCGTGCATCAACATTTTTTTGTGTGGGTGTGCCATATTTTCTATTTTACTTGGAATTACAAGTGGTGATCCGGAGATTGACCTTCGCAAGTAAAACGGAAATCAACTTCTTTCAAGTTTTCCATTGCACATATATTTAAGAAAAGAGACATTTTTCTTGGTTTGCCGTGAAAGGCGACTTTTTTGGCATTTATAGCCGATTTTGGCGTTTATAGCCGATTCTTGGCGTTTATAGGCGATTTACAATTCTTATCAATAATGAAAGACAAGAGTTGTGATTTTTGTCTCTTTTGGAAAAATACAGACTACAATGAAAAGCAAGAAAAGGAGGATCTAACTTCTCAAGAGATTGTGGGGGACTCGTTCAGATTGACGGTCGCAAGCCATATGTGGACTTCGCCATCATCCATGCAGATGAGAACAGAGGATGCTCTTGATTCGCTTGGCTTGGCTGTAACCTCAGGTTTTTAGAGGACAAAGACCAAAAGGAGGTCCTATGTCCAATAAAAAACCAAGTAGACGGGCTGAAAAGCCACGTCTAAGCCATTGGAGGCAGAAGGAGAAGGCAAGGACCTTGGGGGGGGGGGGGGTACCCCCAAGGGACTTTTGTCACCTTGTAGTGGTGGCCGGTGCAGAATTTTCACAGAGTTTTCTCTCTTTCTTTCTCTGGATTTTCTGTGCTTTTTTCTGATCTGGGATCTGTCTTGTTTTTCCCGATTTTCTGAAGTCTATCTCTAATCCCTTTCTTCTTGGAATGCTCTCCTATTTATAGGCTTTTAGGTAGCCATTTAGGAGGGTTTATGAGCCTTAATTGTCATAAAGCAACATAATGGGAGGAGTTACAAGTTTTAATTCGTTTACTTTGTAATTCCTTTTTCTTGGCTTCTGATTGTCCGGTGGAGATTGAGGGCATTTAATCGCCTTTAATCGCCATGATGGGAGGAGTTTCATGTTTTAAATGTCATGAATCTCTTGACTTGTAACTCCCGGATGCTTGCTTCTGATTGGGCCGTCCAAAGAAATGGATTAATGACTGTAATAAAGCTAGTCAATTAATCGCATTAAGTGGTTGCCGAGCAGTTGAAGAGTCGTGGGCCGTGCCGCGTCTTTTGAGATTCTTCTGGCGATGATCGTCGATGGATCTTCATGTAGATCGACATCGGATGACCATGTAATTTCAGGTATTGGTTGCCAACAGCGGGTAGGTGCCATCTGTCCTGTCGATTTCTCAATCGGTCGGGTAGAAAGCACACTTTTTTGGTCGACCGGTTGGCAATCAATGTTGATTTTGATACTTTTGATGATTGACCCATGATTTTGACGGATGTCAAAGGATTTGGCACCTCAAAAGTATGAATTTTGGAAAATCCCAAGAGTCGGACGCTTCGAATCGCGAAAAAACGATGAAAAACGGGCCTTCTAGGGCCCACCCGGCGATCCCGGGCTCCATGGTCTCCAGTTGACACAAAGGCTTAAAAGTCGACTTATCGACCAAGCTTCAACATCTCGTATCCATGAAGACATCGATCTCCCTGGATATCTCTTCAATGAGTCACCTGACAAAGATTCAAGAAACTCGTCCAATTTGTACGATTTCTTTGACGATGAAGAGGATTTGTTTGATGGCACAGTCTTGTGATCTTCTGACCCAGAAGAACCCTCGTCTCTAAAAGAAGTACCCTACTTCAACTCGGTTTCAACAGGCGATTGGGACCATCTCATGTGAAGCCTTGAGAAGATTACCAATCAAAGAAGACCCACGAAAAGGAACAAAGCCTTGGTCTGAAAATACAATTGAAGACCCAGAAGGTTTCGTTGAGTTGGAAGCCTCCGAAAATATTGTGGAGGAACCACCTTCGAACCTTCCAATAGAAGATCATGTTCAAAAGATAGACTTGGAAACACCAGATAACCCACGTCCTGTATTCATAAGCAAGAATATAAAGGATGATGAGTTACCCGAGTATATCGCTTTTCTTCGTGAGTTCATTGATTGCTTTGCATGGTCTTAGCTGAAATGTCTGGTTTAGACCCCAAAGTAGCAGTCCACAAGCTCAGTCTTCAAGAAGACATCAAGCCTGTCAAACAAAGCCAAAGAAGATTCGGTCCAAATGTGATGGATAAAATCGAACAAGAAGTTCAAAAACTCAAAAGCGTTGGCTTCATCCGAGAGGAACAGCATCCTGAATGGTTGGCCAACATTGTCCCCGTGACAAAGAAAAACAGGCAGATCAGGGTCTATATTGACTATAGAGACCTGAATGACGCTTGCCCTAAAGATGAATTCCCGCTCCCCATACCGGAGGTAATGATTGACAATACCTACGAATTTGAGCGAATGACATTCATGGATGGCTTCTCTGGCTACAATCAGATAAAGATGCATCCGGAAGATGAAAAACACACTTCATTTCAGACTCCATTTGGCGTGTATTGCTACACTTTCATGCCATTTGGTCTGAAAAATGATGGTGCCACATATCAGAGGGCTATGATGAAAATATTCCAAGATATGCAGCACAAGACGATTGAATGTTATGTTGATGACCTCGCCATCAAAAGCAAAAGAAAAGAAGATCATCTCGAGGACCTTCGAGAAGTCTTCCTCTGGCTTCGCAAACACAAACTGCGGATGAATCCTCTGAAGTGCTTCTTCAGCATCTCGTCGAGTAAGTTCCTCAGATTCCTAATTCGAAAAGCGGTAATAAAACTTGACCCCATCAAAGTCAAGGCTATTCTAGAAACGCCCTCTCCAAGAACCTTGAGAGAACTCAAAGGGCTTCAAGGGAGATTGGCCTACATGAGGCGGTTTATCTCCAATCTTTCAGGGAAGTGCTGTCCATTCTCTCAGTTGATGAAAAAAGGTGTAAACTTTGTCTGGGATGCTAACTGTGAAGCTGCATTCCAAGATATCAAGTCATTCCTGACCAAAACTCCACTGTTAGCTGCTCCTACCTCTGGAAAACCATTCATCTTGTACACAAGAGCCTTCGACCATTCTTTGGGCGCTCTACTCGCGCTAGAAAATGATGAAAGAAAAGAAGCTGCTCTATACTACCTCAGCTGCATGCTGGTAGGTACAGAGCATCGCTACGCTCCAGTCGAAAAGGAATGCCTTGCAGTGATGTAAGCCATACAAAAGCTACGTCACTACTTGCTTTCCAACACAGTCTACCTGGTTTTGATTATCAACCTCCTTCAGGTCCTTGTTACAAAAGCAGGTTCTCTTAATGCACTACTGGTGAAATGGTCCATCCTTATGTCACAATTTGATATTAGGTATGTATCGTAAAAAGCAATCAAAGGCCAATCCCTAGTAGACTTTCTCGCAGAGCATCCATTGCCTAAAGATTCTCCACTCAGAGATGATCTCCCAGACGAACCCGTCACAAAATGCCTCCTGGGACATGTACTTTGACAGTGCAACCAGGACAAATGAAAAATGACAGCTGATCTCAGGAGTTGGCATCCAGTTTGTTAGCCCCAACAAATACATGATTCCGCATGCTTTCTCGATACTGGAACCATGCACAAACAATATAGCTGAATACCAAGCTCTGATCCTAGGATTGGAACTCGCCATCAAATCTAGTATCACCACGTTGGAATTCTTTGGAAACTCTCAACTGATCGTAAACCAGATGAATCTAAAATTTAAAGTCAAGAAGCCTGATCTGCTTCCTTACTACAACAAGGCGCAATCGCTTCTGCAGAGGTTTGACATCTATCACATCACCCACATCCGTAAAGGTGAAAACATCCGTGCAGATGCCGTGGCCAGACTTGCCGCATCTAATGCAATCTAGGAAGGGGAAAACTTACAAAACACAATGTGCGAGAGAAGGATCCTCCCTCCTCTTAACACACACCAAACAGTTGCTGAGTGCCACCAAGTGGTTGGAAATCGGATCTCTATCCTTAGACCTTCAATCGGCGACTGGAGGGATCCGATCATTGATTACACTATGTTCGGATTCCTACCTGAAGATCCAAAAGAACAGGTAAGTGTTCAAAGGCGAGCCCCAAACTTTCATTTGGATATTCCTTCAAAAATCCTTTACAGGAAATCCTTCAACGGAGTACTTCTAAACTACTTGTCATAACAAGAGGCTGAAGAAACACTCAAAGAAGTGCATGCTGGTCTTTGTGGAGCCCATCAGGCTGGCCCTAAGCTCCATGATCAGATAAAAAGGTTAGGTTATTATTGGCTTACCATGGTAGCTGACACAATGCCAAGTTCATGGAGATTATGTTCACATGCCTCCAGAATGGCTACATCCTACAGCGATCTCATGGCCTTTCGAAGCCTGGGGTATGGACATCATAGGTCATATTTCTCCCCCTTCAAGCAAAGGTCATCGCTTCATCTTCGCCGCTACGGATTATTTCTCCAAGTGGTCAGAAGCATTTACGCTCAACGAAATGAAGACATCATCAGTCCTTCAGTTCATGCGCACCAACATCGTTTGTCATTTCGGCATACCTAAAAGATTCGTCCATGATAACGGACCACAATTCCGGGATCATCAATTCTACAGGTTCTGTAACAAATACAAAATCCAAAGCTGTCCTTCGACTCCATACAATCCGGCAGCAAACGGATTAGCAGAAGCCTTCAACAAGACACTCTGTAAAATCCTCAAGAAAATGGTCTCTAATCACAAAAGAGACTGGAGCGACAAAATGTCTGAAGCTTTGTGGGACTATCAAACCACCGTTCGAGGACCAACCTGTGAGAACCCGACCCTAGATTTCCTGGTTTAGCGTGCTTTTAATCATGGAATTGTTTTCTCAGTGGGTTTACCGGTTGTTTGATCGAATTTCTGAGTTTGATTATATTTTCTTTGATTTTGGGAAGTTTTGAGAGCCAGTGAACCTAGACAGTGACCGTAGGGTCCTATTTATTTTGTGTGGTCATTGTGGAGAAATTCTCTTTGATTTCTAAAAATTTCCATTTTAGCTCCATTTGACTAATCTCGTCATTCCCTAACACTTTCGTGTTCACTCCGTACCCATTTGAGATTCCGAAAATCAGTTTTTCCAGCCCTCGGGGCAAAATCAGTCTTTTTACACTAAATCTGGCCCCAAATTTCGAGATCTTAGAACCTTGCCAATTATATACTCTTTGGAAACTAGATTTTATGAAAAAAATTTCTCTCTTCTTTGTCGATCGTATCCGAGGCCCAGAAATGAATGTTTTAACCCTTGAAATCTCAAATTTTCCATTATTTTGATCCCTTTGACCAAACAATTGACTTTTTCTGTGGCCCGGAAAGTATGTCAATATTCCCCTTGTTCGAAAGATAATTTTGTGCCGGACACTTTTCATGTTTTAAGTTTCTTGATCTGAGGTTTAGAAGGCCCTCTAATCTCCATTGCAAGTTTTACTTAAGTGTGGACCCCACACCCACCCATTATAAAAAGCACAAGCTTCTCATTCTCCCTCATTTCCCACTCTCCATCAACTGCAACTCCCAGCTACAGTACCAGCGGCTGTTCGTTTTCCTTTTCTTCCATTTCTCTTGCTCAAATGGAGCCTCTAAGCCACCAATCCGACGAGGGAACTCCGACAACTTCTTCCCCTTCATTTCCTCTCTTGTTTGACACCATTTTTGAAGAAAACTAATCTTTTCAAGATTTCCATTAAGCTAGCCTTGTCTATTTGAAGGTCTTCCATGTAAGCGATTCTCTCCATCTCCTAGATATGTGTTTTCCTAGCCCATGCGACTCTCCATCTCCATTATTGAAAGCTTTCTCTTTGTATTTCTTGGTTTTGACATTTTAGGGCTTGTTTTTTGGGGTTTTTGCATAGGTTGTGATTTCTTGTCTTGAAAGTGATTAAAGGTTGATTTACTAGCTTTGGACCTAAGGCAAGTGGATGAAATGATTCATTTTCATTAATCATGTTTTTTATGCAAATGCTGAGCCTTTATTAATGATTTTCATTAGTTAAGCTTTGCTTCTCATCATACTTTTTATTGAGAATTGAAAGACACTCATTAGTACACCTTCTAGCATATTACTCTCTTGAAAATGACATTTTGATCGTATTAATTTTGAATTATTACATGTGATGGATTTCCTTTGGTTGAATGTGATTTGGGATGAAGAGGTTGGATTCCTTTTATGGATGTTTTGGGAGGTTTGGATGATGGATTTCATGGAGATTTAATGAGGCCTTGAAACCTCCAAAGTTGTGAAAAAGAGGTATTCAATGTATAGAAGGATGGAATGGAAGAAGGGGAAGAAAAATGTAAAAATCTGACTTGGAACGGAACTAACTGTGCAGCGTCGGTTCGTTGTAGGTTAGCTGTCGGCTGACCGACATCCCCATGTCGGTCAACCGACAGCCAACCGACAACCCGTCGGCTCCATTTCCAGAGAGCTGCAATCTGCCAGAATTTCTGTAGGTCAATTGTCGGCTGACCGACATCCCCATGTCGGTCGACCGATAGCCAACCGACAGACTCTCGGCTCCATTTCCAGAGAGGTGCATTTTCTGAAAAGTCTCTGATACTGTAGAGTTGGCTGACCGACATAGCTCTGTCGGCTGACCGGCATAGCCCTGTCGGCTGACCGACATCAGCCGAGGAGCTAACCGACAGCCATCTTCTTCCCGGTTTCTTTTGGAGGAATATGTGGAACCATACTGAAGGTTTAACCCCATCATCCTATTCTTGTTAAAGGTCTTGTAGACTTGTCAATGTGCGTAAGGTCCCGGGTTGTCTCTAATTCTTATGGAGTACCAAATAAATATTAAATTGACAAACGAGACCATATTTACGTTGATTCAAATCTTGCACCTACAACACTTAGCCAGGAGAAGATTGGAAATCCATTCATGTTATATTTTGACCCGAATTTCACTTGTACACTTTAAATCTCATGTTTTATGAATAGACTTGCCCCGAAGGTATTGAAATTTATGTTTTAGCATATTGCTAGCCCGTATATGGCAGTCCCGATATTGATGTGCTTTTGTGCCTATGGGCACCCCGTCCCGTTATATGTATTCGTTGTTTTGATTTCTCGCATGTGACCTATGAATCGGCACCACTAAGCTTGGATGACCTTATCGGTTTGATCCACCGATTTGGAGATCCCCCCCCCCCCCCCCCCCCCGTTATACCAGCTGCAGAATGGTTCCCGCTTCGCCCCGATATACCCGGTTCGCTACGGTGGTCCCGCAGAGTATTATATGTATTTATTGTATAAAATCGTTGACTCACCTCACCTCGTGTGACTGAGGTCAACGACGTTGACTCTCCTCACCTCGTGTGACTGAGGTCAATGTCCCGATCTGCTCTCATCACTTTTGTGAGAGAGGATTTAGCTTTGTGTGGTTGCCATCTTGTTAGTTCCCGAATCATTGGTACCTTTACATGATTTTATCGCATATGTATCTCTTATAAATGATGTATTCTTCTTTTATGAAATTCATGATTTATACAGGTTTCAATGTATTCCCCTAGGTATCATTGTTTAAAACTATTGCTATGTCTTTTCACATGGAATTCCCGACTTGCCAAATATACATGTTTTTACATGATTTAAATGAGTACACGTTTCGTCAAATATTCATGTTTTAAACTGTTTTAATATGAATACACGAATGTGTTAAATATTCATGATTTTCTATGCATTTTAATTATGTACAGCTTCTGATCAAATAGCATGATTTATTACATGTTTTATTCTTCAGTATATGTTTATTATCTATCTTTTCACCCGCCTGCTAGACCGTCGTGTCTGACCCACTACTTTGGTACTCAGGTTCAGATTTCTTGCCCGAGTTGAGTGCATGTTTTGGCTATGGAGCCCTGAGCTCGCAGGTTGTTTTGTCGGCTATGTCGTGTAGACATTGAGCTTGACATCGGAGCTACGTCACATATCGGGTAGTGATTATTAGCTTGTTTTTATATGGCTTTTATTAGGCCTTTTTCTCGGGATTGTAATTAATACACATTGTTATTTGTAACTTGAATATATATGGGAATATAATATCCAGTTATTGTCCGCTCTGCATTTTGTTATAATGGTTGGTTCCAGTCTGATATGTTCATTGATATGATAACAATATGTTAGTGATTGAGTGTGACACGGAATCCAATGGCCATGGACTTCGGGTCGCAACGCCACGAAAGGTTCCCCAAAAATATTCAAGATGTTTTGGAACGTGTTATCCTCATACACGCGGATCTTGGGAGAAACATAATCACTACTTAACTCTCATTTTCACGGCCCCTCGGGTTTGGGATCGTGACAGATTGGTATCAGAGCGGGCAGGTTTCTAGGAAATAAAACACTCTAGGAACTTTAAGACGTGTGGTGAGAAATCGTTAGATTTACGATCTTGTTTTGACTAGATGTCGTTTTGTCGGATTCGGACTTGTTTTTCTTCTAGTGGGGGAGATTCTCCTTGTCTCTTCCCTTTTGTTATTGCTAGGGAATTTCGGGGACCAAATTCTTTTCTAGTGGGGGAGGATTTAATGTCTCCACACCCACATTTACGCATCATTTTATAATGAACTAGGGGTTTAATTAGGTGAATAGCGTCATTCTTCATCTAATTCCATCATTTCATGTATTTTCACCTAGAAACCTGAATTTTCATACTTTTCATACATTTTCTGCATTAATTTAGAATGTTTTGCAAATTTTCTTCGAAAAGTCCCAGTTGGAGTAGGACTTTGTCCGGATGGGTCCCGCTTCAATATGGGCTCTTCAGTATTTGATGTATTGAATTAAAATGTGCAGAAAACGAGAATTGCAATCCTCTGTCATGGAACCCACTTTCAAGCGTACACATAGTCACCATGGGCCCTGCATTGCTGAATAGAAGTTTGAAAAGAAGAACTCACCACGTGGACCCCACACACATGCCATGTGAATATCAATCAAAGGAAGGGTCCACTTATCATGTCAGTTGAAGAGTCCTAACTACAACATAAGACTTCTCATAGGACCCACTATTCAAGCAGATGAAATGTCCTACATGGCAAGGTCCGCAGTAGTTACAGATTTGAAATTATTAATGGATAATTCAAAGAGTACAATTATGATTGGAATAAAAGAAGAAGAGTTTGAATCATCCACATTTGATCTCCTTTGGAAAATAAGAGTTGTGCAGAGAAAAAATCCTTTGCAAATCAAATTTCAAAAGTTAATCCCGTTTTTCTCAGGATAATTCATCTTCAAATGGCCATAACTTTCAATCCAACCGTCGGATCGATGAAATTTACCTACCGTTGGAAAGCTTATTCAGAGTAGATATCCGTAGAGCCCAAGAATATATAAATCAAAGCTAAATTGACAAAGTTATGGGCCTGGAGATTTTTATGTTCATTTTTAGACGAGATTGCAATTAAATCCACACTGTTGATAATCAATTGCTGCACATCCCTTGTGGGACCCCATCTGAAGATTAGCCAAGCCATCCAGAGGTTTTCAGAAGCTTCCACCTCATTCAAATTCAAACAAGATAAGAGATATACCTTATCAATGAAGATAAATCAAATTTGCAGAGAAGGTATCTATATTCAATGTATTTGTAAGATAACCGGAGTTATAATAGGAACCAAAAGGAAGCATACAAGAGACACTCCCTCCCTGGGACGTCCACCATTATTCTCTCTCATTTTTTTTCCAAATTAATAGAATTTAAGAATTATTTTTGGATATTCTGAAGCCCTGTTTCAGAAATTAGGATGTTTAGAAGAGAGATTTCTGAGAGACCATTGTACAAGGAGATGCTATTAATGAAATTACTTATGGAGTTCTTTTCAATGGCTGGCTAGATTTCTGGATTAGAGCACATAGATGAAGCTAAGTAGATCTTTAATTTAATCTATATGATTTTTCTATTTACTTTCTTGTCTCTTCTAAATTCATGCTCTATTAGAATAATGGATCTGTCTTCATGCCTTAGGCAGCCTCTATTTTGATTTCTAATGAAAATAGTTTGATAATTTATACTTATTTTGATAGATTATGCTTAGGGTTGAGATCCTTTGATAGTTTATGCTTAATTTGATGAGTCATGCTTATGATTTTTCATTCTTTTATGAGGTGAAGGAGGTCTTGGGTTGTGATCTTATTCTTTTTATTAAAATCTGGATTTTGCAAAAGACAAATCCTCCGGATCCGAAACATTGATTTGTTTCTGATCTGAGTTGTTTTGAGACAAATAGTAGAATAATTGCATGATGGATTAATTATCTTGCTTAGTGGATTCTAGATGCTCCGATCTATTTTTTTTATATATTTGATTCGTTTGTTTATGAATTTTTCTATATTTTCTTATATCTCAATTATTCATTAATCTTTGATTTTAAAAAAATCAGATTTAAATTTTAACTCAGTAGTGCTCCCTGTGGGATCGACCTGTAATTGCCACTATCTCAACAAAATAACTGTGCATTTGCAAAAATTTTAATGGATTGATTTAATTCACATCATTAACATTGTTGGAAAGATAATTTTGTGCCGGACACTTTTCATGTTTTAAGTTTCTTGATCCGAGGTCTAGAAAGCCCTCGAATCTCCATTGCAAGTTTTACTTAAGTGTGGACCCCACACCCACCCATTATAAAAAGCACAAGCTTCTCCTTTTCCCTCATTTCCCACTCTCCTTCAACTGCAACTCCCAGCTACAGTACCAGCGGTTGTTCTTCTTCCTTTTCTTCCACTTCTCTTGCTCAAATGGAGCCTCTAAGCCACCAATCCGACGAGGGAACTCCGACAACTTCTTCCCCTTCATCTCCTCTCTTGTTTGACACCATTTTTGAAGAAAACTAATCTTTTTCAAGATTTCCATTGAGCTAGCCTTGTCTATTTGAAGGTCTTCCATGTAAGTGATTCTCTCCATCTACTAGATATGTGTTTTCCTAGCCCATGCGACTCTCCATCTCCATTATTGAAAGCTTTCTCTTTGTATTTCTTGGTTTTGACATTTTAGGGCTTTTTTGGGGGGGTTTTTGCATAGGTTGTGATTTCTTGGCATGGAGTGTGATTAGAGGTTGATTTGCTAGCTTTAGACCTAAGGCAAGTGGATGAAATGATTCATATTCATTAATCATCTATTTATGCAAATGTTGAGCCTTTATTAATGATTTTCATTACTTAAGCTTTGCTTCTCATCATACTTTTTATTGAGAATTGAAAGACACTCATTAGTATACCTTCTAGCATATTACTCTCTTGAAAATGACATTTTGATCGTCTTAATTTTGAATTATTACAAGTGATGGATTTCCTTTGATTGAATGTGATTTGGGATGAAGAGGTTGGATTCCTTTTCTGGATGTTTTGGGAGGTTTGGATGATGGATTTCATGGAGATTTAATGAGGCCTTGAAACCTCCAAAGTTGTGAAAAAGAGGTACTCAATGTATAGAAGGATGGAATGGAAGAAGGGGAAGAAAAATTTAAAAATCTGACTTGGAACGGAACTGATTGTGCAGCGTCGATTCGTTGTCGGTTAGCTGTCGGCTGACCGACATCCCCGTGTCGATCGACCGACAGCCAACCGATAACCCGTCGGCTCCATTTCCAGAGAGGTGCAGTCTGCAAGAATTTCTGTAGGTCAGCTGTCGGCTGACCGACATCCCCATGTCGGTCGACCGATAACCAACCGACAGACTATCGGCTCCATTTCCAGAGAGGTGTATTTTCTGAAAAGTTTCTGATACTGTAGAGTCAGGTGACCGACATAGCCCTGTCGGCTGACCGACATCAGCCGAGGAGCTAACCGACAGCCATCATCTTCCCGGTTTCTTTTGGAGGAATATGTGGAACCATACTGAAGGTTTAACCCCATCATCCTATTCTTGTTAAAGATCTTGTAGACTTGTCAATGTGCGTAAGGTCCCGGGTTGTTTCTAATTCTTATGGAGTACCAAATAAATATTAAATTGACAAACGAGACCCTATTTACATTGATTCAAATCTTGGACCTACAACACTTAGCCAGGAGAAGATTGGAAATCCATTCATGTTGTATTTTGACATGAATTTCACTTGTACACTTTAAATCTCATGTTTTATGAATAGACTTGCCCCGAAGGTATTGAAATTTATGTCTTAGCATATTGCTAGCCCGTATATGCCAGTCCCGATATTGATGTGCTTTTGTGCCTATGGGCACCCCGTCCCGTTATATGTATTCGTTGTTTTGATTTCTCGCATGTGACCTATGAGTCGGCACCACTAAGCTTGGATGACCTTATCGGTTTGATCCACCGATTTGGAGATCCCCTCCCGTTATACCAGCTGCAGCATGGTCCCCCCCCCCCCCCCCCCCCCCCCCCCCCGCCCCGATATAACCGGTTCGCTACCGTGGTCCCGCAGAGTATTATATGTATTTATTGTATAAAATCGTTGACTCTCCTCACCTCGTGTGACCGAGGTCAACGTCGTTGACTCCCCTCACCTCGTATGACTGAGGTCAATGTCCCATGTGCTCTCATCACTTTTGTGAGAGAGGATTTAGCTTTGTGTGGTTGCCATCTTGTTAGTTCCCGAATCATTGGTACCTTTACATGATTTTATCGCATATGTATCTCGTATAAATGATGTATTCTTCTTTTATGAAATTCATGATTTATACAGGTTTCAATGTATTCCCCAAGGTATCATTGTTTAAAATTATTGCTATGTCTTTTCACATGGAATTCCCGACTTGCCAAATATACATGTTTTTATATGATTTAAATGATTACACGTTTCGTCAAATATTCATGTTTTAAACCGTTTTAATATGAATGCATGAATGTGTTAAATATCCATGATTTTCTATGCATTTAAATATTGTACAGCTTATGATCAAATAGCATGATTTATCACTTGTTTTATTCTTCAGTATATGTTTATTATCTATCTTTTCACCTGCCTGCCAGACCGTCGTGTCTGACCCACTACTTTGGTACTCAGGTTCAAATTTCTTACCCGAGTCGAGTGCATGTTCTGGCTATGGAGCCATAAGCTCGCAGGTTGTTTTGTAGGCTATGTCGTGTAGACATTGAGCTTGACATCGGAGCTACGTCACATATGGGGTAGTGGTTATTAGCTTGTTTTTGTATGGCTTTTATTAGCCATTTTTCTCGGGATTGTAATTAACACATTGTTATTTGTAACTTGAATATATATGGGAATGTAATATCCAGTTACTGTCAGCTCTGCATTTTGTTATAATGGTTGGTTCTAGTCTGATATGTTCATTGATATGATAACAATATGTTGGTGGTTGAGTACGACACAGAATCCAATGGCCACGGACTTCGGGTCGCAACGCCACGAAAGCTTCCGCAAAAATATTCAGGATGTGTTGGAACGTGTTATCCTCACACATGCGGATCTTGGGAGAAACATAATCTTCACTTAACTCCCAATTTCACGCCCCCCCCCCCCCCCCCCCCCCGGGTTTGGGGTCGTGACACAACCCATAGCACACCATTCTCCTTGGTCTATGGATACAAAGCTGTCGTACCCTTGGAAGTACAAATTCCTTCCCTGAGGGTATCTCTATAAAATGACATGACTCAAGAACGCAATGTCAAATTGCGACTTCATGAGCTGGACAATCTCGACGAGAGACGGCTCAAAGCTCGACAAAGCATTGAACTTTACCAAGCACGCATTGCAGGATCTTTCGATAAGAAGGTCAGGCAATGCGCCTACAAAAAGAGTGACTTGGTTCTTGCGGTAAAAAGACCAATGGTCTTCGGTCACAAGTCCAAAGGCAAATTTGAGCCAAAATGGGAGGGACCCTACGTCATCGACAAGGTTTTCTCCAACGGCGCATATGCTCGCCTAAACATGGAGGGTGACAGATGTATGCTACCATCAATGGCAAGTTCTTAAAACGATACTACCCTTGAAGACTTACCCAACTGGGTAAGAGCAATGCCTGCACGGCCAAAGCCCATTCTCAGGTACTCGCTCGTAAAACCCACTAATTTTGGAATTTTCATATCAAATGTTGAAATTTCTAGAAATTCAAACAATGCTTACTTTCATCGTTTCATTGTTAAAAAACATCTAAGTTTAGGAGCCTCTCCCTGACTTGACTAGAATTTTCGATCCTTGAACCCAGATTTCATGGTTTGAAACAAAATCCGAATTCAGGGATTTCCGCACTAGTCCACCCTGCCTTTTACCGCCAAAATGGTTTTAGGTCAAAGTTTACGACCCTCGTGTCTTTAAATAAAAAATGGTTTTTTAAAAAACCGCGGGGAAGCGACTCTTAGTCAATACTCGCACAAATCGGAAGAATGCAAACCACATTCGACACTTCCAAATCCGTAGGGAAGACACATTTCGTCGAGACTTGTAAAATCCAAAAATCGTGGAGACGAAACATTCCAATTGATATCCACAACCCAAATTTTCAAAGGTTCGAAAAAAACTAAAATCGTGGAAACGCAACATTTTAGTTGATATCCACAATCCAAATTTCAAAAGTTCGAAAAAACCTAAAATCGTGGAGATGCAGCATTCCTGTTGATATCCATAACCTAAAAAGGCTCGAGAAAACCGCAAATTTAAAAAATCGTGGGAAAACGACATCAAGTCAGTACCTGCAAAAATAAAATTTTTGAAAAGCAAGGAAGCGACATTCCATCGATACTTGCACCCAAATCCGCGAGGCGACAGTCCATTGATACTTGCAACCGAATGAGCAACGATACGACATTCCATCGATACTTGCAAGACCATTCAGCAGGGAGACGACTTTTAGGTGATACTTGCAAGACCATTCAGCAGGGAGATGACTTTTAGGTGATACTTGTATTTGTGAAAACCAAAATCGGCTATAAACACCAACAAAATCAACTATAGTTGCCACAAACCGGCTATCAATGCCACAAAATAAAACCTAGCTTTCACGACAACAAACCAAAACTTGGCTTTAAAAAAAAATCGGCCATCAATGCCACCTAAACCGGCTATAAACGCCACCAAAATTGGCTATAGATGCCACAAAACCCGGCTATCAATGCCACAAAATCGGCTATTTGGGTCCATTAGAGTGGCTTGGGTTTCTGTGAAATGTCAATTTCAAGATTTTGGCTCAATTTGGTACATGAGGCTGGATGGTTTGAATTTTGGAAGCTCATGGGGCTTGAAATTCTTTTTTGTATGGTCCAATCAACTCCAAAGAGGCATGGAACCAGTTTTATATGCTCTTGGAAAGAGGGATTTCTCTTTGACTAAAAGCCCAAATTTTTTTTTTTAGTGCCTAGGTGGTCAAACTTGACTCATATGGGCTAACCCATGGGACCTTAAGCTTTTGAAAATGGCTTAGATCTCATATGGTTTCATTTTTGTAAAGAGTATTTAAAAATATCTCATTTGGATAGAGAATATCTAAAATTATTCTTACTTGGAGAGAATCTCTCATGTACCCTTTATTTTGGGAGATAATATCTCAAAGTATCTTTCTTTGGGAGAGAATATCTCAAATCTCCTATCTTTTGGGAGAAAATCTCTCATTGCTTTCTTTTGGGGAGAGAATCCCTCAAGATATCTTTCTTTTGGTAAGAATCTTTCTAATTTCTTTCTTTTGGCAAAGTTACTAATTAGTAACACTTATCTATTTTTTCTTTCCCTCTTTGGTTTGCTCTCTTCTATAAAAGCATGGGGAGGTTGGATCTCTTGCTCTTATTGCTTTCTTTTGCAAAAATCTCAAGGGGCTTCAAGACTAAAAGTTCTTCAAGAATCTTCAACTTTTTCTCCTTCTTCCCCATCAATGGCTTCAAGTAAGTTCTTTTTTTCAAGAAAACTCCATGTAGAAGATAGGATGGTAAAAGAAAGTTTTTTTTTTTTTTTTGTTTCTTTCTTTTCTTTTCTTCTTTTTCTTTTCTTTTTCACATGTTTTCTCTTTTATTTTTTTACACGTTTTCTATTTTTTTTCTCCTGCTTTTTCTTTCCTTCTTTGTTTTTTTTTTTTTTTTTTTTTTTGGGGGGGGGGGGGGGGGGGGATACGGACAGATCCATACTGCCATGCGGCCTGTGGGCCACGGCCTTGTGGGCCAGCCCTTCTCTTTTTTTTTCTTTTCTTTCTCCCTTTTTTTTTTGAGAAAGTTCCTATTTTTCTATCTTTCCCCTATCTTTTTTTTTTTTGAGAAAGTTTCTTTTTTTTTTTTGCTCATCATGATAATGCCCCTTTTTTTGGCAAACCAAGATGTTCGTGCATGCATTTTTTTGTAAATTGAATTGGTAGCATGAAGTGATAGCATGTCTGAAAGTTTTTGCAAATTTGGGAATTTGGAGCTCGCAGTGATGTTGAGAGCCCTTCCTGATTTTACGGAGACTTTGAGGTTTCGAAAGTTTGGAGTTTTGGAGCTCGCAGCGATGTTGAGCCCATCTTCAAGCTTTTTTATTTCTTTTAAGATATTTCCTTTTTCTTTTAGCGAAATCCCGTCATTTTGATCATTGATCTTTTTCTTTTCCAACCTTTGCAAGTGGTTCCTCCATAACGAACAAGGGTAAAGAGCCTACTACAAGCGTACCTCATCGATCTGCTAGATCTTCCAATCCGACCGTTCCGCAGGCCTGGGAGAAGGTCCAGTATGTTGAGAGAAACCTTGAAGAGTGCGACTCCATCAATAGAGATGAGATGAGGCAGCGACTGATCGCTCTCAAGAATGAGGAATTCTATAAGATCATGGTAAGCGGTCGTCCTGGGTGATGGACGATCAGAAGGTTTTGTCCAAGCCTACCTTCTTCTTTGGAGATGCAGTCCCTAACGACGTGACATACCAGAGGAGATGTATTCAGTTCTCTTACACAGCTGATGGTGAGAAGAGAACCGTCGTTACCCGATCGACGTTTGATCGTACTATCTTGATTATGAGCCTTTCTCCCACATGCTCTAAGAGGGAAGATCCTCCAAGCTGGGTGATGAGGACTAATGAGATTAAGACCGGGGATTTTGTTGGCAGTCTTCTTGGATATATGGAGAAGTCGCCTGTCGACATGGACATGTTGATGCCGGCCAGCGGCTACTAGGGCTCTAATTCTCCGTCGGTCGATTTGGGACAACTGGGCCTTGGCATTTTCAGCGGTGACGGCAGCAATTGGGTGAAGTCTTTTCGACTTCGTGGCCGTTTCAGTGCTGACTCTGAATGGAAGTCATGGATTGATCGCGTCCTCCTGATTGGTGGTGTCGTTTTGAAGGAAGCCGGAATTTTTGATGCGGTCTGCGCCTTTAGGGAGACCGTGATTTTTTCCGATAAGGCCTTCATGGCTATGTTAGAGTTATTCCTTCCACAAACCAATACCTTCGTTGTCACAAATGGTGAGATTGGTTTTTCTTTGAAGGAGTTGAGCGCCATTACTAGATTGCCTATCCTTGGGAAACTCTATGAAGAGTTCATATCAATCGATAGCGTCCTTGAGGAGCAGTCGGAGGAGTTTAGGCTTCTGTACTTTTGGCTTGTCACCTTCTATGATTTTTTGAACGAGAAGGAGGGCTCGAAAGTTAGATCCAGCAGTTGGAAGAGTTCCGACTCTTCGTTCCCCAACTTCTTTGACACTAAGGAATCTTCTGATAGCATGACCTGGGAAGCTAGAGCTCAGGATCTGGGTTCAAAGAAGACTTCGGCCATGCAAGAAGAGTTGAGGGGTTTCTTTGCAAGTACAGATGCCAATTGTTCTGACATTGCACTGCGGGGAGATCTTGCTGTTTACCTCACTTATTGGTTAGGTGAGGCTGTTTTTGCTGGAGGAGATGGAACGCACATCAGGCCGCATTGTATCTTTCCGGCTTGTCAGATGGTGTTTGGAGAGTGGCTTGCTTTGGTGCCTGCTCTTTACTCCTACTTGTGTACCGAACTATAGGTTGCTGGTTTTTTTGTTCGGCTTGGGCTTCCCATGAACAGGGTATTTTCAGCCCACATTTTCTATTCATGGTATGTATACCACTGTCCTGGCTTCCATCGGCTGGGCGCTGCACAGGATGATGATCCTCTGATGATTCGATTGGCTAAGGGCAATGCCGTGCTCGAAT
This sequence comes from Litsea cubeba, assembly GCA_012931725.1. Classification (NCBI taxonomy): domain Eukaryota; kingdom Viridiplantae; phylum Streptophyta; class Magnoliopsida; order Laurales; family Lauraceae; genus Litsea; species Litsea cubeba. The sequence goes on along the minus strand of CM022952.1, from coordinate 59,337,408 downwards.
AACTTTTGATTGCCTGCATGAGGATTCGACGGTTCAGGGACGTCGAGATGGGGCAGTCTTCAGTGAAGCTTTCTCCGGAGTTGCGAAAGAAGGCTTTTGATTTTGGTGTCTCCCGTGACTCTACCAGGGCGGGGTCGGGAAGGCATTATTCCTTGACGAATGCAGGGAAGGAGTGGCTTTTCAGCATATGTGTCGGCACGATGGTGTACCGTAGACATCTTTTCGTCGACATCCAACCGTATGTACCTTCTTGCTTTTGCTCTGCAGTTGGGCTTCTCTCAAGGCGTTGTTGGAGCGCCTTCATGCATAGTGAAGCGCTTTGGAGGTTTGGAGGATGGGAGAAACACATGGGCTTTCTATAGTGCTAAAGACACTACTACCATGATTTCTTATCCTGTGTTGTCGACTTTCCGGACTGCTGGCTTCGCGAAGTGGTTCGCGGAGAGCTTTTCGACATATCGGGGGCTTTCCAAGAAAGAGCATGATGTGAAGCTGTCATCTGGAAAAAGCCTTGGAAAGTCGGATGGCATCCGTCGAGAGGAAGTTTGGATCGAGACTCTCCTTTTTGGACACTTGGATGCCAGATTTGGCATGATCCAGCATGTGCAGGAGATTCTCACTGATGCCGAAGAAGTTGGTCTGGACGTCAAAGGTGCCAGGGCGATCGTTGATAAGATCATTACGCTGGGTGACAAATGGTTTGAGACCATAGCTTTCCCTGATGGTGACTTCTTCAAGGAGATGTTCCAGGATCCTGCTAATAAGGCTCAATTTGATTTGGATGAGACTACACAAAGCAGGAAGCAGTTCGTCCGGGAGAGAAACTTAGAAGAGTTAGCCATCATTGGGCTGAGGAACGACATTACCATCCTTGATAGGGAGGTCGCCAAGGCTAGGCAACGCCTTGAGCATTTGGAGGCACAAGTCGTAGCCAAGTGGGTTGCTATGACAAAGGCTCGCGACAGGGAGAGTGCTCTGATTTGCCAGGTTGTAGATGTCGATCAAGTTCTCTAAAGGAGGATTGAGGAGAACAAATGATGGCGAACCGCCTGGGATAAGCTTCCCAGTGTAAAAGAAGGATTACGGCATTCTCCAGCATCTCATGGCAAGTTCCTGAAGAAGCGTTCCATGGAAACTCTGACGGCTGAGGCCAAAAGTTTCCTCGAGGAGCTGAAACTTTGGCTGGAGTCCATTTTTGGTTGAACTTCTGATTTCTTCTTTTTTTTTTGGTACCACATATATTTTTTGGTACTTTTTTTTTGTAGTGTTTGTGAACACTTTCTTTTATTTTTTTGGTGCCACATGTATTTTTGGGTAATTTTTTTCGTTTTGTTTTCCCTACGCTCACTTAAATCTTTTTGTGATAAAAGCAATTGCTAAATGGAAATTGATCAAAAGTTTGTCATTTTGTGAAAATCAATTGTCAAATGATTTGTTTTGGCATGGGAGCCAGATTTTTTTTGTGGCATGAGAGACAATTTTGGCATGAGAACCGGTTTTGTGGCATTGATAGCCGAGTTTGTGGCATTGATAGCCGGTTTTGGTGGCATTGATAGCCGTTTTATGACATTGATAGCCGGTTTTGGTGGCATTGATAGCAGATTTTGGTGGCATTGATAGCCGGGTTTTTTGAAAGCCAGGTTTTGGTTTGTTGGCGTGAAAGCCGATTTTGTTTTGTGGCATTGATAGCCGATTTTTGTGGCATTTATAGCCGGTTTTGGTTTTAAAAAAATGCAAGTATCGACTAAAAGTCCCCTCCCTGCCGAATGGTTTTTGCAAGTATCGATGGAATGTCGTATCCTTGCTCATTCGGTTTCGAGTATCGATGGAATGTCACATCCTCACGGATTTGGGTGCAAGTATCGATGGAATGTCACTTCCTTGCTTTTCAAAAATTTTGGTTTTGCGGGTACTAACTTGATGTCGTTTCCCAATAATTTTTGAAATTTGTGGTTTTCTTGAACCTTTGGGTTATGGATATCAACTGCAATTTTGCCTCTCCACGATTTTAGGTTTTTTCGAACCTTTGAAACTTGGGTTGTGGATATCAACTGAAATGTTGGTCTCCAGGATTTAGGTTTTCTCGAACCTTTGAAATTTGGGTTGTGGATATCAACTGAAATGTTGCGTCTCCACGGTTTTTTTTTTTTTTTGTAAGGATCAACGAAATGTCGCTTCCTTGCAATTTTGGAAGTGTGGAATCATGTATTTGTCGGGGCTAACAAAGAGGATGCCAACTCCCGAGATCAGCTGTCTTTTTTCATTTGTCCTGGTTGCACTGTCAAAGTACATGTCCCAGGAGGCATTTTGTGAGGAAGTCTCCACATCGTAGACTGGTTCGTCTAAGAGATCATCTCTGAGCGGAGAATCTTTAGGCAATGGATGCTTTGCGAGAAAGTCCGCTAGAGCTTGGCCTTTGATTGCTTTTTGCGGTATATACCTAATATTAAATTGTGACAGAAGGATGGACCATTTTGCCAGTCGGGCATTGAGAGAACCTGCTTTTTTGACAAGGACCTTCAAGAGGTTGATCATCGAGACTAGGTAGACTGTGTTGGAAAGTAAGTAGTGACGTAGCTTTTGTACAGCGAACATCACTGCAAGGTATTCCTTTTCGACTGGAGAGTAGCGATGCTCTGCACCTACTAGCATGGGGCCGAGGTAGTATAGAGCAGCTTTTTTTCTTTCATCATTTTCTTGTGCAAGTAGAGCACCCGAGGTAGTATCTCTTGACTTGTAACTCCCATTTGCTTGCTTCTGATTGGGCCATCCAAAGAAATGAATTAATGACTGTAATAAAACTAGCCAATTAATTGCATTAATCCGAGCAGTTGAAGAGTCGCGGGCCATGCCATGTCTTTTGGAGTTCTTTTGGCGATGATCATCGATGGATCTACATGCTGATCAACATTAGATGACTATGTAACTTCAGACATTGATAGCTAATGATGGACAGCGCTTCTGCTCGGTTCTACCGAGGTCGGCGGACGTGGGAGTCCGTTTGGGTCCGACCCTTTCGTAACCGGGGGGCAGAGGCATGCATCAACATTTTTTTTGTGTGGGTGTGCCAGATTTTCTATTTTACTTGGAATTGCAAGTGGTGATCCGGAGATCAACCTTCGCAAGTAAAACAGAAATCAACTTCTTTCGAGTTTTCCATGCACATATATTTAAGAAAAGAGACATTTTTCTTGATTTGCCGTGAAACGCGATTTTTTTGGCATTTATTGCCGATTTTGGCGTTTATAGCCGATTTTAGCGTTTATAGCCGATTTTTGGCATTTATAGCCGATTTACAATTCTTATCAATAATGAAAGACAAGAGTTGTGATTTTTATCTCTTTTGGAAAAATACAAACTACAATGAAAGTAAGAAAAGGAGGATCTAACTTCTCAAGAGATTGTGGGGGACTCATTCAGATTGACGGTCGCAAGCCGTATGTGGACTTCGCCATCATCCATGCAGATGAGAACAGAGGATGCTCTTGATTCGCTTAGCTTGGCTATAACCTCAGGTTTTTAAAGGACAAAGACCAAAAGGAGGTCCTATGTCCAATAAAAAAACTAGTAGACGGGCTGAAAAGCCACGTCTAAGCCATTGGAGGCAGAAGGAGCTGGCAAGGACCTTGGGGGGAGGGGGGGTGAATAGGATGCTACTAAAAATTTAGACCACTTCTGAACATTTTGATTTTTAGGTGACTGATGCTTTGATGATGGTAAATTAGCTTGAGAAGAGAGAGAAATTCTAAGTTATACATTCAAAATCAAAAGACAACAACAAACTCTATTCAATCTCACACCCAACCATAAAGCCAACAATCATAAAAAGAAGGAAAAACACAAATCACCATAACACAACCAATTATAGTGGTTCGGCCAAATTGCCTACATCCACTCCCGGTACCCTTATCGGATTTCACTAATCAATTCAAGGTTTAGGATCACCTCAAACCTTACAACCTCATCACTATGCTTTTCGAGGATAAACATAAACCTTTACATCACAACAAGTGCTTTTTAAGGCTAAACACGAACCTTTACAACATAGATTTTTCTCTTAAGTAAAATGCCTATTTATACATGGATAAGAGAACAAATTGAACACAATGGTTTACCTCTGGATAGGCTGAATAGACAATGATAACTCAACTACTAGAAGCATGCATATGAATGATAATGTTTATGACTAATGCATGGACTAGAAAACACTCTTTCTCTTTTAAAAAGATGAAACTTCAAATGATGCAAAAGATGATAATCATATGTAAGAGAAAGAGTTGAATTACTCAACACATGTTTTTCTTTTTCAAAAGATCAAACTTGAAATAATAGATTTGAAAGTTAATGTTCAAAAACTCATGTGAATGAAAAGACATATGTTGATTTCATAATGCTAAAGGTTTTCAAAGATCAAAGCATGTTATGAAAAGAGACAACATCTTAAAAAGAGGGCTAACAATTTGATCATGCTTGAAAGAAAACAAAGATGAAAAATCTAAGCATGAAATAGAAGTAAAGATTTAGAAAGCACACCCATCTTAAGGATCAAAGATTGAAAAGTTGTAATGCCTCCATAATCCCTTTCGAAAAGCTCTCGAAAAGTTCCTCTCCTTTGGGCTCAAAAGTTCTAAAAAATTCAGCAACTTTCCCCAAGAGAAAGTCACTTTTTATAGAAAAAGTGTCCCCAATGGATAGCTATCGGCTAGCGACAACTTGGTGTCGGTCAACCGACAGCCTAACGGTCACAAGCCAACGGCTATAATTTTGAAAAAATTGCTGACCAAGAAACACTTGGCGGTTTGACCGACAACATCGGTCGACCGACACTGAACCGACACAGGAACCGATAGCACAAAGATGTTAAAAAAATCGCTGTCTATTTTTGGAACCGACAAGCTCTCGGTCTTACAATTCATGCACTGTCGGTTGACCGATAGGAACCGAGGAGCTGACTGACAAAGAAGATTTGAAAATGAAGCTCTCTGGAAAAGGAACCGATGGAGCCATCGGTTGGACTCGGTTCTTGTATCGGCTGACCGACAATAGCCGACAGACTGACCGACAGACTATACAATCAGAAATCCCGAAGTTCTAAAGGTTTTTCAAATAAAGACAAAGTTTATGATAGAAAGATATGCAAGAGGATCCTAAGAAGGAGAACATGAATGAGAGTGAGGTCAAGTTATGACAATGAATGCATCCAATCAAATTGCAACAAAATAAACACTCTAACAATCTCCCCCTTTGCAATTTGATGGCAACTCTAAGCTTGACACTCTCTCATACTCCAAGAACTAAAACACCAACTTCTTTGGACATTTAAGGGGCTTTGGATGCTTTGGGACTTTGGATATTTTGGAGCTTTGGAGTTTCCTTGCGAGAGCAACTAGACAAAGCTTCTCCCCCTCAATTTGATAGACCTTGATTCTACTCCCCCTCAAATTGAGACCACTTAATATCATTCTCTCCCCCTTTGACATCTAATTGCAAAGGATCTTGCCCATCTACAAGAAGACACAAACCTTGTCAGTAGCACCTGTTTATAAGAGGTATAATATAAAGGAAATGCAATAACAGGTGAATAGTCAACAAGATTTCAGATTTCAGGGCAAGGGCCAATGCCCAATTGATGTCTTAGTTTAATAAATCTTTCATTTCCAAGGGGTTTAGTAAATAGGTCAGCCAATTGAGAATCAGTTGGAACAAAAAGTAACTCAATAGAGCCTTGATCAGCATGATCACGCAAAAAAATGATAGCGAATGTCAATGTGTTTAGTGCGAGAATGCTGAACAGGATTTTTTGAATGCAAATGGCACTTGAGTTGTCACACATGATAGGTATACAATGTTGTGGAACATTATAATCTAACAAGGTTTGTTTCATCCACAACAATTGAGCACAACAGCTACCTGCAGCTATGTATTCAGCTTCTGCAGTAGACAGAGATACTGAATTTTGCTTTTTGCTATGCCAAGCTACTAAGCAGTTTCCTATGAAGTAGCAACATCCACTGGTGCTTTTCCTATCATCTATTGATCCTGCCCAATCAGCATCACTGTATCCAATTAATTGTAAAGATGAGTCACAAGGATACCAGATGCCATAATGAGATGTCCCATTGATATATTTAAAGATACGTTTAACAGCTTTAAGTGGGACTCACAAGGATCTGATTGATATCTAGCATAGATTCCAACACTAAAAGAGAGATCAGGTCTACTAGCAGTAAGATAGAGAAGGCTTCCTATCATACTACGATAGAGTTTTTGGTCTACTTTGGTACCTTTTAGCTCACTAGAAAGTTTTGAAGTAGATCCCATGGTGTTGCTATTAGGCTTAGAGGTTTCTAGACCAAACTTCTTAATGATTTCTAAGGCAAGTTTGGACTGGCTAAGAAAAATTCACTTCTCGGTTTGGTTAACTTGGAGACCTAGGAAGAATTGCAGGGGACCGACTAGACTCATCTCAAAGGTAGAACTCATTAATTTTGAAAATCCTTGAGCCAATTTTTCTGAAGTGGATCCAAACACTATATCATCAACATAGATTTGAGCTACAAGAATGTCTTGATCAATTTTCTTGATAAACAGAGTCTTATCAACTTTCCCACAATCAAAATCATTTTCAACCAGATGATTTGTGAGCTTTTCATACCAAGCCCTTTGTGCTTGTTTTAATCCATAAAGAGCTTTCTTGAGTTTGTAGACATACTCAGGATGATGAGGGTCCTCAAAGCCTTCTGGTTGAGTAACATAAACATCTTCTTCAATTTCTCCATTCAGGAAGGCACTTTTGACATCCATCTGAAAAAGTTTCATTCTCATGCTACTCGCATAACTCAATAGGATTCTTATGGACTCCAAACGGGCTACAGGAGCAAAAGTTTCTTCAAAATCAATTCCTTCTATTTGGGCATATCCTTTTGCTACTAGTCTTGCCTTGTTTCTCACAACATTTCCAGACTCATCTGATTTGTTCTTGTAAATCCACTTAGTGCCAATGGGATTTTTCTCTATAGGTAATGGAACAAGATCCCAAACATCATTTTTCTTAAATTGATTCAATTCTTCTTGCATAGCTTCCATCCATTCTGATTTTGATTCAGCCTCAGAAAAATTCTTGGGCTCCATTTGAGAGACAAAGGAGTAATCAGCACATAAATTATGAACTTGTCTCCGGGTCATGACCCCACTACTGATATCTCCAATAATATTCTCCAATGTATGATCTTTCATAATTTTGGTTGGAACTGTAGCTTTGGATGGAATGATATCACTTTCGTCTTTAGGAATTGGTTGATCAGTATCAGATTCAACTTCATCATCATCTTGAAGAGTTCTTCCAATTTGATTCATATCATCGATGACAACATGAGCTGACTCCAATATGGTCATGGTTCTATGATTAAATACTCTGTAAGCTTTGCTCCTTTCAGAATAGCCTAGGAAAATTCCTTCATCAGATTTAGGCTCAAATTTCTCCAACCGCTCCCTATCGCTTAGAATATAACATTTGCTTCCGAACACTTTCAAATACCCCAAATTAGGTTTTCTTTCAAAATAAAGTTCATATGGGGTCTTGTTGGTATTCTTAGTGAGATATACTCTATTTATAAGATAGCAGGCGGGGGTGCATTTGAATGCACCAATAATAGCGGTCACCACAGTCTCCACCATAAATGATAAGCTTGTTCTCGATCGCCGTTGCAGTATGGCTGTCCCTAGGTGTAGGAAGGTCTCCCTTAACCTCTGGAGAAATCCACTTCATGGTCTTAAGGTCTAGAACATGCACATCATTCAAGTAATGACTCAAATTGAAATGAATGTGAAGATATAGAAGACATGGTTTTGTCAACCTGACATTATGGTTAGTTCTGATTAACTTACGGGGTCTCTCTTTGATGTTTATTTCTACAAACCCGACTTGGAAAGACAGGTGAGAATGTGAGATACCCAACATCGAATGATCACACCGCCATAAATTTTTATTGCAGAAAAGTAGAACACTCACAAAGATATCTCAAGTAAAAAGAGGAAACAGAAAATGATATTGACTTTTGGTTATGATAAGAGAGCATAAAAAACACAAGTGAGGCAAAAAATAAAAGCTTTTTCACTAGAATTGAAGGATCTATTCTCTAGAAATATCTTTTCCTACTTCATTAAAATAGAAAACACTCATTAAACAACTCAAATATATATAAAAAAGGAATCTTAATCTTACAATGATTTTAACATAAGATTAACAGATGTAGGGAAGGGACTAGGACAATAGAGCAAATAACAAGCAACTACCAAAGTTGAGAGCAAACCAAAATCACAAAAGAAGCAAGTTCTCATATTACCTTGAAGGACAATAGGTTAGTATATAAGAGACTAAACAAAAGAAAAAAACAGAACCAAAAAAGAAAAAAAAGGAACTGAAGAGACACCTGTAACTACCAAAAGAAAGAAAAATAAGTATACAGAATTATGCAAAACTGCAGACAACAACAGTAACATTGCAGGAAATAAAATTGACCAAATATACTACATCAAGAATGCTAAGATAAAAAGGAAAAATTCATTTAAGAAAAAACAATACTTCTGAAAATAGAAAAGTCTGTGAAATGAAAAGGAAGGAATTGAAATGAAAAGGCATATGGAAAAATTAATCAAAGAGAAAATGATGGGTTTGAACAAACATACCTCAAAAACATAGACTACCCCATTTGAGTAGCAGGCAGAATGACCCCATCTCTCAGAAGGATTGAAACCCAAAACCTTTGGATACAGCCACATTGCATTCTTCTTCACAACTTCTCCACCCAAAGAACCCATCTCTTCAAACCCCACCAGATTGAATAAAACAACGGCCCTTGTAACAATTCAAGACCAGCAGCCCCATTTTGTATTGAAAAAGGGTGCAAGGCAGATGGGTGAAAAGTACAGGAACAACCAACTCAAGTCAAACATTACAGACATCTGTAGTAGACAAGAAATGATGGGTGTTTTCTCATCAATAGTTTTGATTTTAACTAGCACTCGATCACCCAAGGGCTTGATGGATGTGTACTGCAGTGAACATAACCAAGAGAATGAATCAACACAGCTCTAAGGCAAAAAAGCATAAAGAAAAAAAAACCCAAAGCCCTTAATACATTACACACATCTTCAGGCTGAGAATCCCACAAATCCCAACTAAACCTCTGGTCATTAACAAGCAGAAAACAAACAATCCGAAGACAAAAAATAAATTAAAAAAAAACCCATCCACATAAAAAAAAACCAAGAATTATACACAATTCTTCGACAGCACTGAAAAACCAATCAAAGAACAATCTTAAGCAATTCAATTCCCCATCCCCTCATATCTCTCCATCAATACTATCCAAAAAAAATTAATAAATAAATAAACAAAACCAAACAAACAACATAAACAAAATCCTAATTAAGCAGCTAAAACACAGACAACTTACATATACACATATATACATAAACGAAATCTATAACAGACCGTCGTCTCAGACTCCTTCAAATGGGGAAAAGGACCATTTCCTTGTTCAGACAGCAGCTGACGAAACCAAAGAGGGTTTGGTGAGAGCTAGGGTTTCCTACACTCAATACACAAAAAAGCAAGAGCAAGAGAATGGAAAAAAAATGTAAGTACTTACGTATATAAATTGGGAAAAAGAGAGAGAAATAGAGAGTGAGAGAGAGGAAGAGGGAAAGGGAGGGAGAGAGAGAGAACCGGTGGCGGCTCCGGCGCAGGCGGGCTCCGGCGGTGGCGTCGCTGGTGTGGCGGGACAGTGGAGAGCGCACGGGAGGACACAGTGCAGAGAGAAATAGAGAGAGGGGGATAGGGAGAGAGAGAGCAAAGTAGAGCAAAGAGCGAGAGAAGAGAGGGCGCAGAGAAGAGCAGAGAGCGATTGCAGAAAGAGAGCGCAGAGAGCCTAAGCGAGAGAGAGAAATAGCAGAGAGAGCGAAAAAGAGAGCGAAAAGAGGGCTTTTGGAGGCTAGGGCTTTCAGAGGCGGGAGGGGAAAAAATGTGGGAAACTTACCGACGTTTAATTTTCGTCGGAAAAAATGATTTTCGTCGGAAAAAATTATTTTATTTTTATTATTTAAAATAAGGAAAAAAGTCTATCAATCTTTACCCTACGTTTTTTTTCGTCGGTAAAAAATTTATCGGTAAAGGACCCTGATTTTTAATTTCCCTAAACATAAAATTAAACATTACCAACATTTTTCAAAAAACTTGGCTAAAAGTTTATTTTACCGACGTCATATAAATCATTGATAATAGTCTCTGATAGTTTTACCGACGTAAAATAAAAATAAAAAATGATTTTCCAACACTTAGGGCCTGTTTCTATACTAGAATTCATGTCTGGGAATTTCAAATGCTGGCATTTGAAATACTGCCAAATTCTAGAATCCCGAAGTCCTTGTTTCATTGAAAGGCCTAAATTCCTGTCTGAGAATTTCAAATTCCTTGACTCCACAAATTCCCTGTTTCATAGCTAGAATAATTTCTACTTGGAATTAGAACCCTCTATGTATTAGTACTGTACAAATTCAAGTGTAAATTCATTATTTCTTGGAATTTCAAAAGCCAACGGATTCTTGTAATGAAACACAGAATTCCTGACAGGAATTCTAAATTCCAAGACACCCTAAATTCTTGTCAAGAATTGTTCTAAAGAAACAGGGCCTTAGGCTCGGAAACGGCCCATCGAGGGTCCGGAACGTGAAACTACCCCTAGAAAAATCGAAAAACAGCACAAGCACCTCGCTCGAGGCGAAATTAACTTGCAGGAACTGACATCTCGTAAATCGGACCTAAAAACATTGGATTCTTAACACTTAGGCCCTGTTTCTTTAGTGGAATTTCTGCCAGGAATTCACCATGTCCAGGAATTCCTGGACATGATGTGACAGGCTATCCCCTAGAATTTCTGAACTCTATGTTTCTTTTCTAGCATTTCTGGATTCCAATCACCTTTTGACCTTTGGGAATCCATAAATTCCACTCCCTATGCATTTTTGTGGAATTCATGGATGCTCAAGCCCAAATGGGCATCCAGAAATTCCACTTTGTCTGAGAATTTAGGAATTCCCCAGACAGGAATTCCTGAAATTCCACCAAAGAAACGGGCCCTATGTTTCTTTACTAGAAGTCATAGAATGCATGTCTGGTTGTTTGGGAATTTCAAATCCTGGTATTTGAAATGCTACCAAATTCTGGAATTCTAAATTCGTTGTTTCATTCATTGCCTAAATTCCTACCTGAGCTCCCGGAATGCCGTCGTCCCTCTCCCGGAATTTATGTGCCAAGTGAGATTTCCAAATCCTACTTGTTAAAGTGGTTTTTCAAATGCCGAATTTTTTGGAATTTGAAACGCTTGGAATTTCAAATACCCATAAATTCTGTGGGAATTCTGGTAATGAAACACAGAATTCCTTTTCCTGACAGGAATTCTGAATTCCTAGACAACCTGAATTCTTGTCAGGAATTCTAGTAAGTGAACAGACCCTTAGTTTCAGTTTGGCATCTCTACTTTTCGCCTCTTATTGGCTTAAACTAATTGAATCCAGTTTTAGCATGTTTGGTTGAAGCTTTTACTGTGTCCATTTCAAATGCCATCACTACAAGAAACTGAACTTTTTGTGACGAAATTTTTTGTCGCCAAAAGTCCCATTTTCGTCGGCAAAAGTATTTACCGACGAAACTTTTTTCGTCAGGCATATGTCTGCAAAAGATGGTCAGCAAAGACTTTTCCCGTAGAAATTAATTTTCGTCGGCAAAAATACACTTTTTACCGATGATTTTTTAAGTTTACCGACATTTTTTTTCTTCGGCAAAATAATTTTATTTTTCATTTGAATTTTTAGTTTTAATTTTGCCTACGAAAATAAGCGTCGGCAAAATCATTTTATTTTTTATTTGAATTTTTAGTTTTAATTTTGCCGACGAAAATATGCGTCGGGAAAATCATTTTATTTTTTATTTAAATTTTTAGTTTTAATTTTGCCGATGGAAATTTCAGTAAGCAAAATCACTTTATTTTTTTTTTGAATTTTTAGTTTTAATTTGCCGACGAAAATATGTGTCGACAAAATCACTTTGTTCTTTATTTGAATTTTTAGTTTTAAGTTTGCTGACGAAAATTGTTGTCGGCAAAATCACTTTATTTTTTTTTTCAATTTTTAGTTTTAATTTTGCCGACGAAAATGTTCGTCGGCAAAATCCTTTTATTTATTTTTTTAATTTTTAGTTTTAATTTTGTCGACAAAAATAATCGTCGGTAAAATCATTTTATATTTTTTTTAATTTTTAGTTTTGCTTTTGCCGACGCAAATTTTCGTCGGCAAATGCCTTTTTTTTAAATATTATATTTAATTTTTCTTTATTATTTTAATGTAAACCTGTTTATACACCTGTATAAAACATAAACCTGTTCATATTCCTATATTCAACATAAAAAATTCAATTAAACAAATGTTACAAAATAAAAAAACAACCATCTATGTTGGAAAATCCTATGTTTTTTGTTCTAATATTCTAACCGGGAGTCCTATCTGAGAACCGTCAGTTCGTACGAGTTACGCTACCCTCGAGCGAAGTGCTCGTGTCGATTTCTGATTTTTCCTGCGGCCGTTTCCTGTTCCGGGCCTCCGGCAGGCACTTTTCGAGCCTAAGTATTGTAAAATCCCATATTTCGCACGTATTTCTCTAACCGGGAGTCCTATTTGCGAACCGTCAGTTCCTACAAGTTACTCTACCCTCGAGCGAAGTGCTCGTGCCAGTTTTTGATTTTTCCCGCGGCCGTTTCCCATTCCGGGCCCCCGGCGGACCATTTTCAAGCCTAAGTGTTGGAAAATCCTATGTTTTTTCTTCTAATTCTCTAACAGGGAGTCCTATCTGCGAACCATCAGTTCCTACGAGTTACTCTACCCTCAAGCGAAGTGCTCGTGCCGGTTTTCGATTTTTCCCGCGCCCGACCCCCGACGGGCCGTCTTCGAGCCTACGTGTTTGAAAATCCCATGTTTCGCTCGTAATTCTCTAACCAGAAGTTCTATTTGCGAACCGTCAGTTCCTACGAGTTACTCTTCCCTCGAGCGAACTGCTCGTGCCGGTTTCCAAATTTTCCCGCGGTCGTTTCCCATTTCGGGCGCCCGGCGGACCCTTTTTGAGCCTAAGTGTTGGAAAATCCTATGTTTTTTCTTCTAATTCTCTAACCGGGAGTCCTATCTGCGAACCGTCAGTTCCTATGAGTTACTCAACCCTCAAGCGAAGTACCCGTGGCGATTTTTGATTTTTCCCGTGGCCGTTTCCTGTTCCGTGCCCCGGCGGGCAGTTTTTGAGCCTAGGTGTTGGAAAATCCCATGTTAGGCTCGTAATTCTCTAACCGGGAGTCCTATTTGCGAACCGTCAATTCCTACGAGTTACTCTACCCTCAAGCGAAGTGCTCGTGCCGGTTTCAAAATTTTACCGCAGCCGTTTCCCATTATGGCCCCCGGCAGGTCGTTTTCGAGCGTAAGTGTTGGAAAATCCTTTCCTTATTCTTCTAATTCTCTAACTGGGAGTCCTATCTACGAACCGTCTGTTCCTACGACTTACTCTACCCTCGAGCGAAGTGCTCGTGATGGTTTCCAATTCTTCCCGCAGCCGTTTCTCGTTCTGGGCCCCCGGCAGGTTGTTTTCGAGCCTAAGTGCTGGACAATCCTATGTTTATTCTTCTAATTCTCTAACCGGGAGTCCTATCTGCGAACCGTCAGTTCCTACGAGTTACTCTACCCTCGAGCGAAGTACTCATGCCGATTTCTGATTTTTCCTGCGGCCGTTTCTCGTTCCGGGCCCCCGACGGGCCGTTTTAGAGCCAAAGTGTTGTAAAATCTCATGTTTCGCACGTAATTTTCTAACCGGGAGTCCTATTTGCGAACCGTCAGTTCCTACAAGTTACTCTACCCTCGAGCGAATTGCTTGTGTCGGTTTCCGATTTTTCCCGCGGACCGTTTTCGAGCCTAAGTGTTGGAAAATCCCATTTTTCTGCCGTAATTCTCTAACCGGGAGTCCTATTTGCGAACCGTCCGATCCTAGAAGTTACCCTACCCTAGAGCGAAGTGCTCGTGCCGGTTTCTGATTTTTCCCATGGCCGTTTCCCATTCTGGGCCCCCGGCGGGCCATTTTCGAGCCTAAGTGTTGCAAAATCCCATGTTTTGCACGTAATTCTCAAACCGGGAGTCCTATTTGCAAACCGTCAGTTCCTACAAGTTACTCTACCATCAAGCAAAGTGCTTGTGTCGGTTTTTTATTTTTCCTGCAGCCGTTTCCCGTTCCGGGCCCCCAACGGGCCGTCTTCGAGCCTAAGTGTTTGAAATCCCATGTTTCGCACGTAATTCTCTAACCGGGAGTCATATTTGCGAACCATCAGTTCCTACGAGTTACTCTTCCCTCGAGCGAAGTATTCGTCGCAGTTTTCGATTTTTACCGCTGTTGTTTCCCATTCCGGGCCCCCGGCGGGCCTGTTAAGTGCCTAAGTGTTGGAAAATCCTATGTTTTCTCTTCTAATTCTCTAACCGGGAGTCCTATCTGCGAACCGTGAGTTCCTACGAGTTACTATACCATCGAGCGAAGTGTTCTTGTCGATTTCTGATTTTTCCCGCGGCCGTTTTTCATTCCGGGTCCCCGGCGTGCCGTTTTCGAGCCTAAGTGTTGTAAAATCCCATATTTCGTACGTAATTCTCTAACCGGGAGTCCTATTTGCAAACCGTCAGTTCCTACAAGTTACTCTACCCCCGTGCAAAGTGCTCGTACTGGTTTCGACTTTTCCCGCAGCCGTTTACCTTTCCGGGCCCCTAGCGGACCGTTTTCGAGCCTAAGTGTTGGAAAATCCTAAGTTTTTTTCTTCTAATTCTCTAACCAGGAGTCCTATCTGCAAACCATCAGTTCCTACGAGTTACTCTACCCTCGAGCGAAGTGCTCTTGACGATTTCTGGTTTTTTCCGCAGTCATTTCCCATTTCGGGCCCCCGGCGGGCCATTTTCGAGCCTAGGTGTTGTAAAATCCCATGTTTTGCACGTAATTCTCTAACCTGGAGTCCTATTTGCGAACCGTCAGTTCCTACAAGTTACACTACCCACGAGAGAACTGCTCGTGCCGGTTTTTGATTTTTCCAGCGGCCGTTTCCCGTTCAGGGCCCCCGGCGGACCGTTTGCGAGCCTAAGTGTTGGGAAATCCCATTTTTTTGCCGTAATTCTCTAACCGGGAGTCCTATTTGCAAACCATCATATCCTACAAGTTACTCTACCATCGAGCGAAGTGCTCGTGCCAGTTTCTGATTTTTCCTGCGGCAGTTTCCGATTCCAGGCCCCCGGTGGGCCGTTTTCGAGCCTAAGTGTTGTAAAATCCCATGTTTTGCACGTAATTCTCTAACTGGGAGTCCTATTCGCGAACCGTCAGTTCCTACAAGTTACTCTACCACCGAGCGAAATGCTTGAGCCGGTTTTTGATTTTTCCCGCAACCGTTTCCCATTACGGGCCCCCGACGGGCCGTCTTCGAGCCAAAGTGTTTGAAAATCCCAGGTTTCGCTCGTAATTCTCTAACCGGGAGTCCTATTTGCGAACCGTCAGTTCCTACGAGTTACTCTTCCCTCGAGCGAAGTGCACGTGCTAGTTCCCAATTTTTCCCGTGGATGTTTCACGTTCCGGGCCCTCGGCAGGCCGTTAAAGAGCCTAAGTGTTGGAAAATCCTATGTTTTTTCTTCTAATTCTCTAACCGGGAGTCCTATCCGCGAACCGTAAGTTCCTACGAGTTACTCTACCCTCGAGCGAAGTGCTTGTTTCAATTTCTGATTTTTCCTGAGGCCGTTTCCCGTTCCGGGCCCCCGGCGGGCCGTTTTCGAGCGCCTAGTGTTGTAAAATCCCATGTTTCGCACGTAATTCTCTAACCGGGAGTACTATTTGCGAACCGTCAGTTCCTACAAGTTACTCTACCCTCGAGCGAAGTGCTCGTGCATGTTTCCATTTTTTCCCGCGGCCGTTTCCCATTCCGGGCCACCGGCGGACCGTTTTCGAGCCTAAGTGTTGGGAAAATCCTATGTTTTTTCTTCTAATTCTCTAACCGGAAGTCCTATCTGCGAACCGTCAGTTCATACGAGTTACTCTACCTTCGAGCGAAGGGCTCGTACCGATTTCCAATTTTTCCCGCGGCCGTTTCCCATTCCGGACCCTCGGCGAGCTGTTTTCGAGCCCAAGTGTTGGAAAATCCCATGTTACGCTCATAATTCTCTAACCCGGAGTCCTACTTGCGAACAGTCAGTTCCTACGAGTTACTCTACCCTCGAGCGAAGTGCTCGTGATGGTTTCCAATTTTTCCCGCAGCCGTTTCCCGTTCTGGGCCCCCGGCAGGTCGTTTTCGAGCCTTAGTGTTGGAAAATCCTATGTTTATTCTTCTAATTCTCTAACAGGGAGTCCTATCTGCGAACCGTCAGTTCCTACGAGTTTCTCTACCCTCGAGCGAAGTGCTCGTGCCGATCTCTGATTTTTCCGGCGGCCGTTTTCCATTCCGGGCTCCCGACGGGCCGTTTTAGAGCCTAAGTGTTGTAAAATCCCATGTTTCGCACGTAATTCTCTAACCGGGAGTCCTATTTGCGAACCATCAGTTCCTATGAGTTACTCTACCCTCGAGCGAAGTTCCCGTGCCAGTTTTTGATTTTTTAGCGGCTGTTTCACGTTCCTGGCCCCCGGCGGGCCGCTAAAGAGCCTAAGTGTTGGAAAATCCTATGTTTTTTCTTCTAATTCTCTAACCGGGAGTCCTATCTGCGAACGGTCTTTTCCTACGAGTTACTCTACCCTCGAGTGAGGTGCCCGTGCCGGTTTCCGATTTTTCCCTCTATCGTTTCCCGTTCCGGGCCCCTGGCGGGCTGTTTTCGAGCCCAAGTGTTGGAAAATCCCATGTTTCGCTCATAATTCTCTAACCGATAGTGCTATTTGTGAACCGTCAGTTCCTATGAGTTACTCTACCCTCGAGCGAAGTGCTCGTGCAGGTTTCCAATTTTTCCGGTGGCCGTTTCCCATTCTGGGCCCCCGGCAGGCCATTTTCAAGCCTAAGTGTTTGAAAATCTTATGTTTTCGCTTCTGATTCTCTAACCGGGAGTCCTATCTGCGAACCTTCGGTTCCTACAAGTTACTCTACCCTCGACCACTTCAAAATGGTCTGCCATAGCTGGCTTGTTATAGACTGAGTAAAAGAAGCCAATGGTTCAAATTCAAAATGGTAATGCTAAGTATTGCATGGCCAGGATCTAGCACTCTTGGCTGTTCTATGGGTATGATTTTTCCAGCATAGGCAAATTAGATTGATGATTTCAAGTCCAGATCACCGGCCATGGACCTCCACTTGATAAGAGCAAAATAGCTATTCATAACCTTGGGTTTGGTGGAGTGTTGATGAACTTTGAAACTTGAGCAATTCAGAAGGTCAATGAGTCGAGTAACTTAGGCAAGTTAGGCTGAGTAGTCTGTTGGGTTCATTCTAGTTGCTCCACTCTGTAACCTACCTAGTTGCGTTGAATTAGCCCAAGTTAGGGAAAGTCAGAACTCAAAACAAGTTTTCAAACTATGGCTTGGTATTAATTCCTCTAGTATGTATAATAGGAGTAGTGTTACTTACCATGTTATTGAGAGCAGTATCCAGGAGAAGAAACACAGCATTAAGACTATGCATGCACCCCATTAACTGCCAAGAGTGTTCAACAGAACATTAGAGGGTATAACTAAAATAAAAGGAATTGATTCCAAGATACAGACAAACAGGAAGGAAAATGATGAAAGCAGCTGCTGTAAAATTGAACACTACTGCGGAAAATAGTTCTTCATTCTCATCCTGGTTAAGTAAGTAGTTTCAAATGATAATTACTTTTAGATCTATAGTTTTTATGTTTTTGCCACAATGTATGGAAGAAGATGAAAGCTTTGAGGAAGCATCCATGACTGAAATAGATAAAGCTAAGCTTAAAAAATTACATTTGGTTTCATACGGGTACTGTAGTCATTTGATAAGTCACCTGAACATTTTTAAGTTAGATTGGTTGGCTAAGGATTTTGAACAAAAGACTTATGAAAATGGTCATTAGGGGCCTGTTGCTGAATAGACTTATTCTTGGACTAGCTCATGTTCAATGTTCTACACATGATGAACGAAATGGCAGAGTTTTTATGCTACGTGATGTTCATGAGGGGCCTGCTGCTGAATAGACTTGATTTCACACATGCCACAAATGTTCCTATAGAGTCAAAGACAACTCTATCAGTCTTTGCACAAGTAACCCTATCAAGGCTCAAATCTGAATGAGGGTAACACATGAGAAAGTAGGAATGAAAATTATAAACCATGTTGAAATGACACGAACCTCATATCTATGTCGATGTCTCTCATCTACATAATTCACATTGCCATATCTAAAAGAAAGAAAAAGAAAACTAAACAAACTAATTCAACAATGCCATATCTACAAATTATAAGCTTTTCAACTATGCCATGTCCTCATCATATCCCATCATAAATAGGCAACATAACAAACTAAACAAACTAATTCACCATTTCCCCTAGTAGCAGTAATTGCTTTTTGAACTTTTTTCTCCAGCTATTTGTTTTTCTTTCCCTGTTCATAGACCGCAACCTTAAATGTATCTTGCATATCAGCCAATAAAAACAAGTTTAATGGGTGCCAATATAACAGCTAGACCTTCATTAATCACCAACCTTGCCCAAAATTGCAAACCGTCAGTTCCTACAAGTTACTCTACCCTCGAGCGAAGTGCTCGTGCGGTTTTTCCAATTTTCCGGCGGCCGATTCCTGTTTCTGGACCCCCGGCGGGCCGTTTTCGAGCCTTAAGTGTAGGAAAATCCTATTTTCGCTCGTAATTCTCTAACCGGGAGTCCTAATTGCGAACCATCAATTCCCACAAGTTACTCAACCCTCAGCGAAGTGCTCGTGCCGGTTTCCCTTTTTTTCCGGCGGGCCGATTCCCGTTTCGGACCCCCGGCGGGCCGTTTTTGAGCCTAAATTGTTTGAAAATCCCATGTGTCCCTCATAATTCTCTAACGGGAGTCCTAATTGCAAATCGTCAGTTCCTACAAGTTACTATATCCTCGAACGAAGTGCTCGTGCTGGTTTCCCAATTTTCCAGCGGCCCGATTCCCATTCCGGACCCCCTGCGGGCCGTTTTCGAGCTAGAGTGTTGAAAAACCCCATGTTTCGCTCGTAATTCTCTAACCGGGACTCCTATTTGCGAACCAGTTGTAGTTGAAATAAAAATTATCATACATTTAGTCCTATTTACCCTCTGTATTTTCCTTCCCCAACTCATATCAGAATCACAAATTCTAGGCATGTTAAATGAGTTTCAACTCCATTTAGGCCCCTAAAAATGACCATAAACTACGAGAATGTGCCCCAAAACACTAAAATTAAATTAGAAACAACCTAATATTACAAATCTCATGTCCATATTTAAAGAAAAAAAAAACACATGAGGCTTGACTTTTAGAAATGAGCACCTTCAAACCATATGACATCTTTACAGAAGAGGGTGTCGGTTAAATATACCTGATAGAAATGATCTCTGGGAATCCTATAGAGTAGCTTGCCATTGAAAGACCATATGTTGAATCCATTTTCCATCTCATGAACTGAAGCAACAGAGGTTGAAACGTATCTGCAAGCAGAAACAGCTCGTTAGAACAAAGCATCCTCGAGAGTATGCTGCTGCCATTGCAAATTCAGTGGTCACACTCCCTAATTCCTATAGAATTCCTAATAGAAAACCATCTTTAATTGAAGGGGCTAAGTAATTGACTATAGGTGGAAATCTACCAGGGACAATCAACATGTTCCCTTTCCACAAGAATAATTAACCAACCTTCACCCCATGAAACAAACCTTAGGAATCTAGTGTGAATTTTTCAAACCTCAAAGAAACGGCATGGGAGTTTTGATGAACACGGAGTCGTGCTTCATTTTTTATAGTTCTAGTACTCACACAATTGACTCAAGACTCAAAACCTGCAACTCCCATTATATCTGTAGCCAAATTCTAGTTATCAATTATCACATTCATAATTTAGGGTCTATTTGTTTGTCATGGAATAAAATAAAGATAAGAGTAGCTACATCTCCATTTTGCTTTCTACAACTAGCTGAGTCTACAAGTTGAACTGAGTCCGACCAACTTGGTTGGATATTGAGCCCAGTTAGGACTTTAAGTTTTAAAACATTGGCCTTCCCGATGGGTTATGGCTCACATGATTTTATTCCCTGGCCCGTGGACGAATTTGGGCATGCAGCAGGCTGGCCTGGGGCAATAAGAATGTTCCTACAACCTGTACGAATATACCACAAAAATTCTACTGCTGCACACAGTAAGATACAGTAAGATCATGTGAGAATCCAACTTTACAAGAAACTAAACTAACCCCTACAAAACAGATATTATGTTCTTCCCAATCCAAGCAAAATATTTATCATCTTTTTCCGCCTAAGCACTTGCAGAATACGACTAATCCACTTTCAATAGACAAGATAAGATCTTTCTTAAGCTATCACCTAGACCAATGGTGTATAACCAAACAAAAGATATGCATAATATGGAAAGTCATCAACAGGTTGGCCTTTGGCTGGGCCTCCATAAACCAAATATGTGAGTAACAATATTTATTTTTTTATAACCAACCTGTGAGTTACATTGATAATAGGATAAAATTTTGGGCCTCAATAGAAAAGCCAAAAATACCAAACTCTGAATGCAACCTGTTCAGCTGCAATTTAACTTGAGCCCAGACCCAACCCATGCATATGACCTGAACTGGACCATTTCCAAGCAAACCAGTTTAAATTGGACCAATATGGCCCCCATTGAAGTCAAACACAATAGTAGCACACATACTAAAGAAGTCAACATCCCATTTCAAAATAAATAAAATATAAAGAAGTCAAAATCCCGTTTAAAAAAAATAAAAAATAAAGATGTCAAAATTCATCCGCATTCCCCTCGAAGGTCCGTCATAACTTTTCCAGATCTCACATCAAAAATGTGAGCACAACCCTCTGAAATCAAAATACTCTTATGAACAACAATTTTCCAAGTGAATAATAAAAAACTAAGCATTTAGGAGAATGGTTGTTTACATGTGTGTCATGATGGTTGCTAGGGTCATGACTACTGTAAGTAACCAAGTACTTTTCCCCGGGGAGAGAAATCAATAAGTTTAATTACCTGTAGTTAGTTGCACCAATATTTAGAATAAGTCCCATATCCATAATATATGAGATCAAGGAGTAAACAGTAAAGTCTCCCCTACATGTTCTTTTGAAGAACACCACTTTTAAGACAGTTATGAAGTTAAATGTGATAATTACATGAAGGAAATGAGAAAAGAGCAAGGGAAAACTTTTTTACGAACTCAGAAGTATTTAGCATCTAATAAGAGTCTCACAAGGAAGAAATCCAACTAATTGAAAAGCTGTACCATCTTGTGGACAACAAATGTGTTGTGCACTAGGGTTGTAAAAGACTGAAGCTAAAGCAACACATAAAATACACAATGTGCAATAAATAGGAGTGAAGAGGAAAGTTATCATAGGAATAATGTTTATTGATATAACCTTTGTTTTCTACAATCATTTCAAGATATGACTTTGTAATCCACAGTCCCTTTATACCAACCTTGAAGCTTCGACCCCAATTACCTACATTGTGAACAAGATGAAGATCCAATTGTTTACATCTTGATTCTTTATAAATATAAGGAATGAAACATAACTAATACATGTTTACGTGATTAACCTAGTAATATACGGCTCATAAGACAGCACAATAGGGAGATCACTAGAAAGTTGAAACAACTGTATTCTATAAAGGGAAATTTACCAAAAATAAAATATATTAACTATACGAAGTATTAACATAAACCCGAATGTTTAGTTTACTATCACAATATATTAAATATACAAAGTATTAACATAAATTGATACTTTTATTTATTTTATTACCTATGGGCCTAGGTGAGCGCCCCACCACCCAGAGTCGCATCATTGATCTCCAGTAGCTGTGCCATCACCAGCAGAAGTGGTCCCCCTCGTGATGCCCAATAAGCCGGTCATATCTATCCCTGCTACAGATGCCAACTTCTAAACAAGGGCCTCAAGTGCACGATATTTCCTATCCTGCTCAGCCATCCTCCTTGTCCTGCTCAGCCACCCTCTTGTCCTGCTCAGCCTACTTAGCTACTTGCTCCCGCAAGGCAATTACCCTCAGAATGCGACGCCCGAGACTGTGTGGAGGATGAAGAGGACCTCGTATATATTCCATATCCATTTTAGTATCCAAACCTCTTCCTAAGCACATCAACAGCAATCTGCTCCTCACTCATCGGAGTTGTGACAGAGGACTGCGACTGCTCTTCAATCCGCTGCACTAAGGCATCCTGCCATTTAGAACAATAAGGGATTTAGAATGCTTATGTGGCATTATTATTCGATTTTTAATTTATTTATTTTCACACGTACATGTCTCCTGCTCAGCCACCTCGTTTACCCACTCATTACTCTTTTGTCTGTAGTGGGTGTCGCGGAAGAACTGAGTAATAAGCGGCGCCTGACTGGCATTTTGTGACATCTGTTATTTGAAATAGGTTTGTATTAGATATAAACATAGCTACATATTGATAATTTAATAACTTAATGCAGTTTTGTCATATGAATATATTAGTACCATCATAGACATCCTCGATGTGAATGACCTGGAGCCACTAGTGTGATTGTATGGCAACTTGGCTTGACTCTCCTGAGCCTTTTTAGACGTCGCCTACATACAAAAACATTAATACAATAGCAATCATTTATAAAATCATTACTAATAGAATTACGTTGGAATATAATTAATTGTTGTAGATAACATCCCGAAGTTCCCTTCCAAGCTGGTGATTCCCAACAATGTTAGAACATAAGCTGCCAATCGCTGGATCACAACCAAGTGCGGGTGGTCCTGGGGTCGGGGAACCCCCTGCTCCAACAACTCGAGGTAGTGACAGTGCAGCTACTACTTCCAACCCTTGTACAAAGTTCCGCATTGGCGGTCAATGTCCGCCTTGATCTGCATATCACCCTCGTAGTCCCCGATATCAAATAATTGCTGCAATTAGGGGAGAGCCATATAAAGATTAGTAATAATAAATATAATCAAATATTGTAATGAGGAGCACAACTATAATAATTTGGGGTACATATTTCTTGTTTCAGTTTACCTGAACTGCAGCAATAACGGCAAGCTTGATCCCACTGTCAAGCTTCTTCCAACCATGGGGCCTTATTGGGGCAACCTCTCTAATGGCTAACCCAAGATGGTTAACCAGTAATGGGGCATGCTCCCCTTCTGGTCCATGACTAGAGATGGGGATCTGAACTGGGATGTTATGACCCAGCTGTCTCCTAAGCGTCGTCGCATTCTTCCCTCGCGTAATACCCCTTACATGGTTCGGTTGCGAAGAGGGTGGGGCTGACGTTGTTAAGATGACAATGCTAAATGAGTTAGTGAAGACAAATCATTAAATTGAAGTGAATTCAGGATTTTAAAAGGTCATAATATTTCTCACCTACGATGCTACCCATTGTATGAGGACTTGGCGGTAGCTGGGACGGCTGAGGCTGGGTCGGTAAAGGCTGTGGTGGTCGGAGCTGAGTCTGTGAGGGCTGTGTGGTCGGAGGCTGAGTCGGTGAGGACGATGTGGTCGATAGGGCCTCATGTGTGCTCTCTACACCAGCTAAACTGAGTGCAGCTACGATAGTCCGACCACGTTTCGCCCATACTATCCCGAGGCATATCTGCAATCTGGATTAAAGCAAAGTGACAAGGAAAATAAATAATTAATAGCAAAAATCAATAGTATTAGTAAAGTGAATGTCAGCATCTAACATGCAATATGGAAATGGAAATCATTTTAGCATGAGTGTCAACATCAAAAATAACACTTTTAAAGTACATGTCATGGACATTCACATAACGATTACCTCATCCGATTGAGACCAAGATGTCTCATCATCTACATCATCATCTTTTGGGGGAATGTGGTTCTCATCCTTATCATTTCCAATGACTTTCTTCTTCCCTTCTCGTTTGTTTCCTTTAGCCGAACCAAATATAGCAACGTGCGGTCCGCTGGAGCCCTAGAGATGCAAGTTTTTCTGCATTCTGCTTAATTGTATTTTTTCTCTTTAATAAATAATTGGATGCTTGCACTTGACGGGACAACTCTCCTGGTTTGACCCATTTTTTCCCTCTGTTTGGCATCTTTTGCAGCTATGATATATATAAATAGGATTAAAATGTGAAATGTAAAATTTTTAATCCATATATGAAAAAATCAGAGAAAAATGAAATTGAAGACAATGTCATTATGTAAGACAAGATGTTTATTAATTTACTTAATCGTTACATGTGCAAAACCTAAACAAGCACTACATGTCATAATCAATGTCATCATCTTCCTCACTATGAACATCATTTTCTTCTTCATCTTCGCACTCCGCCAGTGTTTTATCCTCGTCTTGGCCATCCTTGTCTGCTGACTCATCACTGAGAACGATCTCAAGATCTATATCATCCCTAGAGTATTGGACACTAGTACCATTGACGAGGACTAGGATAACAAATGTCGTTTCGTCCTGCTGAAATGCATCATTAGGCACATCATCATCGTCGTCATCATCCCGCCTAGCAGGTACAAACCCATACGCCCCGAGGCTTGACCCGTTCTACGACTCTCCAATTTTTTCCTCTGCTGGTGTCATTGACGTAGAAGACTTGTGTCACCTGACTTGGTAGGACAAATGGATCATCAGTACACCAACGACTAGTGAATCAATGCTTGTAACATGGTCGTCGATGTTTATCTTGTGCTTGCACTACAAGAAAATGCGGATTCAATGAGAACTATTCAGTGAGGGAGGTATATATTGTCACTGAAAGTAACTGATTAGTGAAAAGAAATTTTTATTGTCACATATAAATAGTCGTCATGTCTCACTAGTGACAAGAAAGTATATTGTCACAAAATTGGACTTTTCAGTGACGTGGTGTTTTTGGGTCATCACCGAATGTTGTCACTAAATTTTTTCGCGCAAAATACACCGGACTTGGCGCGCTACAGCCCCCCAGTTTTTCTTTTTCCTTCCACAATTTTTTCCCTCCCGCGCGCTGCCCTCCCCTTTTCCCTCTTATCCCTCACTCATTTCTTTCTTTCCCTCCTCTCCTTCTCATCTCCATCGTCGTCCTCGATCTCATCTCCAGAACCCATCTCCGCTCATCCCTTTCTATCTCCCCTCCCTCTCGAGACCTCTCCCAGGTGCACGACCCTCTCATCGCCAGCACTGCAAGCGCGCAAAGGAGCCCCTGGAACGCCAGCAGTGCCTTCATCTTCCTCCTCATAACGCCGGATGCCTCCCGTGCACCAGGTACACCCCTCCCTCTGCCTGCTCTCCCGCACACACCGCGGACCATTCCCCCTCACCTATCCTTTTCTTCTCTTTCTCTCTCTCCCTAGTTCCCCATCTCTCTGTTTCCTCTCTGTCTGCTCTCCTCCCTCCCTTCCGCTGTTCTTCTTCCTCCCCTGTCTCTCCTCGCCTGCGCACATGCACACCACTCCCTCTCTCCCTCAGTTCTCTCTTTCTCTCCCCTCTCTTCTCTTCTTCCTCCCATTTTCCTCTCCATCTCCCCTGTTTCCTCTATTCTGCCCTGCGTCCACCTGCACACCACCCCCTCTCTCCCTTGGTTCTCTCTCTCTTCCTCCTCCCCGGTTCCTCTCCTTTCCTCTGCCCTGTGCAGCCGCCTTTTCCTCCTCTTGTTTCTTTTTTCCTTATCCTTCTCCCTTATCTCCCTTTCCCCTTTCTCATTCCACGCTCTCAGCAGCCCCCTCTCTCATTTCCCTCTCCCTTCTCCACTCATTCATCTCATCTCCCATCTGATTTTCGTTTCTCTCTTTCTTCTGATTTCATTCCTCCCCCTCTTTGCCCAGTGGACCACCGAGCACCATCCCACCACTATTCCAGTGGGCCATCAATCAAGTGGGCCCCACGATCTTCATCGTCCCTAATTTCAAGCTTCACTGTTTGGTAAGCTTCTTCCATTAGATTTAATTGTCAAATGGTTTTGACTTATGGAAAATAAATGGGCTGAATTGTGATGATGGAGATGATGTGTATAAACAAATGGTTTTGATTTATGGAAAATAAATTTAAGCTTCTTTGTTTTTCTTCATTCTCCTTAACTCTATGAACTTTTGTCCTTCCTCCCAGCTGACACTTAGCTCCCTAGCTCTCTTTCTTTTACTTACTTGCTTCAGTTCATTCAATTCAAAGTTTGTATTATTTTCATCATTTTTCCATCAAACTCATCATCTTCATCTTCTTACTTACCATCTCCATGTTTCTTTTCATTCCTTCTTGTTTTAGAAGCTTTTAGCTCTGGGATTTGGTTGGGAACTTGGAGACAACAATTAGAGCCCCAAATTGAGGCAAGTAAATAAGTATATTTGCATTACAACATTAATATGATTGATTTCAGAAACTATGCATATTAGATACCCATTCAAGCTCCAAGTGATGTGCTTAAATTTCAATTTTTGTCATAAGTTTATGTTGAGCTGATTTAATGAATTATAGGTTATCTATATGATGTATACTTGATCGATTGGATATCCAAAATGGTAGTATATCATGTATATTTCAATGTGAATCTGTAACTGGACAAAAAAATAATGAGTTTGCATTGTGGGTTGTTTCAGCTTGTGAGTGTTGGCACCATGCATGCCCAAGAATAGTAACTAGTAGCCCAACATAGGGAAAAACTAATTGTTAGTTCTCCTATATCAACTTTGTAAATGTTGTTGAAGCTGCTTTCATATTTGTTACGGCAGAGATGGCTGAACAAGTATTGTGTTTTCTGTTTTCTCTGTCTCAGAAGTGGTTTGTTTTTTTTTGTGGGTATTTTCAAGTTCTATGTGAATGGGTGTCTTTCTATTATCTTTTGTTTTCTTTTCCTTTTTTTTTACCTGTTCTGTTCTCCTTGTTCTGCAGGAGGTGTTTCGCTAACTGAAATTCTACCATTATAATTCTATCTCCGAAGTTGAAGTCGTATGATGAACTTAATGAAAATGATGTAAGTAGGTTTCCCATCTTAGGGGTTAATTCTATAAAGGGAGAGTGAAATTGCCATCTCACAAGGGGCGAAAGTAGTATATAAATTAAGTATTTTGAGTGAAATTGCAATCCCACAGGTGGTGCAGGGTGTGTGTATGGGAGGCGGTGCAGGGTGTGTGCAGGGGAGGCGGTGCAGGTGGTGCAGGGTGAGTGCAGGCTTTATAGTTGTGTTTGGATTTACTACTAGAACTGGAATTGATTTGGGTAATTTGGGGTTATAATGGATAAATGATTATATCTCTCTATATCTTTATTTCTAACGTGTTCTTTTAGAAATTTATTATTTAAACAGAATGAATGCGCTTATGTTGCTAATGCTCATATTCCACCCATTCCACTCTAACCCATCATCAGAACATCATCAGATTCATTATGTTGGGTGCAATTGGTTTTTTTATATTTGGGCAAAATGGATGACTACCCATTCCACCTTGCATCAGTAAGGACTTGAAATCAAATATCACATTAGGTGGGATGCTGTTTTGAATTTTTTTTTCCAACCCAAACCAGTACCAATGATCATTGCTAGAAATGATGACCACTCTGTCAGTGTAGTTAGATTTCTCTTCATTTGAGTAATTATGAGAAGCTGCAGATAATTTTCTTGCTACTGTAATCCAAAGGGGGATGCTGTCCACATTATATCCAATTTTTTTTATAAAAGTTGCTTATATAATATGCAAGGAATGCTTGTGGTGTCTTTGAATAACCATCTGCCTATTCATTTTTTTTCAATACAATATATGGTCATCTCTATCATATGATTGCTCTCATGGAAAGGAACTTTGAACCCTAGAATTATTACAATCACATACTTGAGAAACAAGTATAAGGTCTTATCCTAGTTCTCTAAATCTTGCTATCCCATCAGATCTATTAGTGAAAATCTTTACTTTATAAGCAAACAGCTTAAAAGAAATCACCATAACCCTTCATTATATCATGGAACCACCGAGGGTTCCTCTTGATGCTCATGTCTTCTAAGTCACGTTTCATGAACCACACTACTCTGAAATGTAGTTCCAAATTTTTTTGTCAAATACATGACAATCTTGATTTATTTTATACATGTGAGAAAAATTGTCATATGAGGAAGAGACCACTTCGAAATCTGTTTCTTCTCTGTATACATGTGAGAAAATTTTATTTTATACTATGTATCTTTGTTGTGAATATTAAATGAACGGAAAGAGATATAAGAATATGAGCAAGAGAACCTACCTTTGGTGCACCTCAATCTATATTAAATCTAACAAAAGCCTTAACTTTTCCACTCTTCCATCCCAAAGTGAACATATATGCATGAAGAATTCATTTTTTTTCATATTAAATTGTATCTCTCTATGATTTTTGCATATCTGTTTTCTTCTTGTTTTTTTATACTTAACGCTAATTAGAATTATAGTGAAAAACTAGTAAAAAACGAGGAAAAAAAATGACAATGACAAATGTATTTTTTATTAACATGACAAATCTATCACAACTCTTTAATCTCAAAAGTTGAAAATAGGGTTCAAGGAAAGGCATTTAGTATTCCTGAGGGTAAATGCTTCACATCATTCCATAGTTGTATTCTCAGTTTATTAATTACCTAGGAAAAGGATGATGCAAATGCTGTATGCACTTATTTTCCCACTAGATTGGTTATGCTGTATGCACTTATTTTCCCACTAGATTGGTTGTGCCCCTGCAAGACGTCTAATGATTTTTGTATCTTTTTGGGGACTTATTATACATAATATTTCTTGGGCGCAAATGATTGCTGGAGGTGCAAGGTGTGTGGGGAGATTTCCAAAACTCCAAGATTATGCTAATCACGGCTGTAAGATGGAATTAAGCATTCTCACGTGCCTCCCGCGTGCCATCCATGTGGCACCGGACTCGCCTCGGCTGCCGGGATAGAGGCCCCTGCCGAGATCAGGCAAACTCTGGCAGCTAGCGCCGAGCTCGGCTACTAGGCGCCCACCTCGGCTAAAGAGCTTGACCCCGGCCAAAGGAGCCGGGACGGAAGAAGCAAGGAAGAGTCCCCACTCGTGCCCCACGCCCGCCATGCCATCAGATACGTGGCATAGTAGGGGCGCGTGCCAGTGGGACAGATGCGACATCCAGCCGTCCACAATCTTGGCCAAATCACTGACCAGGCGGCATCCAGCGGCTGAGGCCAAATCAGGACAAGGCCCGAGGATGTACCCGATGGGACTTCTACCGCCAAAGGCGTCCAACAAGATCTGGTCCAACATGACACGCATTAAATGCGGTATGGGCTGATCCGAGTGGCATTAAATGCAACGTGGGCTGGAATGGACCATATTTATTACTTTGTGGGCTGATCGGACCCTCATTTAATGAATGGTGGGCTGACATGATGACGCCCCTAGGCATGCCACGACCTCATCATGAGCCTCCCCCATGCAACGTAGACCTCTTCCTCTATAAGAGGAGGAGCGATCTCCATTACAGGTATGCACATCTAAAACCAGAGAGCTGTTACTCTGCCTCTCTTCTTCCTCTCCTTCCTTTGTTCCAGTTCACTCACTGACTTAGGCATCGGAGAGCCTTGTGCCGCCCAGGCCAAGGTCCTCTGACCGTTTGCTCTTCCCTTTCAGGCTAGGAGGCAGCAGATCATCTTCTTCCGTTTGGATAAGTCCTATAAGGCACCCTAAATATTGTGGGTCATAATTTTCCTGCACCTACAATTGGCGCCGTCTGTGGGAAAGCACTATCCCATCCCTTCTAACCTACTCAATCTTCCTAGAAACCATGCCTCCAAAAGCTAAGAAAGGCGGAGAGTCCCAAAGAGCATTGCTCGAACGACCAGGCCCGTCGACGGACGTCCCCCCTCAAGGACGGTCCAGAACGGTGCATGGCGCGTCTGCAGGCAAGGAGCTCGTAGGCTCGCAGCCCTTCATTGAAGTTCCCTTCCAAGAGGGGCTTGAGACCTCGCTCTCTGACGAAGAAGTCACGCCTCCCCGACGGGATGAGCGTCGACACGAGCGGCCTCGCAAAGACAAGGCTGTGGCAGTGGAAGAGCCACGCCGTGTGCAACCCCCTGATGATGGAGGAGACATCGCAGCTCAAAATGCTCTCCTCTAGAAGCAGGAGCAAATAATCCGCCAGCTCCAGCAGCAACTGAGAGCGGTGCAAAATGCCTCATTAAGGTAGCCCTCAGAGCCCCAAGGCGAGAAGAGAGCTGTCCAGAGCAAGGTAGTCCAGCCCTCCCGCGAGGATCTGAGAGCCTTTTTGGATCAGAAGCGCAGCCAGGCCCACGACCAGGGCTCAAGCAACAGCCATAGCCATCGTGGCCACGACGGACGAGCTCATAGCCATCATAGCCGAGGCCATTCGAAGTGGAAGCCAAGAGCACCGACACCAGAGAAGGATGACGAGCAGGAGCGGCTCGACAAGCGTATCAAGCTGGCTCTTCAGCATAACCTGGAGAGAAGGAGCCAGAGCGAGTCAATTTGGCAGAGTTCGAGAAGGGACTAGATGAGATCGGCCGGGATCCTGACAAGAAGAGCATCGAGGATCTAGCCGAAGTCAGGCTCGACCCAGCAGACCCAGACAGATTTTTTCTGATCGGCACCCAGTTGCCCGAACCAGAAAGAGCCAAGCTCTCGAGATTTTTTATGCAAAATGTGGATGTCTTCGCTTGGACCCCGAGCGAAATGCCTGGGGTCGACCCCGAGGTCATGTGCCATAGGCTGAACGTGGATCCAAACCACAAGCCAGTGGTACAGAAGGCCCGCAGGACGGAGTTACAGCAGACGGACGCGGTAGTCGAAGAGGTCGACAAGTTGCTCGAGGCCGACGCAATCCGGGAGGTCCGGTACCCGGTCTGGCTTGCCAATACAGTGGTGGTCAAGAAAAAGACTGGCAAATGGAGGGTGTGCGTGGACTTCACGGATCTTAACAGGGCCTGCCCCAAGGACAGTTTCCCCCTTCTAAAGATTGATCAGATGATCGACGCCACCGCTGGCCATGCCAGGATGAGCTTCCTCGACGCCTACAGAGGTTACCATCAGATTCCGATGTACGAGCCAGACGAGGAGAAAACCGCATTCATAACCCTCCGCGGCACTTATTGCTACAAGGTGATGCCCTTCGGGCTGAAGAACGCGGGGGCAACCTATCAGCACCTCGTCACCAAGATGTTCCAGGCTCAGCTCGGCAAGACAGTCGAAGTCTACATTGACGACACGGTCGTCAAGTCCAAGTACTCCAGCGACCATCTGGCGGATCTGGCCCAAGTCTTCAGTGTCCTCCGCGGATTCAAACTCAAATTGAATGCTTCCAAGTGCGCCTTCGGCGTAGCTTCTGGCAAGTTCCTCGGGAGCCTGGTAACGCGGAGGGGAATAGAAGCCAACCCGGACCAGATTACTGCAATCCTGGGCATCCAGAGCCCATCTACCACAAAGGAGGTCCAGAAGCTTACAGGCATGGCTGCAGCTCTCGATCGCTTCATCAGCAGATCATCAGATAAGTGCCGGCCTTTCTTTCAGCTTCTGAAAAAGAATTTAAAGTTCCAATGGACCCCTGAGTGCGACCAAGCATTGGGAGCACTCAAAACCTATTTGTCTTCACCACCCTTACTCTCTACCCCAACTCCGGGGGAGATTTTGTATTTATATCTTGCGGTCTCGGATCATGCAGTGAGCTCCGTCCTCATCAGAGAGGACGAAGGAGTCCAAAAACCAATTTACTATACGAGCAAGATCCTGCTTGATGCCGAGACCCGATACCTTTTGCTGGAGAAGCTTGCGTTGGCACTCGTCAGCGCCTCCCGCAAGCTCTCCCATTATTTCCAATCCCACACCATTGTGGTCATCACGGAGCATCCACTTCGTTCAATATTCAAGAAAGCTGACTTTTCAGGGCGAATCTCAAAATGGGCAGTCGAACTGGGGCAATATGACATACAGTACCGTCCCCGGACTGCGATCAAAGCCCAAGTCCTGGCAGACTTCATTGTAGAGTTCGTCTCTCCCAACTCGGCTTCGACCCAGCCCGGCACGGAACTGGGGGGCACAGGGCATGAGCGCGAAGTTACCGAGGTCGAACAGGATCCCGTCTCGGCATGGAAGGTCTTTGTTGACGGCTCGTCCACCTCCAAGAGAGTTGGCGCCGGCATAGTCCTCCAATCGCCAGAGGGACTAGTCATTAAACAAGCCTTCACCTTGGACTTCAAAGCGACAAACAATGAAGCTGAGTATGAAGCTCTGATAGCAGGGCTGAATAGCGCCCGAATCCTCGGAGCCCAGCAATTGGTGATCTTCAGCGATTCGCAACTGGTAACTAGCCAGCTCGTTGGAGACTACCAAGCCAGGGACGACAGGATGGCGGCCTACTTAGCCCTCGCAAAGAGACTGCTCTCTCATTTCCAGACAGCCGAGGTCAGACAAATCTCCAGAGACACCAACACGCACGCCAATGCGCTTGCAAACCTGGCCTCCGCTGTCGAAGCGGAAAAGAAAAGGACTGTCGAGGTCGGATCAATACCAAGATCAAGCCTAGAGCTCCACTCATCTCGGCAGGTCCTGTGTGCTGATCTCGGCCCGAGCTGGATGGATCCAATCATCTCCTACCTAAAGGACGACCAGCTCCCCGAAGACAAGAATGAAGCCCACCGAATCAGACTCAAGGCAGCCCGATTCTGGCTATCTCCTGAAGGCAAACTCTACAGAAAATCCTTCACGGGTCCCTACCTCCAATGCGTCCATCCAAGCAAGGTGGACAACTTTCTGTATGAGATCCACGAAGGAATCTGCGGCAGTCACATCGGAGGTCGCTCATTGGCCTACAGAGCTATAAGCCAAGGTTACTGGTGGCCGTACATGCAGAAGGACGCGCAAGTATACGCCAGGAAATGCGAGAAATGTCAGAAGTTCTCCCACTCGCTTCATCAGCCAGCGCAAGACCTGAGTCCCCTCTCCAGTCCATGGCCCTTCGTTCAATGGGGGCTGGACATTGTGGGACCTCTCCACCGAGCTCCGGGGAACAAGAGATGGCTGATAGTTGCTATAGACTACTTCACGAAGTGGATAGAAGCTGAACCACTGTCCTCCATCACTGACAGAGACTCCAGGAACTTCGTATGGAAGAACATCATAACGAGGTTCGGCATCCCCAGGACCCTGATTTCGGACAACGGGACTCAGTTCGACTCCGAATCCTTCAGAGACTTCTGCCAAGGGCACGGCATCAGCAACCATTATTCCACTCCGGCGTACCCGCAGAGCAATGGCCAGGCCGAAATTTCTAACAAGGTACTTCTGGACGGCTTGAAGAAGCGACTGGACAAGGCAAAAGGGAGATGGGTAGAGGAGCTTCCCAGCGTATTGTGGGCATACAGAACGACTCCAAGACGTTCCACCTCGGCCACACCCTTTTCTCTGGCCTATGGGATGGAGGCGGTCATTCCCTTGGAAATTGGCCTCCCCACCCCACTACAAGAAAAACCGCTTTTAGCGGGGGTCAACGACCGCCACTAAAACATAGATTGGCCCCCACTAAAACGTATAGCGGCGGCCATCTTGGCCCCCGCAAGTCGACGCTATAGGTACTGTGGGTATATGTTTCAGCGGCGGCCAGGTTTTTAGTGGGGGCCATTAGCCGCCGGTAAAAAGTTTTGTCGGTTGATTAAATGACGAAAAAAAACTTTTAGTGGGGGTCATTAACTGCCGGTACAGTAAGATAAAGTTGTCGCTATAAATGGAAAAAAAGAACAAATGTTTTAGCGGCGGTTTGATGGCCCCCGCTAAAAGTTGTAAATTTTTTTAAGAAAAACTGAATAATACATAAACCTGTTTATATCAATTGCATTTTATGTACATAAACCTGTTTATATCAATCCAAACAAAGTATACCAAGAATTAAATACAAAACTATTTTTTTATACAATTTAAATTGTACATTTTACATCATGTATTAAAACCAAATTGAATAAGACTCATCTCCAAGTTCTCGTAGTCTACTTGAATGATGTTTAATGTTATTACACAATATACTCCTTTGAACAACCAACACCCTGCATGAAACATTTTTACACAATTTCATGGTATACAGCCGTGGTAACGGATCCCTCTAAAACAATTGTCACCATCTTAACTCTTCAGTTTCATTTCGAATGGCCTTCACCTTTTTTCATGTCACCATCTCTTAGCAATCATCAAGACAACATCCAAACATCTGCAATTACAGTTATTAGAATTGAGTTAGCTAACACATTTTTGGACATCAACTTAGTTAAAGACAATTACATTTCAACGTTACTTACTCTAAAGATCTAGCAACTCCATGGGATATCCGAATGCATTAGTTCTAGTTTCTTGTTTAGTTCATCATCTAATTGAAACACAGCATCAAGATTTCCATTACTATAGTATTTATAGAAAAGTAATCGTTGCCTATGCTCTACGCTACTGATCAAAATATGATAATAATACTAATAAATAACGCTCTTAAAATAATAAATATTAGAGAACATAGAAAATAAAGAAGATAAACATAAGTAGGAACAGGTACCATAAATGCACTCTTACAAGTAAGATATGTAAGATCTCGCACCATTTACAGAAACTTTATTAAACCTTCTAGCACCTCGTGCAATCTGCAAAAACAACAAAACATATTCAAACACTTTTCTTGCTCATTTATAAAAAATAAAAACATAAACACAACTTGAGTGGCATCTGATAAGGATATTCTCAAGCACGAAGAAATCATATAAAGACAAACCTCGCGTCTCTCCTTCCACAAGCAATCTCCAAGATGAATAATAACAAATTCATAATCTTTTGTTTCGTCCGTAGCAATGATGGCCAACTTCTTTTCCCAATTATTTAGCATGCAATTGGCACAAAAGACTAGTCCATACAAATCACTACATAACGTTGTAAGTATATATAAGAAAAAAAAAACACTCAAGAATTTTAAAATCTGTTATCCAACAATATTAAAAATAAACTATACACAAACGACCAAACAATTAAGTGAAACATAAATTGTATATCAGTCCACTTGCAATCAAACTTGCCCCTGCATGATCCCAATCACCACACTATACTAAATATATGAATCAAGTTTGTACCTGAATTTCAAGCAAAACCCAATGAGAAATCTAAATTTAATCACAAGTATGATTTTCCAAAAGGACAAAAGCTCCATCAAAACTAAATATTTTAAACTAATATTGCATCGGTAGAATCATATTTACTGCTACCATGAAAGAAAAAATGTTATTAATAATAATTTAATTATATCATTCATTTCCTCCGCGATCATTTCTATCCGCTAGCTTCCTGCAAAAAAATAAAAAAAAGGTAAACATTTGGAATACCCTCTTACAAACTATATATGTAAAATAAAAATGCGAACTTACCCCTTCAAAGGAATCCTGTTGTTGGCCAGACAACTGCCGCATCATATCCGCCATAGCGACTTGCATCCTCTGTTGTTCCCTCTGCAACTCTTCAATATATGTGCTTTTGTCTTCATCACGCTTTATCAATTCCTCCATTCGATTATGCATGGCATTAAGATCTACACGCATTTCCTCAACGTTATTCCCTGACTGGCCAGACGTGGAGCCAAAGACTGATCTGGGCGTTGGACCCAACCCATATCCGCGTACACGACCGTGCCGCTCTGCTCCCATCACCTGGGTATAGATGTCATCGCCTATGGAGTTAGAGGGTCCTCCCTCCTGTGTTTCATTCAACTCCCTAAATTTTGTCTGCATTAAAAATAAAATAATTAATTACATCATGTTCCAATTAAAGTTAATGCATAAAATCGACTTCTTACGTACTATAATTTCCGCCGATCTGCTATCAACAGGAGTCCCATCCTTCCGTGTATGAGTTCGAATGAAGAGATCCGCTCGAGAAGGTATAATCCCATCAGTCCTAGCTCGAGTCTGCCATTGTGAAAATTTAAATTCATCACAAAGCTATATGTCAAGTAATTTCAAGATTTATAAGTAAGATAATAATCTTATATACCTCTTCATCTCTATAACAAGCAAAACTCTTTGTTCCCCCAGTATGCTTAATAACTTGTCGACTTCGATTGGCCTTATTTTCTCGGATATATCCTATATATTCAATGACAATAGAATATATTAACAATATAAGCAAAAGGGCCAATCTCTAGGAGAATTTTGGAACAATAACTTCATACCTTGACCTCAGCCCTGCCCCAGTATTGCACAAGCCAAGCCCAATCCTCACCCGAGATGTCAGGTGGTGGATGTTGAAGTCGTTCCTCATCTGTGTTCAACGTAGAATAGTATTTATCTTTTAAGTCCTTCCTATAGTCTCTATATTTCTTTGCTAAATTCTGAAGAACCCACTTCTTCCTTTCCTCGTCAATAACAGCAAACTCCTGAGAGGTAGAAAAATAAGGAACATGTCATGTTCTTAACTAAAATATGAGATAAGAGAATAATATTTACTACCATTTACCTGAATGGTTTTCAACAACTTCTCTTTGGCTTGTTCTGGAATTTCAGCCCATTTTTTCACTCGCAATGGTGCAATGCCTGGAGTCCTCACAACTATTCC
Organism: Litsea cubeba; assembly: GCA_012931725.1. Lineage (NCBI taxonomy): Eukaryota > Viridiplantae > Streptophyta > Magnoliopsida > Laurales > Lauraceae > Litsea > Litsea cubeba. Next base: position 59,300,608 of record CM022952.1, on the reverse strand, counting down.
ACATAACGTGGAAAGATCTCTAGCATTCTTTCCTATTGGCTGGCCATCTGTATTGAAATCCACAACTAGCTTATCATCAGAATGTCTGTTGAGTAATTTAATGCCTCGCGTGGGTCCTCGAGTCCTCTTCTTCCCACTGCAAGAACCTATTTTCAAAGTTTGAAATAAAAATACAAAGGAAAAAAGATGTTAGTAAGTACATAAGAATTGCAACCTCATTATTCACATATAAATTAATTTAAGAATTTAAGACATCTTACTAGAGTTGCTGGCAGACCCTCGGGCCTCTATAGGGGAAGGCTGACATTGGGTTTCAACTGCCTCCGCTTGTGGCTGCACAAAAGAACTAGGACCATCTATACGAATGCGTCGACGTAACATGACTATCCAATTAGTTGTCTGAATAATATAATCAAATGTGTCATTAACAATATAGATTTCAATTCTAAAATAGTCAACATATGAATAATAAATAAAAAGGACATTCAATAAGGTAAATTAGAGCATACATATATAGTTAATATGACATAAAAAATCCAAACTCAATTGCATTACCTACTACCAATCTTGGTCACCATCATCTTGCTCACCATCATCGATAGCGGTATCATCTCCATCACCATCATCAATAAAGTTATCATCTCCATCATATTCTTGGCTTGGATTAGAAAGTACCAAATTTGCATCAACAACCACCCCTTCGATATCAGGTCTATTCCAACTAATAATATCACCATTTGTGTCTATTGTGTCTGTCAATTCACCGTGCATCCCGATCTCAATTTGTTGGCACGGTTCGATTTCTGGCTCCATATCGTAAAAGTCTCGGGGTTGTATCTTTATCACGACACGCCAATTGGAGTCAATAGTATCTTGGACATAAAATACTTGTTGTGCCTGACTTGCAAGAATAAAAGGTTCATTGGTATATAAGGTTCGTGTGATATTCACACAGGTGAACCCATATTCATCTTGCTTTATTCCCCTACCACCATGATTTGTTACATCCCACCAATCACATTTGAATAATATGATTCGATTTCCACCTAAATATTTTAACTCCATAACATCATTCAAGACGCCATAGTAGCCGATGTTTCCAGTCATCGGGTTTTGGTCTCTGGCGCTTGCAAAGCTTGATGTCTCTGCATTTACAAATACTCCACTATTTTGAGTCTTCCTTTTCATCTCGCGATCTTTTGTGTGAAATCTAAAACCATTTACAATGCATCCCTTAAAACACCTCACTGCTCGAAGGGGACCCATAGCTAATGATTGGAGATCTTCATTTACTTGCTCACTATGTACTTGCATCTGTGAAACATATTTTAGATTGGAGAAAGTAATTAACACATCCGCTTCAATTACGCACAACTATGACTAAAATTAAATTGAAAAACGAGTATATTATGTTTAACACTCACATGTTGTTCAAACCAATTACCAAACTCCTTAACATGAGTGCGGTCTACATCCCTAGCACTTATGTGCCCACGATGAGCATCCTTAATCATTTGCTTATGTGTCCTGCAAAATAACTCATTTAATTGTAATCTAAATGAGAGGAAAACATCAAGTTTACTATCTTTTTACCATTTAAGTATGTTTGAATCAGTAGTCTTACTGAACATATGGGGTGACTTCATCACAATTGCTTAACACGTATAAACGAGCCTGTTCCCACTCATCTGTACTTAGCGTGCGCGAGGTTGCCTTCCCTAAGGTACGGCTAGTCCTTACGAACATGGAAAGCTTTTCATGTGATTCAACATCATCACCATCGTAATTTCGAACTGTCCGGTTAAACTTTGTCTCAACATCATGCAAGTATCTCGAGCAAAAGGTAGAGCATTCTTCTGAAAGATACCCTTCTGCTATTGAACCCTCCGGACGACTTCTATTACGCACATACAACTTCAGTCTGTGTAAGTACCTATGAGAATACAAGTGTTGATGTTAATGACAATACCAAATGCAACAAATAAATTAATATTGTATATATACACTGACCTCTCGATTGGATACATCCACCGATATTGTACTGGTCCTGCACATCTGGCCTCATCAGCCAGATGAATAGGCAAGTGCACCATAATATCAAAAAAAGAAGGTGGAAAGATCATTTCTAATTTGCAAAGTGTTAGGGCAATCCGGGATTGCAGCAGCTCTAATTCTGAGACCCTCAACACTTTCGAACACAACTGCCTAAAGAAGCTGGACAATTGAATCAAAACTGAAACTGAGGACAAAGCTGGTCGACCAAGGCCGAAACGAAATGAACTTGGCGATGGAGCTGGATCTAGCGGACGAGCGTTGAGAAGCGGCAGCCCTACGACTGACTGACTATCAACAGCGGCTAGCTAGAGGATACAATGAAAAAGTCAGAGAAAGGAGCTTTTCAGTAGGAGAACTGGTTGTGAAGAAGACCCTGCCAGCTGACAAAGATCCGAATGAAGGAAAATTGGCCCCAAACTGGCATGGCCCGTTCAGAGTGGTCTCACTAGCAGGACGATCCTCTTACAAACTTGAGGATTTAGAAGGCAGGCAGTTGCCGAGACCGTGGAATGCGTCTCACTTGAAGAAATTCTATTTCTATTAGATGTAACAAGTTTCAGAATCAATGAAAGCAACGTTTGCCTTGTCATCAAATCTGTGTCATCTCGTCTGGTCTGAGTTCGGCAGCTTCGGGTTCATAACACCCTTGGACCGGCACCGGGTTCATAACACCCGGGTCGCTTCCTAAACTCTGGGTTCATAACACCCTGGGGCCGGCACCGGGTTCATAACACTCGAGTTGCTTCCTAAACTCTGGGTTCATAACACCCTTGGACCGACACCGGGTTCATAACACCCGGGTTGCTTCCTAAACTCTGGGTTCATAACACCCTTGGACCGACACCGGGTTCATAACACCCGGGTCGTTTCCTAAACTCTGGGTTCATAACACCCTGGGACCGGCACCGGGTTCATAACACCCGGGTCGCTTCCTAAACTCTGGGTTCATAACACCCTGGGACCGGCACCGGGTTCATAACACCCAGGTCGCTTCCTAAATTCTGGGTTCATATACCCTGGGACTGACTTCGGATTTACACATCCAGTCTTCCCTAAAAACCAGGGTTCGTACACCTCCCGAGATGGTTCCCGAACTCAGGCTCACACAGCCGAAACCCTCAACTCTGGGTTCATCTCGGCACATGACAGCTCGTCTCGGCCAATCCATTTCGGCCAGTGACAAGTCTTTGAAAAAAGCAGTGCAAGCACTGAAGTGCAGAAGAAAAGAAAGAATTTGGAATAACTAATCCAAAAGAAAAGAAAAATAGAGAAATCTAGTAGCAGTTAGAAGGAAAAAAAAGTATTAAAAGTGTCAACACCCATACAAAAGGAATGCAAACAAAAAAAATTAGAAACTTTTTCCACCCACCTAGGAATAATTAGCTAAAACTAGGAAATACCCAACACCCATCTCATAAAAACCAAAAAGCAGATGAATTTCAAACCCCCCCCCCCCCCCCCCCCCCCCCCCCCCAACAGACACAAAAGTAGGAATCATAGAACTTCCCCATCTAAGCCAACCCCAAAAAAAAGGTAACAAAAGGAGATCTAGATAGAGAATAAGGAGGAGGAGATTCATTCCTGAAAATGCAAACACCTGAAACTGAAAGATGGTGATGGGAAAAGTTAGGTTTTTGTTCAATGGATGGATCTAAAGATAAATTAAACCAACCACGGGATCTTTATTGTTTACCCAAATAATTTTTTTAATTTTATTTGAGATTTTCCTTTCATCTGCTATTTTACCACCCTCTTTGTATTGTGATCTCCAATCTTCAAGTCTTCCACCTTCTCGTCTCCAGGGTCTATCTAAAAGGTGAAATGTCTAAACATTGGATTACACCTTGATGTTTGGCTTCCACAAAGTAACATTTTAGGGTGTCTCATCCAGTTCGGGTGGCAAGCTTATTACACAAAATCATGTATCAAATTTTCAGAAATTCTATCGTGGGGCCCACACAGATAATCCGGACCATTTATAGATCCTTAGTTTCAATTAAAAATAAGTGTGTCCCAATATCCGATTAAGTACATTGCAAACCATGACTAGTCGTGTGGTGTTCATCACAATTTCGGTCTTGTTATCAATCATACAGGGTTACTTTCTCCTTTTGAAATGATCTATATCATAGGCGATGAGTTTTATCTTGAACGGTTTGAATTACATCGGAGGATTTGGACTCTATTCACGGCGTTTGGCAATTTAATAAATTAGTAAAAGTAATTTAAAGCTCCGTTTTTTCAGGCAAAAGGGTCACATCAAAAGTATACATCTTTAAAATTTTCCGTTTAAAAAAAAAAAGAGTCAAGAAAACAACATCCTTTCTCTATTAAATGACAATAAGACACGATACAATCATAACCCCATTATATTTTTATCTCTTTTGATTTGATGTTTTACAATACTTTTACTTTAATGATTTGATTTGACTCGTTAATTGGATTACTATGGTTTCTTATTAGTTGCTAATTGATTGGCCACTAATTGGATGGGTAGGAATGCAGGTGATTCTTGTATTTATGAGACGGTGATTGGGCACATGTGTGTGTTTACCTTTTCAAGGTTCTTCTTATGGCCATCATCACAATGATGAGAATTTCTCGATCCATGGATCTTTAGGTATTGATCATTCAATGGGCCCATGAGTTAGATAGTTTTTTGGATGAGATATGCATACTTAATTTGAATACAGAAATGATTCTCTCTGATGTCATGACCATATTCGCAACCTATTAAACGAGTGTGGAGTCAGCATTACTTGATCCAACGAACTCACATCACAAACCTCACCTTGAATTGTGCCAAAATTTACTCAAAGCCAAATAAATTACACATTAAATCGACCATGTTTGAAATATATCGGTATCATTCTAACACATGATGAATCCAACCGTGTAAATTGCATGCTCTTACCTTAATTGCTGAACTGAACTGACAATATTACAGATGATTTGGGGTGAACTAAACTGATATTCCTCCCAAAATCACTCATCCTGCTGTCTGCAATGAAGTAAAAGGTGGTATAAAAGCAAAAACATAGGCTGCTCAAAAACACACATTTGAAACAGTTACCCAAATCATGCTCCTCTATATGAGTATATATGATCAACCAGAGATCTTCCCTCTGGGGGAGCAAGTTCAGATGCATATCCCGGAACAAATGACAATGTTGCAGACTCTTTTCAATGAATTCTAACTGCCCGAGCTATTGAACACAGCGGGCATTCTTAGAAAACTTCAGAATGCATATTTTAGTCAGTAAAGCCAAATCATTTCTTTTATGTGTTGTATATATCTGTTGGAAATAGGGTGAGCCTTTAGGATAGGTTTCAAAAAACTTTTGACCCACTTGACGCAAGGATCTGTAAGTGCCTAAAAATTACGGACTTTGGATCAGGGATTAGGACCCCTGTCTTGAGTGGTTTAGATGAAGATGATCGTGGCTCCGGTTAAACCTGAAGAGGAAGAGAAGAAAACACGTCAGAGGACCCTGGCTGTGGGCAGCGCAAGGCTCTCCGATGCTTAAGTCAGTTCAGGGACTGAATAAGAGAGATAGAGAGAAAATAGCAGAATAAGTCTATGTCTTATGGGTTGCGTACCTTGGAATGGAGATGGAGATGCCATTTATAGGAGATGGAGATGTCTTGCGTGGGTGAGTTCCAAGATGGGCCTGGCCACTCGAGTGGCCCTGTCCACTCAGCCCACAATTCATTAAATGCTTGTCTTACCTACCCATGCCTCATTAAATACCAATCTTATCGGGCCAGGCGGCGGTTTTGACTTTTGGGCCAGGTCCCATCGGGCCTGGCCTGGAGCCATGCTTTGGGGGCGCACGTACTCTGTATACGCCGTTTTGTCAGAATTGATGGGTCGCAGGGCACGCCTTAGTACGTGCCTCCATCTTGTCGACAGTCCCATCAGCGCCTGTCAAATCTGTCGTGCCGAGGTCGGTGTACAATGTCCCGTAACACCTGACCTCGGGGGTGCTCATCTCGGCGAGTGCCGCGACCCTTTAGCCGCAGTCCGTCTCGGCTGAGTGGAGGTAAGATTAAACTCTTAAGACCGGGACTAGCTTTGATCTCGGCTTAGTGAAAATATCCCCACACAATTGCCCCCCAGCTTTTGAGCCCTTAGAGTATCCCAACTCTTTGAGGTCGGAAGCTGACAAGGACTCGTAGAGAGTATGTCGAGATGCAGCGTGCCGCGATGCCCTTGCATTCAAGTCCGGAGGAAGCCCAAATAGCTTATGGTTTTTGAAATCACATTTAATGCCGCGCAGCCCCTGTGTCCTTATCTCTGCCCGCTGTCGCTTCGGTGTCCGAGGTATTAAATGACGCATGGAAAACAGGCTGGCGCTTCCACGTGTCCCCTTTAGCTTGGCTGGCCCGTCTTTTCATGGCGGCGCGCGCAGCGAAAAGACGCGCCTTCTTTGAAATTCGAAAAGGCGCCATGATTAGGAGCTCTTTTTTGGGCTATAAGTAGGGGGCGCCTCTTTTACTTCTTCTTTCTTCCTTATCTTCATTTTCCAGAACTCTGTCTTTTTCTGCTTTGCATCCAAAGCTTTCTTCTTCGTTTCCAAAGCTTTCTTCTTCATTCCCTGCTTTCGCCTCCCTGAACGAGAGAGACTGCTGCAGAGATTTTCCAGACTTTTCGCCAGAAGGAGGTGCTGCTAGGGTTCTGTTGACCATTTCTGCTGTTGACCTTTTCATAAGTCTCATTCCTTTCATTCCTATTTCAACCTGTTTCTTAGGGTTCTGTCTAGGATTTTCCTTTGCTTCCAACACATTCTTCCCTTCTTCTAGCTTTTTCATTTGGGAGATGGGCATTTACAGCCACTAGATAGAGTCTGAGAGAGGGTTAGCCGACCTTAGGGTTAGGTATAACATCCCAGATGGGGTCCAAGTCATGGCGACCCCTCCTGTTGCCCATATCCTTGGTGACTTTTATGGCGGCTGGATGCCATTCCCCCTAGTACCCGTAATCAAGGGCGGGGTTAGGTTTCCCCTCCGCCCTCTACTTAGGGAGTGTCTTAGGGCATGGAACCTCTGCCCCTGCCAACTGATGCCCAACAGTTTCAAAATTGTAATGGGCACGGACGTGCTCAATACAATTTTGGGCATCGGTCTCGGCGTCCACGATATCGAGGACGCCTATGACATTTGCAAATCCGGGAAGGATATGTACTACCTCCGCATCAAGCCAGGTCGGAGGCCATTTGTGCAAGCCCTGGAGGATTCCAATAAATATGCCGGGGACGACCGTCTGATGGTCACGGGCAACTGGGAGTTCAGCGATGACGAGCCCATCGCGGAAAGATTTTTCAAGATCCCCCGTCACTTCGGCACCCCTCTAAGTAATTACAGTCTTAGTACGCCTTTTATTTCTTCTGCTCCTTCGCTTTGCCAGGCTCATGCCCTTTGTTTGCTATGCAGGTGCTCGTCAGAAGAGAGCGGCTGTAGGCCGGGACGGCTGGAAGCCAAACAAGTCTTGGATCCGGACCTTGGAGAGCTACCACGGCCACGAGGACAGGTCGGCGTGGAAGCTGCTGGGGTACGAGCCCAGGTACCGCGGCTACAGGAGCAAGAAGCATATCGCTCACCACACGAAAGCCGCGGCGGAGGTAGAGGAGGAAGGTAGAGGGGAGGAAGAGCAGACCGCGACTGACTCTGAGGGCCGTGCCGCATCCAACTCTGAGACCTCTACCTAGGGGTCCGAGGAGGATAACGCTGAGACGATCGGAAGGATCGTTCTATCATCAGAGAGCGACTCAGAGGAGACAATGGACAAGACCCGCCCGAACCGGTCTTCAAAAACCTCAAGGCCCCTGCCCGTGGGAGGCAGAGGTAGGGGTGCCGCGTCTTCTTCTCGCGCGCCCTCTTCGTCGGGCGCACCTTCTTCTTCCACCGCGGCTCCTTCTGCGCGGACGCCGATGCCGCTCGCCGCGACCGGGACCGGAACTCCCCTGGTCGCCTCCCCCCTGGCCACGCAGGGGGATGACCTGGCCAGGAAAAGGGCCAGGGTCGAAGGCTCGGCGGGGGAGTCTTTGGCAGCTAGAATGTCAACGCGGGCTTCTCCTGCCCCCTGGAGGCCGAGCTTCATGCTCCAACCCGGGAAACCGATGACGGTAAGGGACCGTCTCTCCGGGGGGCCGCTGGTGATTGCCTGCTTGGGCAGTGCCTGCGCTCTGCCACGGGACATGGAGAAGTACGATGAGATGGACGACATCTCCTTGCTGGCCTCGCAGATGAAGGCGAGGCTTGAGCGTAAGTACACCCTCCTTTACCCCTTTATTTTTTCTTTTGATTATAGCTCTTGCTCATTGATGGTTCGGTTTTCTTTGCAGATTGTGCAGATGGCCCAGGTCTCGGTATCGCGAGTCCAGAAGTGCCATAATGAGCTCAAGCGGATCCAGGCCAACTGCGAGCAGCAGAAGAAGACCTTGGAGGAAGGCCAAGCGAGGGTGAGGGAATATGAGGAGACGCACCAATCCCTCTTCGCCGAGCTTGACAAGATGAAGTCGAATTTTGACTTTGTCAAGAGGAGGGAGGCCGAGCTGGAAAGGAGGATAGCCGACCTTGAGAGGCAGAAAGCTGAACTTGAGTTCAGGAATCCGGCCGAGGTCAGTGCTGCCTTCCAGGATGGCGTCGATGTGGCTGGCGAGGAGTACGCGGTACAGGTTGACGACATAAGAGTCTCGTCCTGGGAGATGGGGTGGAAAGCGGCCCTCGAGAAGGCGGGGGTCCCTAGGGATCATCCGGCATACATCAGCCCGGATGAGTACCCGCGCTCTGACACTGAGCCGATCCCCGCGGCAGACTCTTGGAGGGACCCCACTGCCGAGCCGGAACCGAAACTCCCCCCATCAACGACTGATGCGCCCGCTGCTGCTGCGACTCCAGCCGTCGCTTCTACCTCTGGAGCCCCTCCTGCCGCCGCGACTCCAACATCTAAGGCGCCTGCTGCTTGAAGCCCTTCGGCTGCTCTTCTCTTCGGCCTTTTTGATGTAATTTCTTTTTCTGGCGCGTCGCGCCCTTTATGTACAAATCTGTTAGTTTCAATGTAATGAAACTCTTTTACTTTGAATGGAAGTCTACTTTGCGTTCTATTTTTTTTGTACTTTTGTTTGATCTGAATGTGTCAAGTGTTTCACTTCGGCTATATGACCGAACTCCCACATCTTGGAAGCCCGCGATCGATTAGCCGCGCTTAATAGATGTAGCTTTTAGAATGCGATGTAGGCCCCCAGGGAGCTAAGTGTTGTGATGGCGAGTGGTGTTACTAAGCAGTAGAAAGAAAATTTTGCTTAAGTATATGAGCTCGGTAAGTGCCGAGCTGCCTTAGTCCGGGATCAAAGTGTTCAGGATAGTAGCCCCGTGATTAGGCGTGCAAATAAGGCGATCCCCCTGGCTCTTCACCAGGGGCCGTGCTGGCTATCTGGCGCGAGGGCCGAGATGCGCTTATCGCACGAGTGGAGATGTCCCCCTGGCTCTTCACCAGGGGCCGTGCTGGCTATCTGGCTCGAGGGCCGAGATGCGCTTATTGCACGAGTGGAGATGTCCCCCTGGCTCTTCACCAGGGGCCGTGCTGGCTATCTGGCTCGAGGGCCGAGATGCGCTTATCGCACGAGTGGAGATGTTTCTGCCGAGCTGGAAAGGGCGAAGTCATTCCTTTGCCGATTTGATTTCCGAAGCTAAGATGACCCCGTGCACTGCTGCCGAGCTGGAGAATTGCGTTATTGCCGCGGTCCTTGACTTAGAACAGTAAGGGAGACTTTTGGGAGGAAATGTTCTTCATTAATCTGCGTAAACTGAGTACATTTCAAAAGTAAAATTTTTTGAGGTGCGAGGCGTTCCATGGCCGTGGCAATAGCTTTCCATCCATATCCTCGAGCTTGTACGCGGACCGGCCTGCGGTCTAGACCACTTTGAACGGGCCGCGCCAGTTTGGAGCCAACTTGCCTTGGTTCGGGTCCTTGTCCGCAGGCAGTGCTTTCTTCAGAACCAGTTCTCCAATGGAGAACTGCCTTTCCCGAACTCTCTGATTGTAGTCTCTTGCGAGCCGTTGCTGATAAGCTGCTAATCGGATGGACGCCGCTTCTCTGCATTCTTCGGCCAAGTCCAATCTCAGGGTCAGGTTCTTCTCGTTTTGACTTTGGTCAAAAAGTTCAGACCTAAGCGTTGGAAGGCCGGTCTCAAGCGGGATCACGGCCTCCATTCCATATGCCAAGGAGAATGGAGTTTCCGAAGTGGAGCGCCTCGGGGTAGTCCTGTATGCCTACAGCACACTGGGTAACTCTTCCACCCATCTCCCTTTGGCCCTGTCGAGTCTCTTTTTGAGTCCATCAAGGACCACTTTGTTTGAGATCTCGGCTTGGCCGTTGCTCTGGGGATAGGCTGGAGTCGAGTAATGGTTCCTGATGCCGAGCTCCTTGCAGAACTTTTTGAAGAGGCTGGAGTCTAATTGGGTCCCTTTGTCAGAGACCAAGATTCGAGGGATGCCGAACCTCGTGATGATGTTCTTCCATACGAAGTTTTTGGAGTCCCGCTCAGTGATGGAAGATAATGCTTCTGCCTCTATCCACTTGGTGAAATAGTCAGTGGCCACTATCAGCCACCTCTTATTCCCTGGAGCTCGATGGAGAGGTCCTACGATGTCCAGCCCCCACTGGGCAAAGGGCCACGGGCTGGAGAGTGGGCTCAGATCCTGTGCAGGTTGATGGAGGTTGTGCGAGAACTTCTGGCACTTCTCGCATTTCATAGCGTACATCTGTGCGTCCTTCTGCATGTATGGCCACCAGTATCCTTGGCTTATAGCCCGGTATGCTAGTGACCTTCCTTCGATATGACTTCCGCAGATGCCTTCATGTATATCGTAGATGAAGTCTTCAACTCGGCTTGGGTGGATGCACTGGAGATAGGGACCTGTGAAGGACTTTCTGTACAGTTTTCCTTCTGGAGAGAGCCAGAACCGGGCTGCCCTTAGCCTGATTTTGTGAGCTTGAGCTATGTCCTCGGGGAGTTGGTCGTCCTTGAGGTACGCGATGATAGGATCCATCCAACTGGGCCCGAGATCGATGCACATGGTTTGCCGTGGTGGGTGAAGTTCTATACTTGGCGATGTCAGCGAGCCTACTTCCACAGTCCTCTTTCTTCCAGCTTCGACGGCGGAAGCTAGGTTGGCGAGTGCGTCAGCGTGTGAGTTAGAATCTCTGCCAATCTTTTGCTTCCGAGAATTGAGAGAGGAGCTTCTTGGCAAGGGTCAAATAGGCCGCCATTCTGTCGTCGCGAGCCTGGTAATCTCCAGTGAGCTGGCTCGTCACCAACTGTGAGTCACTGAAGACCACCAGCTGTTGAGCTCCGAGAATCTTGGCACTATTCAGCCCTGCTAGCAACGCTTCGTATTCTGCCTCGTTGTTTGATGCTCGGAAGTCAAGGGTCAGGGCCTGCTCAATGACTAGCCCTTCTGGAGACTGGAGAACTACGCCGACGCCAGCCCTATTAGAGGTAGAGGACCCGTCAACGAAGACCTTCCAAGCTGAATCACGGAACGTATCCCGAGATTTCTCGTAATCAGTCCTCGAGACTAAGTCGTCATGCCCCCCGCCCCCAGTTCGGGGTCGAGTGGGCTCGGCCTCGAACTTGGTGAAGTAAACTCCACGATGAAGTCCGCCAAAATCTGTGCCTTGATCGCTGTCCTGGGTTGGTACTGGATGTCGTACTGTCCCAGCTCCATGGCCCATCTTGAAATGCGTCCGGAGAAGTCGGGCCTTCCGGAAGACAGACTTGAGCTGGTGCTCAGTAACCACCACTATTGTGTGGGCCTGGAAATAGTGTGTGAGCTTTCGAGAGGCACTGACGAGAGCCAGTGCGAGCTTCTCCATCTGCAAGTATCTGGTCTCTGCGTCGAGGAGGGTCTTGCTTGTGTAATAAATGGGCTTCTGCTGCCCTTCATCTTCTCTGACCAGTACTGAGCTCACAGCATGATCCGAGACCGCCAAGTATAAATACAGTGCTTCGCCTTTCTTCGGGGTCGACAGCAGTGGAAGTGAGGCCAGGTAAGCTTTGAGCTCTTGGAGAGCCGAGTCGCACTCCGGGGTCCACTCGAACTTCAGGTTCTTCTTCAGCAGCTGAAAGAAAGGACGACATTTGTCGGAAGACCTGCTGATGAAGCGGTTGAGAGCGGCGGCCATGCCAGTGAGCCGCTGGACCTGCTTCGTCGTTGCCGGGCTCTGAATTCCCAGGATTGCTGAGATTTAATCTGGGTTTGCTTTAATACCTCGTCTCGTGACGAGGCTCCCTAAGAACTTGCCAGAGCCGACTCCGAATGCGCATTTGGAGGCGTTAGTTTCAGTCCGAACTTTCGGAGAACGTCGAACACCTGCCGAGGTCTGTCAGATGGTCGTGAGATAGCATGGACTTGATGACCATGTCGTCAATGTACACCTCGACTGTCTTGCCGAGCTGGTCTCGGAAACATCTTGGTGACCAACGTCTGGTAGGTCGCCCCTGCATTCTTGAGTCCGAACGGCATCACCTTATAGCAGTAGGCCCCCCTAGGAGTGATGAATGCCATTTTCTCTTCGTCAGGTCCGTACATGGGTATCTGTGATAGACGCGGTAAGCGTCAAGGAAGCTCATCCTTTCATGACCGGCAGTGGCATCGATCATTTGGTCGATCTTCGAGAGTGGAAAGCAGTCTTTGGGACACGCTTGTTAAGGGTCGGTGAAGTCGACGCAGACTCTCCACTTTCCAGTCTTCTTCTTTACTACCACGGTGTTCGC